>VONZ01000306.1:0-600000 GCA_012976165.1 Labeo catla
AGATGTAATAGGACGTTCCAAGAAATTCCTAAAAAGGACAGAGGCATCCAGCTATCACTGTAGCTCAATAAGAAGAAGATAGAAATGCTGTAAGAGACCGAACATAAAGATAATAAAAACACGTCCACAGCAATATAAGAATAAAGTCTGTTGCCAGTAAGTTACTGTAATTAAGATCTACAGTAGTAAAATGTATTTAATTTATGGTTGCAAACTGTACTGTTTTACAATACATTACTATTAAAAAATCGAATAAATCAGTATAGAACTGTAATTCATTCATTTTAATATAGATTTCATTAAATTTGATAATTTGTATATTGAATTCATTTTATTTTTACATAATTACTGCCATTTGATTAAAACAGACACAATAATTACAAATACATAAAATTCTTTATTTAAAACATTGCATGTATAACAGTTAATAACTGTAGAAATTATAGAAATGTCTAACAGTGTATAAAATAATGATTTCCTACTATGATAAGAAGGCAAGTCAGATCACAAAAGGAAGTTATTTCAGAATGAACTCAATGTCAGAGAGAAGAGAGTTTATAACGCATATTAAGAAACATCCCCATGTTTTAATTTGCTTGTTGTGGTGTGAGAGACGTGCTGAGTGTGCCAGACAACGCGTCAATAGAGAGTTTTCACTACGCGTCATCAATCGGCCATATTGGCGGCACTAAATGTAAACAAAGCCACTGAACTAAACGAAGCTTGCATGTTTTGCTGATTATTGCTTCTGAAAATGGGCAGTTATTGTCATGTTTTGGGCTGTACTCATCGGTCGGACCGGGAACAACATTTGGAGTACTATAGACTGCCAAAAGTTACGAAAAAACAAGGAGAAGAGTGCAAAAAACTGAAGAACAAAAGGCGTTTCTGCTTGGCCAAACTAAACCAGGATTTCCAGGGCAAGAATCTTGACAACATTCATGTTTGTTCATATAATTTCTGGTCACCCTGGTGAAAAAAACAGCAAATGCTGGTAGGTGTGTTTTGATGCTGGTTTATGCTGGTCCAGCTTAAACCAGCATCAAAACATACCTAACCAGCATCCCAGCATCAAAACATGCCTACCAGCATATGCTGTTTTTTTCACCAGGGCAGGTAGGTCAAATAATAGGCTAATATCTTAATACTGCATCTATGCACCTACCAACTTTAGTTTGTCAAAACATTGCGCCCTTTTCTGCTTACTATTTTCTCCTTTATATGATTTAGCAGCTTCCACATGTTTTTTCCATGATTTAGACAGCATAAATTAGCAGAACAATGTATTCAGTATTACATTAAACGTTCAATCCATGCTGTTGTTTACATCTGAGTATCACCAATATGGTTGCGCATAAGGGTAACTGACCAAATATTGACACAGTAAGTGCCAAACTCACCTCTATTCACCTCTAAGTAAGATTTTATACATTTTAAATAAAGAAATATAAAATTTAAATTCTATTTGTGGGGGTCAATGCTGATATTGTGGCAGCACACCACAAATAAATCAATGTATGGGAAACACTGCAGATAGAACTAAGAAATATTCAGTTACTGAATATTATAGATAATACAAGGAGTCCGTTTTTCATTGACCCATGCACTCTACAAGGTTCCTCTCCTTTCTAACATTCTGTTTCTCCCACAGCTGGCCCTGACAGGAGCTCCTCCCTCCTCATTTATATATGTGTTCACGGATGCTCCACCTAAGGATACATACCTGGAGAAAACCATCATCGCCCTTATTCGCAGCACCAAGTCTACGGTAAAACTGTCTATCCTTGCCATCAAAATTTTCCTTCCATCAGTTTCTCACTTTTCCATCTCTCGCCCTTTCTTTTCAGGTATCTTACTTTATAACATCGTTCAGGAGGAGGAGAAGGGCACTGAAGGCATCATCAGAGTTTCAGATATATTATGACACGGCTTTGGCATCTGGCGGTCAAGCCATTGAGGTCTCCAAGTCCAGCATCTCTCAAGCCACTGATATCATTGTTGACACATCTACATCAGCCCTGGTATGATCAGCATCATATGGTCATCTTAAAAATGTATCTATCTCACTATCTCAACAGCATTTGTGTTATGTCTTTAATTTTTGCGAATGTTTGCACGCTCTCTTCATCTGTCAGGTGACAATTCTTCAGTGCTCCAGGAATCCAGGACGTGTAGAAAATTTCCCTTTCCTCCTGGATGAGTCTGTGTCCAACACTACCATCTACATCACAGGAAGTAGCCTCACATTCAACCTGCGCAGCCCCACAGGTAAATTCAGAGGCACTTTTAATTAAACTAACTAAACTAACAAAAATAAGATTAGTTTTTGTAACCACAATATATTTTCATGATTCAAAAATGAATTGTTGTTGATATTGATTTAAGTTATTGTAATGAAATAAAAAAAAGTAAATCTGTAATAACCCCAATGGGAATTGTTTGTATTATATTGTGCTCAGATTCAGTATAAAATGTCATTTGCCTCCAGGTGTGACTCAATCTAACACTGTTGAAGACGGACCTCTGGGAACAATTCAGAAAGTGGGAAACCTGCAACGGATCCAATTAAACAGAACTGAGATGGGCCTGTGGCACATTGAGATGACAACAACTAATGCCTACACCATAAAAGTGATGGGTGAGCCATCATGTACTTATTTAATAAACAAATGCAAAGCCAAACACTAAAGTTTATACCAACCTGTCATGAGGAGAATACAGCATAATCTATATTTCTTCTTTACTCTTAAAGTGTTAAGAGGACTTTCTAATGTAGACGGTATGCAAAATGGTTTGTGTTTTACAGGACAGAGTGCGACTACATTCATCTACGAATTTGTGGAGGAATTCAAAGGACCCCATCCTGGAATTGCTCCCATTGATGGCCGGCCGTCTGCAGGTTTAAATCACCATCCTGTTTAACTACTAAACAATTCTTATTGAATGATTTGAATGGAAGTATACAGATTTTTTGTGCTTTATTTAGGCTCACCGGCTAAGCTGCTGCTAACGTTGAGTGGAGAGAAAGGTCCAGAGGCTCTGGAGCTGCAGGAGGTTGCTCTCATGGAGGTGTCTGGGGTCAAAATGTCTAATGGAACCATTGAGAAAATGGGTGATGGAGATTACCTGGTTACTATGAAAGAAGTGCCACAGGGAGAGTTTGTGGTACTGCTGAAGGGAAAAGACAAGACCTTCAACAGCCTGTTCCAGAGGCAGACCACCACACAGATGTCTCAGTCCAAAGTCACCATCAAGGTATAAACTGGATTCTTACTGCATTTCTTCTTTTTAAAACTTAGCATTATATAAACATTATATTTAAACTCAGTTTAAGGAACTAACCAGCATGATTGTTCCTAGAGAACCAGTTTTCCTCTTCACTGTAAAAAATAAAAAACACAGTTTGTTGAGTCAGCTTAAAATAATTTGTTACCTTGCTGCCTTAAAATTTTAAGTTGTCAACTAAAATAAGTTTATTCAACTTGAAATGTAAAGTTGAACTAAGTAACAACTTAGATATTTGTGTTTGCTAAACTTAACAGATGGGTAAGTAACCCAGCTGCCTTAAAATTTTAAGTTGTCAACTAAAATAAGTTTATTCAACTTGAAATGTAAAGTTGAACTAAGTAACAACTTAGTTCCCTTGAGAGCCCAAACACCTCTGGCAGTTTTGAGAAAGGCCAATGAAAATTGGGTGTGCAGATTTGCATAGCTGACCACGCCCCGGACGTCCGGGTATAAATAGGGCAGCGTGTGCATCTGCTCACTCGTTCTGTTTTTCGGAGCCGAATGCAGCGTCTCTGCGTGAGAAGCGGCAACATTCACCTCTCTCGTCGTTGGATCTACTGCACAGACAGCGGTCTCTCCCTCTCTGACACTGCTCGTGTTGTGAGAGTCCCCTGGGTGCGTCGACGGCGATCTTCAAGAGAAGATTCTCTTCTGCAGAGAGCAAATTTTCTCTAAAAGAGCTCCACAGACGGATTGTGTGTTTCACGATGCCTTTCCGTCTGTGTCCTACTGGGTGCGGATTCTACCTTTCCCCGAACGATCGGCACGAACGCTGTGTTCAATGCTTGGGGCGTGAGCATGCTGACGCAGCGTTCGCTGAGGGAGGTTGTCAGCACTGCGAAGACATGCCCTTGGGCACACTCCGCTCGAGAGCCGCGTTCTTTTCGAAGAAGCCGCGGCGCTCCTCATCTGCTTCCCGCTCCGGTCCTTCTACTTCCGGGTACGAGGCCGTTGCGATGTGCGTCGAGGAAGAGCGGCAGGTGTTGAGCGAAGTTTTGCCAGTTGCGTCCTCGCAAACCGCTCACCCTGTGTGTCTACCGATTGAGTCTCCGGACGATTTTGAAAGCTCGTCTCAGTATGGGCTGGATCTTTTGTTCGGGGCTCCTGCTGAGGAAAAGGCAGCGTCCGTAGCATCGGAGGGAGAGCCGTCAGAGGCTGACGTCACAACCGAGTTCGCCGCTCCGGCGGTTGAATCTCAGTCTGTGGCAGACGCCGAAATGGCCGCCGCACTACAACGGGCAGCCAAGGAGATCGGGGTTGCGTGGGTTCCCCCGCCCAGCCCTGAGCCTTCAAGGCTGGATGACTGGTTCCTGGGCAGGGGGCGTGACTCGAAGCCACGCTCCTCCCCGGTCCCGTTTTTCCCGGAAGTGCACGAGGAGTTGACGAAATCGTGGAAAGCCCCTCTGTCGGCTCGTTCACGGTACGCTAACTCCCCGTCCCTCACCACCCTCGATGGCGGTCCGGCGAGGGGGTATTCGGAGGTTCCCCAGGTGGAGAGAGCGGTTGCGATGCACTTGTGCCCGCAAAACGCCGCCTCCTGGAGGGGCCGCCCGAGACTCCCGTCCAGGGCCTGTAAGTTTTCGTCTGCGCTTGTAGCGAAGGCTTACGCGGCCTCTGGGCAAGCTGCGTCCGCCCTCCACGCTATGGCGATTTTGCAGGTCTATCAGGCTAAGGTTCTTAAAGACCTGCACGAGGGTGCTCCCGACCCAGAGCTGTTACACGAGCTGCGCTCAGCGACCGACTATGCCTTACGGGCTACGAAGGTTACTGCGCAAGCTCTGGGGCGGGCGATGTCCACTATGGTGGTCCAGGAGCGCCACCTGTGGTTAAACCTGGCCGAGATGCGAGACGCCGAGAAGGTTCGCTTTCTCGACGCTCCCATTTTCGCTTTCTCGACGCTCCCATTTCCCAGGCTGGCCTCTTCGGCGAAACCGTGGAGGAGTTTGCCCAGCAGTTCTCCACCGTGAAACAGCAGACGGAGGCCATCAAGCACATCCTGCCTCGGCGTGCAGCGAGTTCCGGCCCAGCTCAGCCGACGCAGCAGCCTCCGCCTGCTCCCCGCCGTGGAAGGCCCCCTACGAGGGTGGCTCAGACCCCGCAGCCTGCCGGGTCTGCAGCCAGACCCGCCCAACGGTCCAGCACTCGTAGGAAGGTGGCACCGCCAGCTCGTCCTCAGGCCACTAAAAACCCCCGGCAGGGTTCGAAGCGTTCCTGAGACGGGCAGCCCAGGGAGGAGGGATCGTTTGGCCTGTCCGGATCCACACTCGACGAGGGGACGAGCGCTGGATTCGGCTTCCACCCGGCTGTCTGCCACCACCACTTGGTCAACAAAGAGCAATTTTCTCCTTCTCTGGGCATATTACACAGCACCCCCGACCCTCCGCTCGATGGTCGGATGCTGTCTCCTCCGTTCAGGGCATGCGGTCACACACCTTCTGTGCTCCCTCATGCTCTAGAACAACGGGCTTGGTCAGACGATCTCCCCTGTCGGGTGGATCCTCTGCTAAGCTCGCACGGCTCGGTCTCCCTGGGCAAAGCAGCCAGTGGCCTTCGGGGCTTCTTACCTCCGACCACACGCTGTTTTCCCAGCGAAGGTTCCCCCACCCTTGGTACGTCGAATGTAACTCCTCTGCGGCCCCTAGCGGAGAACTTTCTGGATTGGCTGAATCTCCCCAATCCTTCCCGCTGGCTGCTCAAGACCATTCGGCTCGGCTATGCTATCCAGTTTGCACGTCGTCCGCCCAAGTTCTGCGGTGTTCTCACTACCTCGGTCCAGGGCTCCAACACCGCGGTTCTTCGGGCGGAGATCGCAGTCCTTCTGGCGAAGGGTGCGATAGAAACTGTCCCCTCAGCCGAAATGAAGAAGGGGTTTTACAGCCCCTACTTCATTGTACCCAAGAGGGGTGGTGGGCTCAGACCTATCCTGGATTTGAGGGTTTTGAATCGGGCCCTACTCAAGCTCCCGTTCAAAATGCTGACCCTCAAGCACATTCTTACGTACGTCAGGTTCCAGGATTGGTTTGTGGCGATAGACCTGAAAGACGCGTACTTTCATGTCTCGATCCTTCCAAGACACAGGCCGTTTCTACGGTTTGCCTTCGAAGGACGGGCATATCAGTACAAGGTTCTCCCCTTCGGCCTCTCCCTGTCGCCCCGCGTCTTTACGAAGGTAGCAGAGGCTGCCCTTTCCCCCCTCAGGGAAATGGGCATTCGCATTCTCAACTATCTCGACGACTGGCTGATCCTGGCTCACTCGTTGGATACGGTTTGCGTACACAGGGACATGGTTCTCAACCATTTGGCTCGCTTGGGGCTTCGGGTCAACTGGGAAAAGAGCAAACTCTCCCCGGCGCAGAGGATCTCTTTTCTCGGTGTAGAACTGGACTCGGTCGGCATGTCTGCACGTCTCTCCCCGGAGCGTGCACAGTCAGTTCTGAGATGCGTGGCAACGCTCAGGTGCGGCTCAGCGGTCCCCCTAAAACAGGTTCAGAGGCTCCTGGGGCACATGGCATCCTCAGCCGCGGTCACGCCGTTGGGTTTGATGCACATGAGACCGCTGCAGCATTGGCTCCGTACCCGAGTCCCCAGGAGGGCGTGGCACCACGGCACGTTCCGTGTGAACATCACACCATCGTGCCGCCAGACACTCAGCCCTTGGACGGACATCGTGTTCCTTCGGTCAGGAGTGCCCTTGGAACAGGTGTCCAGACGCGTCGTTGTCACCACGGACGCTTCCAGGACAGGCTGGGGTGCCACCTGCAGCGGGCAGGCAGCTTCCGGGGTCTGGGCAGGCCCCCGGCTGCATTGGCACATCAATTGTCTGGAGTTGTTGGCAGTGCTTCTAGCTCTGAGGAGGTTCTGGCCTATGATTCAGAACAAGCACGTGTTGGTCAGGTCGGACAACATGGCGACAGTAGCCTACATCAACCACCAGGGCGGTGTACGTTCCTTTCGCATGTCACAACTAGCCCGCCACCTCCTGCTCTGGAGCCAACACAGACTCAGGTCCTTACGGGCCACTCACATTCCGGGCGATGCCAATCGAGTGGCCGATTCTCTGTCACGACAGGTTTCGCTCGGAGGCGAGTGGAGGCTCCACCCTCAGTCGGTTCAACTGATTTGGGATCGATTCGGCCAGGCGCAAGTGGATCTCTTCGCCTCACCGGAATCCACCCACTGCCAGTTGTGGTACGGGCTGACCGAGGCTCCCCTCGGTATAGATGCACTGGCACACAGTTGGCCGAAGGACCGGCTCAAGTATGCGTTTCCCCCGGTGAGTCTGATCGCACAAACTTTGTGCAAAGTCAGGGAGGACAAGGAGCAGGTCCTCTTGGTAGCCCCCTTCTGGCCCAACAGAACCTGGTTCTCGGACCTGGTTCTCCTGGCGTCAGCTCCTCCCTGGCGCATTCCCCTGAGGAAGGACCTCCTTTCCCAGGGGAAGGGCACAATTTGGCACCCGCGCCCCGATCTCTGGAACCTCCACCTGTGGCCCCTGGACGCGACCAGGAGGACTTCAGAGATCTCCCACCATCAGTGGTGAACACTCTCATTCAGGCAAGAGCTCCCTCTACCAGGCGGCTGTATGACTCTAAATGGCGCGTGTTTGTGAACTGGTGTTCTGCTCGGCTAAGGGACCCACGGAGTTGCGGCATCGAATCAGTGTTATCCTTCCTCCAGGAGGGCCTGGACAGGCACCTATCTGCCTCGACACTTAAGGTTCATGTGGCCGCTATATCGGCTAATCATGACCTGGTGGGTGGCAGGTCGGTGGGAAAACACGATTTGGTAATCAGGTTTCTGAGAGGAGCCCGGAGACTGAACCCTCCTCGGCCACATCTTATCCCCTCTTGGGACCTTGCTGTGGTTCTCCGGGGCCTACAGCAGGGTCCCTTCGAGCCTCTTCAGTCAGTCAAACTCGATGCTCTCTCCCTAAAGACGGCTCTCCTGACTGCGCTCGCCTCGGTAAAGAGAGTGGGAGACCTCCAAGCCCTCTCCATCAACAGTTCGTGCCTGGAATTCGGACCAGCGGATTCTCACGTCGTCCTGAGACCCCGGCCTGGATACGTGCCCAAAGTCCCCACCACTCCCTTCAGAGACCAGGTGGTGACTTTGCAAGCTATCTCTTCCCAGGAAGATGACCCCAACCTGACCTTGTTATGCCCAGTCCGTGCCCTGCGCATCTACTTGGAACGCACTCAGCCCTTCAGACGTTCTGAACAGCTCTTCGTCTGTTATGGGGGACAGCAGAAGGGGAAGGCTGTCTCCAAACAGAGGATCTCCCACTGGCTGGTGGACGCAATTCGGGTGGCCTACCAGGCCAGAGGCCTACCCTGCCCTCTGGAGGTAAGAGCCCACTCGACTAGGGGCGTCGCTGCCTCGGCAGCCCTGGCAAATGGGGCCTCATTAACAGACATCTGTAGAGCTGCAGGTTGGGCTACACCTAACACATTTGCCAGATTTTACAATTTACGCATGGAGCCAGTGTCAGCTAGAGTCTTGAATACCAGCTCTTGACTCAGTTCTCTGGTTGGTGTAGAGCTTGCTTTAAAGCGCTTCCCCTAACGGTGATTACGCTTCTGAGTTTCAGTAGGTTTCCTAGCGTGAACCCTGGACACCATCTCCATCATTGGCACCTCTGGACGTGGCAGAGTTTTGCGGAGGGACTCGCTACGAATTCGGTCACAAGGTATGGTCACCTTTGTTCTGATTGAATTGTGCCCCATATGTAGTGGCTCCTTATGTGGCCCCATGTGTGTATCCCCACCTATAACTCCTGTAGTGCGGTGTTTCCCCTGAGTACTGGTTTGTCTCTAGGGTCTGAGTCTGGTGGTCTCCCCCGGTGTGAGTCCCACCTCAGCCCCCATGTTTAATGTTGTCACTTGTACCCCCCCTGTTGGGCAGGTTGTGAACTCCGTAGCGCCGTTTTTCCTTCGGGGAGGAGGCGCTTTCCCAACGCTCGCAAGACACTCGGCCGCTCTACTGAGGAAGGCCCGGCTGCAGAACCCTGGTACAGGTCAGTCTTGGACGTTGGATGGTCACGGAGGAGGTGAGCTGCACTTCGTTAACACGTTGCCTGTTACTTCTGCGCTTATCACTCGTGACGCGGCCAGTAAGGTGGCGGTTTTCTACGGGGACCCCTAGTGTCGTACACTACTCGACACAACTCGGAGTGTACGACAGATAGGGAACGTCTCGGTTACGTATGGTAACCCTCGTTCCCTGATGGAGGGAACGGAGACGTTGTGTCTTCCGTGCCACCTTCCTGGACCGCCTCTGAGTGAGTTGAGACCCTCGGCTCCTCAGATCAGAACGAGTGAGCAGATGCACACGCTGCCCTATTTATACCCGGACGTCCGGGGCGTGGTCAGCTATGCAAATCTGCACACCCAATTTTCATTGGCCTTTCTCAAAACTGTCAGAGGTGTTTGGGCTCTCAAGAGCGACCCCTAGTGTCGTACACTACTCGACACAACGTCTCCGTTCCCTCCATCAGGGAACGAGGGTTACCATACGTAACCGAGACGATATTTGTGTTTGCTAAACTTAACAGATGGGTAAGTAACCCAGCTGCCTTAAAATTTTAAGTTGTCAACTAAAATAAGTTTATTCAACTTGAAATGTAAAGTTGAACTAAGTAACAACTTAGATATTTGTGTTTGCTAAACTTAACAGATGGGTAAGTAACCCAGCTGCCTTAAAATTTTAAGTTGATTCAAATCAAATATCTAAGTTGTCGTTTGGTATAATTTAACATTTCAAGTTGAATAAACCTTTTTTGAGTTGACTGAACTTAAAATTTTAGGGCAGCCAGGTTACAAATTATTTTGTGTTGGGCCATTTTCCTAGTTGCATTTGCAGCAGCTAACAGCAACTGTTTTATACCCAGTAGTTCCTCCAAACTTAGTTTCTAGAACTAAAAGCATTCCTAGTTCCTGTGGTGTGAACATGCCAAATAGCGGGTACTTCTGCCAATAGTTCTAGGATCAATAAAAAAGGTTCCTCTGGTTCGAAAGCCCCTTATGTTGCCAAATTCTTAGGCATTATTTTGTATCCTTCACATATAATGGCACGACATTCCAAAGAATGCATTGTGCCAAGTTCAGTGAAAAGAAATGGTTAATTTGTTTTTAACCTCATTCTAATGTTAATTACCCATCACAGAAATTCTAATGGTTTCCACTACAAATACCATTACAAACATTAGAAACAATCAACTTTTAACCATTAAAATCATAAAAAAAATGGTTTTCTGTAGGACAAATTCCATTAGGAGAGAGTCTCTGACAGTGCTCACAGAGCACGGGAATATTGAACTGAGTTATTTTTGCCCTTTTGTAGACCCTGAATGGTTAAATACACACACTTTTATGTGTTAAAATGCCCATCATAAACACAGTAATTTAGGTCTTAAGTGAAAGCAAACAGTTGAGAAATAAAAGACATGTGTAACTGTATATTGGATTCAGGCAGCTCTTGAAGTGACAGCACTCTAATATTCCAGCTGTATACATTGAATGTAGCATTTCTTATTTATTTGTTCTACTGTAGTTTTTTGTCCTATTGCTTGTAATTAGTTTCTCATTCTTATTTAATCAGTATTAAATGTGGACCGTTATTGATGAATCATTATTTATGAAAACATTTGTTTCACATAGAAATTTGTGTGTATGCACGGTTAGTGAATGAGACCCATTGTCTTTAAACGTATTTACAGAACAGATAATGTAATGCTCAGTGTGTGTGGACTGCGTTATTAAGCCTTGTGCTGTTAGCTTAGCAACATGCTAACATAAACATCTGTTGAAATTAATTGTGGGTCAAATCCTTTGTGTGACAATCGGTCACTTGTAAGGTCCATGACCATAACACTTCATTTAGAAGACAGTAAGCAGCTCGGTAGTTGTTTAAACAGTTGTTTTCTTTTCATCTACAGGCAACAGCAGACAGCTCCATGCTGCCAGGAGAAGAATTCAAACTCAGTTTTACTGTTACAACCAACGGAACCGGTGGTACCTACACAATTAATGCAAGGAATGACAAAGACATCCCTATGACACATCCAGCAAGGTAATTTCTATGACACATCCAACAAATCACTCAGTAATGACTTAATCAGCTTTCCCGATCAAAAACAAAACTGAAAAGTGCTAAATTTCTGTTTCTGTGTCATCACAGTCTCAGTCTCGTGAGTGGCGGCAGTGCTCAGGGGACGGTGTCTCTCACTCCACCTGCTAATACGGTCTCAGGCACGGATGTTACGCTAACCATCGAGGCAGAAGCCCCTGGAGGAAGTGATTCAAACTATGCTGTCCTTCGCCTTTCTGTTCTCTCCAAGGTAACATCAGATGGTTCCAGACATACTGATAAAGCATTCTGCAGTTGTGAAATTTCAGTGGAAAAGAATGTGGGCTTAGATAAGGAAATGGAATGAGGGATATTTATATCCCAGCATCAGGGCTGCACGATAAATCGAAATGAAATCGCAATCGCAATCGCGATTAGGCAGAAGCCCCGATTTTGAACTTCCAAAATGTTGTTTAAATGCAGCTTCAAACGATCCCAAATGCGGTTGTAAATGATCCCAGCCAAGGAAGAAGGGTCTTATCTAGCGAAACGATCGGTTATTTTCATAAAAATAATAGTTTATATACTTTTCAATGTCAAACGCTCGTCTTGTCTCACTCTGCCTGGACTGTTTTTGTTCCGGTTCGTGACAGTTAGGGTATGTTGAAAAACCCCCATCTCATATTCTCCCTCAACTTCAAAATCGTCCTACATCGCTGTTTTACCTTTTTTGTTAAGGGTGTTTGATCCTCTTTGCATGTTCACTTTGCAAAGACCGGGTCGGTACTTCTGCAGCGATGTAGGATGATTTTTGTAGGATGTATTTTTTTTTAATGAAAATAACCAATTGTTTTGCTAGATAACACCCTTTTTCCTCAGCTGGGATCGTTTGAAGACGCATTTAAACTGGATTTTGGAAGTTCAAAATCAGGGCACCACAGCAGTCCATTACATGGACTTCGATTTCATAATCGCGCAATAATATTGTCTACGGATTTTTTGTGTAACCTATTAGCGAACTACGGCTCTGTGTAGTAAATGCTGCTCCATCTGAAAGCAGGTGATGGAGATTTACTGCTGATTACAAAACCGGCTTTACTGACAAAATGCACATGGAAATCACATTAATCGTGCAACCCTACCCAGCATAAGAAAATAGACAGTTTAGATCTCTAAATGATTTTTATGGCAGCCAATTATTTCTTAACACAAAACAGACTGTGGTTGATTAAGTTTAATATATACTTCCACTGAAAAGTTTGGGGTCAGTATGATTTTTTTTTTTTGTAGAAATGAATTTTTTTATTTAGCAAGGATGCATTAAATTGATCAAAAGTGGTAGTAAATACCTTGATTTTTTTCTTTGCTGAATTTCTTTTTCTATGAAACTAAACGTAAGATATTTTTCACAAAATTATTAAGCGACGCAACTGTTTTCAACACTGATAATAATAATTCTAAATGTTCATTGAGCAGCCTATTAGAATGATTTCTGAAGGACCATGTGACACTGAAGACTGGAGTAATGATGCTGAAAGTTCAGCTTTGCATCACAGGAATAAATTACTATTTTAAAATACATTTAAATAGAAAATTGTAACAACATTTTAAAATGTTATCGTTTTTACTATCATTTTAATTATATATATGCCACTTTGTTCATTACTAAGCTATTGTTTTAACTCATCCTTTACTGTTCCATTCAGGATACTGACTTTACACCTCCAAAATGTGAAATTGTCAGTGTAAAGGGTACTTGCTACTCCTCCTCTTGCGGCTCATCAAACTGGGAAATGTCTGTCAGCATCACAGACCGTAATGGTACAGGCATTGAGAGCATTTCCATCCAGCAAGGCGGTGGAAACTTTAACCAGAGCACAGTGGAAGGCGATGAAACCGTGGTGATGGGTCTGTATGAGGCCTCATGTTGTTCAACTTCTGTGACTTTGTCTGCAATTGACAAGGTAGGGAACGTGGGCAGGTGCAGTTATACCATGAAGTCCAGCGCTGGAGCTCGCCTCATCAGCATGTCTCTCCCTCTGTGGGCATCTCTGCTTTTATATGGTTTTCTACATGATGCCTTCTCTCTGTAATGAAATGGAGTTCATCCAGCCAAATACACAGTCAACCCACCCTTCTTTTTTTCATCCCATTATTTTATAAAAAAATATAAAGTATTCTTAGAGCTATGAAGGTGTATAAAGCAAAGCTTTTCATCCCAAACTTTCTATAATTGGTATTTCCAGATATGCAGGACTACTGATGGAAAAACTACGCTGCTTTTACAGACCCTACAAACCTAAAAGATTGATTAGACATTTATGTGAACTTATGCGACAGGCAGAAACATAACTCAGGAATCACAGAAGTCTTTTTTATTAACATAAATGTAATTCAGCAGTTATGACTGTTTTTTTGTTTTACACTAGTTTAGTGAATTATTTGTATGATCAATACAAATGAATGTTGCAAAAATGTAAAAATGTTTTCTAATCTACAATATTACTTTGTTCTGCCCAAATATAGAATTGTTTTATTTCAGTATATTTATGTAACATAAAAGGTCTCATATATTTTGGATATCAATAAAAAAAATTAAAATGATTTTACAAATGTCTGCAATGATTTCTAAATAACCATATTATAGACTTAAGGACAATGACTATGTAGTTATACTACATAAAGAATTATTGTCATTCATCATAATCACTAGGTCAAGGTCACTACCTTTTATTGTGTTTGAATTTAAAAATGTGGTATCCCTGTCATCTAGATTATCTCAACCAGTAATCCAAAAGTTAACCACCTTTCACATAAACTGGAATTGGTTCTCAAACATGGGTTTGAGTCATTGAGTCTTTTTTTAAGGCAGGCTGCTTTGTTCAGTATGTGATAGTATAGTTGCCTAAAATTAAAATACATTTTTTCACAGTGTATTTCAGCTGCTTTTTCATTTTCAGTCACTACTGCAATTTATGTCAGTTATTTCAATCTTAATGCTTATAAATGGAGTGTTAGACAGTCTGTTATCATACTGCGCCACCCAGTGGTTGATATGATTTGCACGTTTTCTTTCTTGTCTGCATCATATTAGTAGGCCTACATTCATATGAATGGATAGAATAGACCTAATACCATTTCAAAATAAATTGTGAAGCATACAAACTGATTGTTGTTGTTTTTTTTTAATTAGATCATTTTGCAACGTTACAATGTTTCATTGATATTTATAGAAGGATGGACAATAGAAAAATATTATCAAAAATATACACAAAAATAAACAAGCAGTATACAAATTTCACCAAAAAAATCACATTTTATTAGGCTACTTCACATTTAAAAAGTACTTAAGGCACTGTTAAAAAAAACAACAAACCCATAAAACTATGCAATTTTATTAGCTTTATATGGTAGCCCGTTTCCGTCACTGAATAAAAATAAAAGGTAATTGTGACTTTTTATCTCACAATTCTGACTTTTTTCTCACAATTTTCTTTTCTTTCACTTCTTTTCTCAGAATAGCATGATACAAACTCACAATTCTTACTTTTTTCTCAAAATTGTGAGATATAAACTTGCAGTTCTGACTTTTTTCTCAGGATTTCATGATATAAACTCGCAATTCTAAGAAATAAAGTCAGAATTGCGAGATATAAACTAACAATTCTGACTTTTTTCTCAGAACTGCATGATACAAACTCGCAGTTGCAAGTTTTAAAGTCAGAATTGCAATATATAAACTCACAGTTTTGAGTTATAAAGTCAGTATTGTGAAATTTATTTTTAAGTTTATATCTCACAATTTTAAGAACATAGTCTTTTTCACCCTTAAAATGGGACTTTTTAATTCACAATTCTGAGTTTCTCATAAATCGGAGGAAAAAATAAGAATTGCAAGTTTGTATTGCAAGAAAAAAGTCAGAATTGTGATATAAAAACTTGCAATTAACTTTTTTATTTTTATTCAGTGGTGAAAAGCAGGCTTCCATAGCTTTGCTAGGTTCGAGAAAAAGAGCAGGCACAAAATTAATGCAGCGAAGCATTTAACTCTCTTTTTTTTTACTTTTCTGTTTTAAAAATGACATCCTCATAAATTAATTTACAATCAGACCTAATACTGTTATATTTTCTGTAACAGAAAATTAATCAGTAGATGAAGTAGATCAACTTAAATGCTTAATATGAAACAATCCAAATACATATATTTTTTCAAGGAACATGTTGCGTGTTGACATGTTTCTTGAGATGTGCCGACTGAGTAAAGCGTTTCCCGCATTGCTTGCACTCAAACGGTCTTTCCCCTGTGTGGATAAGCTTGTGTCTTTTAAAATTGCCTAGATCCACAAATCCCTTTTCACAGTGGGGGCAGACATAGCGTTTCTCTCCTCTATGCCCCTGCATATGCATATTCAGAGCGACTCTATGTTTAAACTTCTTCCCGCAGAGAGTGCAAGAGAACGGCTTCTCTCCAGTGTGCATTCGCATATGGGTAGCCCGGTCTGCCTTGGCCAAAAACCTCTTCCCACAAACTTTACAAGGAAACGGCCTTTCTCCAGAATGAATAAGCTGATGTTTAGTAAGGGTGAAGTGGTATACAAAACTCTTCCCACACTCTTCACACTGATACCGTTTCTCCTCTGCATGGACCTTCACGTGCCGGTTAAGACCTCGGACACTAGGAAACGCCTTTCCACACTGGGAACAAGTGTAAGGTCTCTCGCCTGTATGAAGTCTCATGTGGTTTTCCAAGGCTGATGCATTGCTGAGGACCCTTCCACACTCGGGACACTCTGTATTTCTCAGCAACGTCTTGCTCGAAGGTTTTGGTAATGGTTGATTTCCGTTATTTGCACCAGAATGCTGCGTTTCACTAATTAAGCCATTGTGCAACTGATCCGCTCTCTTGTCCTTGACCATAAGTGTGCTGTCCTCACCTGCAGGATCTATTTGTCTGGATTTGGCGCAAATCTTTCTTTGTTTTCTCAGTCTAGACTGGAGTGTGGGAGTGTCGTCATCTTCCGAGAGGTCTTTATTACTTCCTTCTGGGTGAGGTGGTGAGAAAGGTACATCTGCTTCGAAGTTGTGAACAGGAGACGCAGGTGTTTCTAAAGATGGAACAGGTACCCGGCCTAAAACAATGTTGGCTGAAGCGGCAGCTTGTTGCTCCTTCAGCGTCAGCAGAGGCGCAAACTGCCCCGAGGGCTGAAAATGGTGCATGTGTGCCTGCTCTGGGGCATCTTGTGGCGTTATCACAATGGGCGAATGCAAATGCAAAGTATCAAGAGATTCAAGCAAACCTGGCGTATTATCAGCTGGAGGAAAGTACTGGTCTGGAGAAGAGGAGAACTGATCAGATTGTGGTGGATACTGAGATTGCATAAGTGGAGGCTGAGGTTGAGATGGGTTTAGGGAAACGGATCCCTGAATTCCATTAACTGGAAGATGAGAAGTATAAGGAACGTGTGTCGGAAGATAAGAAGGTGGCGTTGCCTGAGCAGGATTATGTGGCAGAACCAAAGGGAACTGGAATGATGGACTTGCAGTCGCAGAATGTGCCGGCATTACCTGTGGAGATGTAAAAACCTGGGATTGAGGAGGAATAAGACTAGGTGGGAGAACCCGATCCTGGACTGGTGGAAATGTATTTGGAGCTGCTACGACAGGAACGTGTACTGACGGCACACCAGCGTGTATTTGTGGCGCCACCTCTTGAGTTGGTGTTTTGATGGTGGCTTGTGGTGGAAAGAATGACGGTTGTGTAAGTTGAGATGAACATTGGGTTAATGGCTCAGTGGGTTGGTTTAGCAAAGCAATGGTTGAAATTTTCTCAGCATGTGAAACCAACGCTTGAGCCTGTTGTTTAGAGGTATGAGGCTCTGTTAGTAAGACTTGGCTTTGGGGAATGGGAGTTAGGTAGGTGTTCTGACAAATATTTGAGCCCTCTTTCTGAGAGACTACTGTCTGGTTTGATGTTTGAGGATTTTGTCGATGGTGAACTAATGATGGTGGCTTGGTCTGAGGTATCGTTGGAGCGCCAGACAGCTCAATCATTGGTACAGATGAATTAACAGTGGAAGCAGGAATCTGGGTTGAACTGGGAAGTACTGAAGAAGAGGATGTCTGTGTTGGTGCACTGGCATTTTGTCTTTTGTATTGGGAAGACAAGCCTTCAGTATTTTCTAATGTTCTTTTAGATGCACCTTGGATGGGTCGTATAGTCTGACTGGGTTTTTGACCACTGGAGTCCACTCTGCGACTACAAGAGGAAGGAGGAGTCACTGGTGGTGGTGACTTTCCATTGTGGTGGCTTTGGTTTCTGGTTATTGTTTGTAATGCTGGTGGGATCACAACTGTGAATAGAAGGGTGAAGATGCAAGAAAGGAACATGAGAACAAAACGTGCATTTCTGTTATTGAGTCCTTGACAGATAGATTGGTCGAGGTGCTTGAAGATAGATCTGAGTGCTTGGGTGGGATGGGGCCATTTTTATCTGCACTAATTTTTTAATTGTTGGTCTACGTTGGTCTTCAATGGATAGTTCACCCAAAAATGAAAATTACCCCATGATTTACTCAAGCCATCCTAGGTGTATATGACTTTCTTCTTTCAGGACGATTACAATCAGAGTTATATTTTAAAATTGTCCTGTCTCTTCTAAACTTTATAATGACAGTGAATAGCTGTTGATATTCAATAGTCCAATATAAGTTTACTGAAGCTAGAGATTACGGTTTATAAAGTTTTAAATATGTCTATTTTTCTTACACAAATGTATTGATTCACTTCATAAATCCTTTATTAACCCTCCAAAACCATTCACTGCCATTATAGAGGGTTTGCACTTAGTTTATTCAGTTACCTGGATGTGCAGCCATATTGGAGGCATTTGGATGTAAACAACAGCGTTGATTGCACTGTTAATGTACTACTGAATACATTGTTCTGCTAATTTATGCTGTCTAAACCACAGAAAAAATGTGTGGAAGCTCCTAAATCATATAGTGAAGGACTTAGTAAGCAGGAAAGGTTGATATATTTTGACTAACTAATTAATATGTACAAGCAGTATTATTTATGGTATTAGTCTAATAATTCACCTACTTGACTGGAAAAAAGAACAAACACGAATGTTGTTCAGATTCTTGCCCTGGAAATGCTGGTTCAGTCTGGCCAACCACAAACACCTTTAGTTCCTCAGATAGTTTTTTGTACTTTTTTCCTTGATTTGTTATAACTTTTGGAGTCTATAGTACTCCAGATGTTTTTCCTGATTAGATTACAGCCCAAAACATGACAATAATGGACAATTTTCAGAGTTACGTTCGGTTCAGTGGCATTGTTTACGTTCAGTGCCGCCAAAATGGATGAATAATGATGTGTCGTTAAAACACTCTATGAAGCTTGGAAGAGCCAGGATATTTTTAAAAAATAACTCTGATTGTATTCATCTGAAAGAAGCAAATCATATACACCTAGGATGGCTTGAGGTTGAGTAAATAATGGGGTAATTTTAATATTTTGGGTGTCCTGTCCCTTTAACCCTGAAATACAGCTCATATATATTTCTTGTCTATGTTTATGCACATTTTTGTTATTATTTCAAAAGAATTGACTCTTATATGATAATTACATGTAAATGGAAGATTTAAAAAAAATTCAGTTCTATCAGTTGCTGCTTAATGAGTAAATGTATATTACAGCAAGCAGTTGAGTCTCCATTGTGTACTTGTGAAAGAACCACAGATAAGATATGAAAATATATGACATTTTTCTCATTGTTCAGTTGAATGTGTGAATGACTTCGTGAAATACCCCGTTCCACTGTGTCCTTATTCGGCTCTCTGCGCACCAGTATCGGCTCAGCACCCTCTTGCTTTAGTAGAAAGTATCCTGGTGCGTAGCTGTTGCATTCAGTCTCTTGAGGCTGAAGGCAGAGAACATATAATCACAATTTATAAAGGAGCTATTATTAAAATTCACCCTTACAGAGAGGAAATATGACCTCAGTCGGTGAACTTTGCTCTATCTCACCACATAATTCACATGCAAAACAGAAAAGGCGAGAAAGGGAGGAGGGGAAAGTGTAAGCGCTTACTCTTCTGTAGTTTGTACTTTAATTTCTTACCTCTTGTTTGATGAGGAGCAATGCAAGCTGTCTGTTCCCATCCTCAGTGGCACAAAGATCTGTTAGTTTATCACTCGTAATGTCTCCCAGATTAAGACGTTGTCCTATAAACTGATGGGGGCTGCATCCCCGGTCAACCAAAATGGGCATGTCTAACAAATGGAAAAAACAAAAACAATGTAAATAACCCTATTGAAAATTTTGTTTTTTAGGAGGGCATTCACAATGTCACATAATGATGAAAATTATTAAATTATTATGATGAAAATTATTATAAATATACATATATTAAATATATGTATAAAAATAGAAAGCAAAACAGTCAGAAAAGGCAATGAAAGTGGCTTTTATGCATTTACCATCTGATTTTTGACTAAGCCGTTAAAAGTCGTTATAATTTTCCAGGAAGTGTTTAATGCACGTCATAACCCAGGAACACACTGTTATAAGAAAAAAACCTACCACATTGCACGCCAACATCACGATATTTACAGACATTTCCAGTTCTCTCACTCCCAGCTTCGGAGAATCTCTTTGTGTTCTGACTGGATGAATCACCTGTCTTCGTGTTGACAGTCTCTTGTCTCAGCTGCACCAATTCCGCTTTCAAGCGCTGCAAAGTGCCATCGTAAAGTTTTGTCGCTTCCCTCACAGCAGTTTGTAAAATTGTTTCCATTATGAGTGTGAATTGGGTCTGAAACCCGTCATTATCGTCCGCGCTCGCATCCGGCATGGTTCAATTCGAGTGAAGTAAATTTTAAGCAGCAGACGTTACAGACCCTTTGACATAGTCAACTAGAATCACAATGACGCGTCCAGGGGAGGGCGGTATACTTCCGCACTGAGTGTTTAAAAAGTTTTATTTATAGACGTCTGTAAAGATAGTTTGCGGTTTGCTTTTAATATGACACTAAAACGCCCTGAAGCTCTAAACAATGTAGGCTATTTGTAGATGTCTTCTTAAGGGAGAGAAACAAAACTAGTTTATTGATTATTGTATTGTCCAGCGTCTACATCTTAAGGGGTTTTAATTAAGAATGTAGAAATAAAAATATATTTTATATTAGGCTATATATTAATGCATTACATAGTCCTGCATAAAAAAACTAATCTTAAATTTTTACAAAATAATCACATTTTCAAATTATTAAAACTATTTTTAGAATCAGTACGTTGCTTTTATCCGTCCTAGGCTATATCAATAACTGCCATACACTACCAGTCAAAAGTTTTTGAACAATAAGATTTTAATGTTTTTAAAATAAGCATTTATTTAATCCAAAATACAGCAAAGCGGTAATATTGTGAAATATTTTTACTATTACAAAATAACTGCTTTCTATCTGAATATATTTTAAAATGTAATTTATTCTTGTGATCAAATCTAAATTTTCAGCATCATTACATCAGTCTTCAGTTTCACATAATCCTTCAGAAATCATTCTAATATGGCAATTTTCTGTTCAAGAAACATTTTTTATTATTTTTTATTATTTTATTATGTTTATTAATATTGTTTTATTATTTTTTTATTATTATTATAATCAATATTTAAAACATTTTTTTCAGGATTCTTTGATTTAATTTATCTGAAAACAAAATAACCTTTTGTAACATACATTATACTATTCAAAAGCTTGAAGTCAGTATTGGGGGGGGGGTATTTTGTGGGTCAATTAAAATCAAAAGTGATGATATGATGTTCCTCTGAACTTGCTGTTCATCAAAGAAACCTCAAAAATGATTATGTTTTCAACATAATAATAAATGTTTTTTGAGCAGCAAATCAGAATATTACAATGATTTCTGAAGGATCACCACAGCAATAAATTACATTTTAAAATATATTCAAATTGAAAAGTTATTCTAAATAGTAAAAACATTGCAGAAACAAGTGTACTGTTTTTGCTGTACTTTGGATCAAATAAATGCAGGCTTGGTGAGCAGAAGAAAAATCGTACTGTTTAAAAACGTTTGACTGGTAGTTTATAATTAATGTACGTTGCCACAGAAAAAAAAAATCACACAGGTTTGCAACAACATGAAGATAAGTAAATGATTTTGAGTAAAAGTAAACTGTAAATGCGTAAACGCTCTTTTCATTATGGGTGAACTGTCCCTTTAAATTTGTCCCTAAATTCCATCCGTATGTTTGCTTCGGGAAGCACTTCCAGCTAGTCCCACTGTAGGACGAGAGCATGTTTTTTGGACCAGCACGTATTGTCCGCGTATCGTTTATGTTGCAATGTTTAAATGTGACACTGATAAAAGAACAACAACCGGTTATTAGCGCTAACTAACTAGTAAGTGCTTGGACTAGTGCAGATTTGGTAAAACTAAAAAATGGTTCGATAACACACACCAAGGATATAATGTGACAATTTGGTTTTAAAAACGTCTAACGTGGAGCTTGAGGATACATTGTTGTCTTTGTAGCGTGTTTACATAACAAAGAACGTAGCTAGACTATTCTCAGGCTTTTCATCAGTTTACTCGTCATTATGTCCGAAGTCATACATTCGTTTCAGTCACAGCTGTCCGGGGTCATGGAGACCGTTTTTAAAGCTGCCATATTTGAGATCACCCGGCTCGTGGAGGAGAGTTTCGTAAAGGAAGTGTCCCGTAGTCGAGAGCAGGTAGAGACTCTGAAGAAGAGGCTCCAGTGGAGCGAGACCAGACGGAAAAATCAAGAGACGAGTGTGAGGAGTCAGAGGTGTGCACAGTGTGACAAAGCCCGTGTGTGTAACGAGGAGAAAGAAGAATTGTCACCACAATCAGGTTTGTTCACAATCACAAATTAGCTAAGGCTCAATGTCTTGATTATCAGTATTTGTAATGTTCTACAAAAAGGAAATTTGATCATTTTATAATCTGCATGAACATCATATCTGATATTTGACATCTTGGATTCTTAACCCTTGTATTAGTTTAAAAATAAATTTTGGTTCATGGTAGTATTGGTAGGGGGTTGAATTGACCTTATTTGGATTCAGTATAATTCAACAACAACAAATTTGGTAAAAATAGCAAACCTTTAACATTAATACTTCCCACACAACACAAAATATCAATCATCAATCATTCCCATTGAACTGAACATGTAGGAACTGATAAAAACGTCTGTCTTTGATGCAGTGCAATTTTCTTAAGATAAATGTGGAATGACAATACATACACTACCAGTCAAAAGAATTTTAACGTTAACAGTAAAATTAATGATTTTTTGTAAAGAAGTCTCCTCTGCTCACCAAGCACTGCTCACCTGCATTTATTTAATCCAAAATACAACAAAAGCACTAGTATATTTAAAATAACTGCTTTCTATGTGAATTTATTTTGAAATGTAATTTATTCCTGTGACCATGGCTAAATTTTCAGCATCATTACTCCAGTCACATGATCCTTCAGAAATGCAAGGATGCTTTTAAATTGATCAAAAGTGATGATAAAGAAATTTATGTTACAAAACATTTCTATTTCAGATAAATGCTGGTCTTCTGAACGTTCCATTCATCAAAGAAACCTGACAAAATTCTACTCCGCTGTTTTCAACATAATATTAGAATGATTTCTGGAGGAACATGTGACTGGAGTAATGATGCTAAAAAATCAGCTTGTTTTAAATAGTACTAATATTTCAAAGTTTTACTGCTTTTGCTGTACTTTGGATCAAATAAATGCAGGCTTAGTGAGCAGAAGAGACTTCTTTAAAAATCTTACTGTCCAAAAACGTTTGATTGGTAGAGTACATATTAATGTAAATACCCTCAGGTTAGCTGAGGAACTGTCATAGCAAGATAAATAAATAAAAAAATAGTATTTCAGGTCTGTGTAGCTGCATTTAATTGACGCACAAACATGTCATAATTGTAGCAGACATTTCGTAAACACACTCCACAACACATCGGCGTGTTAACACTCTGCAGGCATGTTTATGACCCTAAATGAGAAAAAGAAAAAAAAACACATCATAGGTTAACCAGTTTTTTAAAAAACTCAACTCAACCCGCAACGTAACATAAAAAGGAATTCTGTAAAGACTCTCAAGTCATTCCTTATGACTTTTTTTTTCCGTCAGTTTAAAGACCAGTAAAGGACTGTGTAATCAATGCCCTCACAGTTGCATTCACCCTTGACCACATGTAGAAAATGAACGCAGCCTCAAACAGGAGAAAGTTCCGGATGGGAACTGGGGAAGCTGTGAGCTGGAGTCTGAAACAGTTTTGGGAAAAGAAAGATCAGAAGACCAAACCAGCCCCAGCAATACAACAGAGGTGAGTAGGCAACTGGATAATTTTTTTTTTTTTAACTCTTGCAGTGAAAAAAAAGATGATGTATGCATGACTTCTCCTAATCATTTAGTTTGCTTAAACTTCACCCCTTTCTTTCAGTCCACTGGATGCTCCATCCAGTCAACAGCCGATGAATATTAGTTCCCATCCTACATTTTTCATTTTTTGATAATGCTGAAGAAAAGATATGTTGCTACTTCCATTTCATTGCGACTTTAACATTCTGTGCATATTCTGTCTTTGTGCTCCTTATAGTCTGCAAGCAGAGAGGACAGAAAATTGGACTGCGTGTTGAAAGAAGAGGCCCTTTATGTCAATGCTGGTAATAAGGAACTTCAGGATGGGTGGACACTGGATACAGAAGGTGTGATTTAAACATCTGATTACTGCTTAAATCTTCTCGCATCTGATTGTGTGTGAAGATTAGACATTTTTTTCCATGTTTGGTTTTGCAGGAGCTGAGACGTCTGATTTCTCAGCTCACAGTTACAGTGAGCAGGAGCTGCAGCAGATTCAGGAAGAGTGGAGCTCTGGACTTGATCAGACTGCTGACAATGAGACTTACGCAGATATCGCAGATGTCCAGGGCCTGACGTACCGAACACGTTATGACGCAGAAGAGTTAGCAAGCTACAATGTGCATGAACTGGACATGCATGAACTGGACGGTCTTGGAGAAAGAACTGAAGACATGTTGGGTAATTCAGTATCGGTCGCAGTTGGCCCTGATCAAAATGACCTGGACCAGGAAGTTGGGAGACGTCACAGCTCTTCCATTAAGAGTAAGAGAGGAAACAGAGGATCTGTACCTGTGCAAGTCAACCCAGAGACAGAAGATGTGGATAGAGACATGCACTGTTTACTTATTAATGCGGATGGCCACCTGCAAGACATAAATTCCTTCAGTGAAGTTCGTGGTGGAGTTGCAGGAGGTGCTGGACATAGAGGACACTCACTGTATGTTGAGGACTCAACTAGTGGTGCAGTTTATAAGGGGCATGCATTGAATCACTCTAATGTTGGACAAGCATTAGGAGACAACAGGGCTTCACTGAAAACCTTCCCGCACTCCCACCGAGTTGGTTCAAGTGCTGGATACACTTGTAACCAGTGCGGTAAGAAGTTCACTCAGGCCTGCAACCTAAAAGTGCACCAGCGTGTCCATCAGCGGGACGGTCTCCACTTGTGCAGCCACTGTGGGAAAGGGTACTCATCCTTCAGTGACTTGCGAAGACACAGATGCAGTCAGACCGGAGACAAGCCCTACACATGCACACTATGTGGGAACAAATTCAGCCGACTGTGGAATCTCAAGCTGCATCAGCGTATTCACACACAGGAGAAACCACACAAGTGCACCATGTGCACTAAGAGCTTTACCCGGGCTGACATCTTGAAAGTCCATCAACGTACTCATACAGGAGAAAGACCGTACTGCTGTGGTATCTGTGGATTGAGCTTCAAACGATTGGATCATCTCAGGTCACATCAGCGCAAACATAGTGCTGACCAGAACAATCCATGACAAAAATGCACCATGTATAGTCTTATGGTGTGTGCACATGAAACGCAAAGCTAATATTCTCATCGCGTTATTGTTCTAAATTAATCGCGTGAATAAAATCATCACGTAATGCTTTTCTCCATTTTCTGATCCGGACGTGTCAAACTGGACATGTCAAAAGGTCTTTGCTGACTGGCACGTCGACGAGTTAAAATTTTTTAACTTATCGTGCATTTGCGAGTGGATTACACACAAACTCAATGCAAGACACTAATTTGCGAGGGGTGATGTAAATGACACCAAATGGGTGACGTGATTGCCGCAAAGATGCGATATATGCCTCAATCGCTTCTTCCGTGCAAGTTAAAAAATTTCAACTCGAGCAGAAAATTCACGATGTGTTGTCGAGCAAGCCAATCAGCGAAGAGCTTATTGAGACATCCAGTTGTATCTGAAAGTGTTTGTTTGAATTGTTTATATTTATGCTGTGTGCACATCAAACGCAAAGCGAATATTCTCATCGCGATATGGTTCTAGACTACTCACAAGATGTTTTTCGTGTCATTTGTGCAAATAAAATTGTGTAATGCTTTCTTCCATTTTCTGGTAGAACCAGACATGTCAAACTGGACATGTCAATAAGTTCTTCACGGATTAACGTGAAAACTCAGCATGTAAATTTTCCACTTGAGTTGAAATTTTTCACCTCATTTATCAAATATTTGCTACGTGTATGGTGTGCACACATCATTAGTTTTTTTCTACTTTGAAATTGTTGGAAGGTCATAAATCCAGACTGGACATTAATATGATCAGTCAGGTGTTTCCCATAAATCATAACACTGTTGCTGTGTAAGTTCCCATTATATGTATTATGTCTTCTGTATAATTTAATTTAGTTTTCTCTAGTTAATTCACCAAGAATGAATATTTATCATTTACTCGCCTTTATGTCATATAAAACCGGTATGACATTGTGGTACATACATCTGTGGTACATAAAAGACATTTTTTTGTTTCAGAAATTTGTCAGTTTTTTTTTTTCGTCAACTGTTTTCCAGCATTCTTTAAAATGTCTTCTGCTGAACACAAAAGAAGAAATAAAAGCAGTTTTGAGGGTAAGTAGATGATGACAGAATGTTCATTTTTGGATGAACTATGCTTTTAAGTGATGCTATGCATCACTTAAAAGTTTGAATATTGTGTACTTGTGATCCATACTTGTTCACTCATTTTGAAAAAAAAAAATATTTATTTCAGTTGATTTTAATAAACCTACCAAATATATATTGTTGAAATATGCAATGTGTGACATGCAATATCAGTTCTTTTTTTGGGTCTTTGCTTAAGCAAACATAGTCAAATTAAGATTTATCTGGTTGTTGGTTGGTTAAATCCTTCAGCTGTTTATTCCAAATGTCAACCTGCTTATTATTTTCATGATTAGAACAATTGACAACTGGTAACTGACTTATAGAAAAATTATAAAAAAAAAAGTAATGCATATACAAAGTGATAATGTGGCCATGAGGTGAAGAAGAATTCTAACGCAGTTTGACTGTAATTAGAGACTTCATAGCTGTGTGGTTACTGAAAAATAACTGCACATCTTAGAACGTCTGTCAACCAATCAGAATCAAGCATTTAACAGCCCTGTTTTAAAACACTCCAGTAATGTTTCATATAATAATACAACTTCTCGATTTATACTAGGAGTCTGGAGAAATAAATGAGTGTTAGAATATTTATACAAGTAAAAGTGTTTGCATTGTGTTAACTTTGTTTTACAAATTACCTCTCCTGTCGTCCCAATGAGACTTAAAGCTACAACTTTTTTTTTTTTTTCACAAATGCATCATTGTGCTTAAAACAGTGTCGTTTTAGTATCAAAGCGATTCTATTTTAGATTTCATTCAAATTTTTAATTAGTTCTTATATTTTTCATTTTAGGGTTTAGTAATTTTGTTGTGTTTTTGTCAATTTTTATGTATTTAATGTCTATATAGTTCTTGTTCTTTTTTTTTTTTTTACTTTTCAGTTATTTTACTAAAACTAAACGTTGTCTTGGCAAGTAGCAGAAAAAAAGTTTACATTTTTTATCCTATTTGTTTTGTTTCAGTTAGAGTTTATTTTAAGTAATGAAAATACGTTTTTGGTGAAAATTTAGTTTTCATTAACTTTAAAATTTAGTTTTCATTAACTCTCGACTGGAGCACTTGCTGTGTCCTAAATATTGTACGATTAGATTTGCCGAAGTGTAAAGGAGTGATGTAGGTGGAATTTGTTTAGAAAAATTATACCGTATTCTATAACAAAGCGGGTAAGCAGCGATTACCGTACTATCCAACAAGGCCACCGTACAACCCGTGACGTCACCCACAACAACATCATTGTCGGTCTGTTCAACTGCGCTTCATTCTGACATGCTGAATGATGCGTTCGTCAAACATCTAGCGGTTCACACGTCCTCAAAGTAAACTAGGTAGTGTGTACTACAGTCACCTGGACATTATGCGACAGCTGTTCGCGCCTAAAAGATATTTATTTCTGCTTGCGATTCATACTGTCAAGCAGATGTAATGAGCTCGATGCTAACAACACTGTGAGGATTTTATCATCTGGGTTTGATTGACTGGCCGCGAAAGTGTGAAGTACAACATTTACTTTAAAACCGAGTTCCAGAATGCTTTGTGGAATGAGTACAGAATAGGAAATAAAATATTTGAGATACGTGGGTGGTTATTAATGTCATGATCACCGTTGTTTCTATGCATTCAGCAATCAGTTTATCTTTATAAGAACGAACTCAAGTAACAGTTAACGTTAGATCAGATACAGGATGACGGACACGCTGGTCATCACCTTCCAGACTCGGCTGTCTGCGGTCATGGAAACTGTCCTCAAGACCACAATGTACGAGATCACCAGGTTAGTGGAGGAAAGCTTCTTGGAGCAGATGGATCGTGGCAAACGAGAGGCGGAGGTATTAAAACGGAGGCTGGTAGTGTCGGAGGCCAAACTGAGAGAACGGGAGAGATTTAAGAGGGTGAGATGTGTGGACTGTGGTCGGACAGCAGTGTCCAGGAGGAGGATACTTCATAGAGGGCCCGAAACACAGAGCAGTGAGTAGAAACATGACTTTCCAAGAAGCCATCTAACTAACCATCGCTAGTTATGCAGTGCTTACATTGGTCAATGACAAATAAGAATGTGCAGTAGTTTCATACATTCATACAAAATGTTTACGACATGTTCAATAAAAACGTAACGAACCAACACATATTTTACACAAAAGTTTCGAGACATTCAATATATTGTATTTGTTATTATGAGAACTTAATGACCTTGACTTAGGTCTGACGGAAGTAATGAGGATCTAAAGCAGTGGTTCTCAGGCTTTTTTCACTTCGAAAAATTGCGATTCTAGAGTTGCAGAATATATTCTTCAGTATTTTTTTTTTTTTGAAGTTAGTTACGTTATGGGGGATATGATTTCAGTTAGCATATTGATTTTGTAGAGCTATACTTTTAGTCAACAATTTCTGAACAGTAAGGTTTTTAATGTTTTTTAAAGAAGCCTTTGTTGCTCACAAAGCCTGCGTTTATTTCATCAAAGTACAGTGAAAACAGTAAAATGTTAAAATAGTTTTTACTATTTAAAATAACTATTTTCTATTATTTATATATATTTTAAAACGTACTTTATACCGGTGATATCAACAGCATTATTAGCATTATTGATCCAGTCACTCAATCCTTTAGAAATCATTCAAATATTATGATTTGATGCTCAAAAATCATATATTAATATTATGTTGAAAACAGCTGAGTAGAATTTTTTTCAGGTTTCTTTGAGTAGAAAGTTCAGAAGAACAGCATTTATCTGAAATAGAAATGTTTTGTAATGTTTATCATCACTTTTAAATCAATTTAAAGCATCCTCGCTAAAAAAAGAGGTATTCATTTCAATAATAAAAATAATAAAACAAAAAAATTATACTGACTTCAAACTTTTGAATGGTATAGTGTATAATGTTACAAAAGCTTTTTTTTTTTTATTTCAGATAAATCTTTGCATCTTTCTATTCATCAAAGAATCCTGAAAAAATTGTACTGAACTGTTTTAAATACTGATAATAATAATAATAATAATAATAAATGTTTCTGGAGCAGCAAATCAGCATATTAGAATGATTTCTGAAAAATCATGTGAAACTAAAGACTGGAGTAATGGTGCTGAAAATGTAGCTTTGATCACAGGAATAAATTACATTTTAAAATATATCCAAATAGAAAGCAGTTATTTTAAATAGTCAAAATATTTCACATAATTACTGCTTTTGCTGTATTTCTGAGCAAATAAATGCAGGCTTGGTGAGCAGAAGAGACTTCTTTAAAAACATTTAAAATCTTTTGACTGGTAGTGTACATATATATTATTTTAATGTAATAATAATAATAATTTATGGATTTAAATACTCTTTAGTAATCGTGTAGCCCCCTTGGTGGTTTTCTGAGTCCCCCTGGGTGGCGCTGGCCCCTGTTTGACAACCACTGATGTAAAGCTGTTTTATGGTTGTCTTCCTGAGCATTGACTGACTTTGCTTAGGTGGTCAAAAGTTTTTCAACTATTACTATTTAATAATAGTTAATAATAAACATATAATAATATAGAAAGTATAGTATAATACAAATATTTAACAAAAGATTGCTGAATCAAAATTAAAATAATATAACAGATGTATTCAATCCATTTTTGTGTGTATTGTCTTTTTATTATAATTTTGAGTAATTCAGTGGATTCAGACCAAAATGTCAGTGCTGTGTTATTGACCCACATTACACATTTTGAGCTGAATATAAGCTTAGATTTTTCCAACAATTAATTGGAGACTGAATATTGCTTTGTTTTTAATATTTGATTTGATTTTATTGTTTATAGGTTTGGACCACCCACTTGTTGTAAAGCAGGAAAATGCATCTGACAATAGCTGGAGGTGCAGTCCCAAGGGAAGCACAAATCAGGAGAAGCCTACAGCAACTCCAGAAACTAAACAAAACGTGTGTATGGTGTTGTTTTACTGGTAATATCTAGTGGCCCAGAAGACGAAAAGCATTTGGATTTTTTTTGGTGCCAAGGAATAGAGATATAAAATTCATGCACTTGGCTTAAGTGTCCAAATACTTAACGGCCATTGTAGGTTGCTGATATGTTATGTTCAAAAATAATACGTTAGTATCATTTTTGCATGGCTCCTAATTCACGTGTTTTGTGCATGACAGGCTGTTCAAGTATGTGAACCAGGAGGAGAAGTGAAAGAGGAAGCAACAGAGGCTAGAGACTCACAAGCTCGTCTACTGATACATCCTCAAATACACAAACAAAAAGATCCCCCAAGCAGTGCTGAAGAGACCAATGGACTCCGCCATTCAGATTCTGACCACAAAACGGGTGGCACATCTTGCTCTGAAAGACCTGGAGATGAGGATGAGGTCAGACACAGAAACCTTCCAAAATGGTTTGACCCTAAAACAGACCCTTCAGCACGGTCATCTGTTTCACAACCAGAATCAGTCAGGACGTCAGTATCTTCAGAGTCTCCGAGTTTGAGACCACAAGTGGGTAGCATTGACTCGGGGCCTGTTAAACAGGAAGTTGTAGTGATGCTTCCACCAGACTGGGAAGATATGGAAAGGATCAGGCCTCAGGTGGTTTCTGCTCATAACAGCGCTAAAAATACAGTGGTGGATCTTCAACCTGGAGATCCTCTCACGGCAAGACCTCAAGTACAAGAGCGAGTCTCGTATCCTCCGCCTCCCGTCAAGGTTCAGAGCCTTCCTCCACAATCCATGCAGCATATCAGAGCACCTGCGAGGAAGAACACAAAAATTGTTCTACATCCCAATTCGGTTGTGACGGATCACGGCGGCGTTGACGTAGACCGGGTGCAATCCATCTGCAAAGCCCTTCCAACTCCAAAACCCTCTCATGTCCGTCAGTATCCTGAAGGAGCCGCTACAGGTGAAAGAAGTTTTAGTACCGTACACCCAGGAAGAAATCTGCCGCAGATGGTCAGTATGAGGGTTCAAGGGGACACGCGGCACCTTTCGGCAAAGACGATGCACAATTGCAGCCAGTGTGGAAAAGGCTTTTCTCATCTGTGTCACCTCAGAGCTCACCAGCAGATTCACACAGGTGAGAGGCAGTTCTGCTGTACCATCTGTGGGCGGAGTTTCACCAAACTGAGTAACCTGAAAGCACACCGCAGGGTTCACACTGGTGAAAGACCTTACATCTGCACAGACTGTGGGAAAAGATTTACCCAGAAATGCAACTTGAAGAGACATCAGAGAATTCACTCGGAATTCACTCACTCTAATGTATGATGAGATGTGGAGGTGTGATAGTGGTAGAATCTGTTGCTTTACACATTAAACGTATTAGTTGATGTTTCATTGAGTGGTTAATTTATTTTTAAAAGGACAGTTCACCCAAAAAATGAAAATTAAGATATTTTTTGATGAAATCCGAGAGCTTTCTGACCCTGCATAGACAGCAACACAACTGACACATTCAAGGCCCAGAAAGGTTGTAAGGACATTGAATATAATAGTCCATGTGTCATCAGTGGTTCAACCGTAATTCTATAAAGCTACAAAAATACTTCTTGTGCACAAAGAAAACCAAAATTTAAAATGTCTTTATTAAAAAAAAATTGGTGTTAGTCTGAATGTGTGTTGAAGACTGACACGCAAGAGAAGAAATTGTTGAATAAAATCATTATTTTCGTTTTCTTTGCACACAGAAAGTATTCTCATAGCTTCATAAAATTATGGTTGAACCATGAACTCTTTAATGTTCTCCTTAAAACCTTTCTGGGCCTTTAATGTGTCAGTTGCGTTGCTTCTATGCAGGGTCAGAAAGCGCTTGGATTTCATAAAAAATATCTTAATTTGTGCTAAGATGAACGAAGGTCTTACGGGTTTGGAGTAATTAATGACAGAATTTTCATTTTTGGGTAGTAAACCCAATTTTTCATGCTCTGAAAAATTTGTTCTGCAGTGACATGACCGGATCACTCAAGGGCAAATACCAGCTTTGTCATGATAAATATAAAAATATTACTTTTCATTCCCTCTGGATGTATCAGTCTATTAGAAAATAAATGTCCACATTTTACCATAAAGTCAAATTATTATATATATATACATACCCCCACGCATTGGAAATTTTTTCTACTTATTTATAGGTTTGGTGGTTCCTCTATTTGGAGTGTTTATCTCACTTCAATTTGGAGTTTCACAAGCCTTGATGAACAACTACTCAAGTATATACTGTTAAATTAGCTCCCTTTTGATATGTTTGTATATTCAGATGCGTAGCATTAACTCCTTTAAATGGTGCATATATAATGGTGCGTTAGTGATTTTTTTTTTTTGTCTTTTCCTTTAAGATAGCCGGTAAACTGTTTGAAGAACAAATTTATGTGCATATGCTGATGTGGGCTAAAATAGTTACATGTTCATATTTAGATGTCACTGGTTAAAGGTTCAAACCTATGCAGGGGGTTCAATGAAAGCACCTGCTAAACTTCAAATTATTATTTTTTTAAATGTAATGACATTAAATTAGTGTTTTTTAGAGTGTAAAAATGAGTAACAGCACAGCTGGTACATTCAGGCTACTTTTTCATCTGTTTTCATCTGTTTAATATTTGTTTTCTTGACTAAATGCCACACACTGAGCAAATTCTTCCAGTAATGCATGCAAACAGATTATTGGTAATTCAGGTACACCACAGTAAGCCATGTACATTACAGGCGTTATGACTGTAATTAAAATGTTCTTCTTTTTCTGTGAAAATGAAAAAATGAATGATGAAATTACATTTAACAAGGACCAAATGGCAGGAAGTTCTTGTCTCCATTTCTGTCATATATATGTTGTTTTGTAACGTCCATGTCAGCAAAATTAAATACTTCTTCATCTGTTTGGTATGCAAATGGGTCATGTGTTGTTCTCATGTAGTCATTTTTGATAAATGGCATGTTGTTTTTTCCTATTGCACTTTAAAATAATACTCAGTGGTTACAGCACATGATGAAACAGAAACTTTTAGGCCTAAACAGAAATTTAGGCCTAACTTTGAAACTTTAAGGCAAGATTTGGCACTTTCTATTACTGTGTTATCCTGTTTTTTGTAACACTTGCTATGTGAACACACACAATCGCACATGATTAGAAAAGTCTAATGGTCTTAAATTCACACTTGTGATCTTCACAGTCAAAAATGACTCCCATAGGAAAATAACGGGAAGACTACAAAATACAGTTTTTGTGGTAAATTAACATATAAATAATATCTGAAAATATCTAAATAATGTAAACCCTAATAAAATGTAGGTCTTAAAATACTCTAAGCAACTAGAAAACACAACATATATGGGCTACACGGGCATCTAGTGGCAACACTGTGTTATTACAAGTAATTTTCTTTATTTCTCCCACCAGGTGGCATCAATCTTCCTTCAATGCATTGGGTTTTGCTGTACTGAAAGTTAACTGCTATAATACAATTTTTTTTTTCTAATGTATTATTTTACATAAATAAATGATATAATTAGAGGAGACATGTACTCTCGTGAACACGTCAAAGACTGCCAAGAGAAGAAATTGTTGAATAAAGTTCCTATTTTGTTTTCTTTGCGCACAAAAAGTATTCTCATAGCTTCATAAAATTACATTTGAACTACAGATGTCACATGGACTATTTTAACGATGTCATTACTACCTTTCTGGGCCTTGAACGTAGTAGTTGCATTGCTGTCTATGCAGAATCAAAAAGCTCTCGGATTTCAGAAAGTTTAACGGAACGACTTGAGGGTGAATAATTAATAACAGAATTTTAATTTTTGGGTAAACTCTCCCTTTAAACTGATTGGAACACGCCACTGTTACAAATTAACGTTAATTACACTGGACTAAGGGGTGATTAATGAAGGTTCATTTACATCCATTCCAGACAAGCTTTTGCCATTTTAATACAGCACAGATCAGAACTAAACGTCAGTCCCTCAGTGCACTATTTGCGCATTTAGCACGCTATTGTGTAGCGTGACGTCCTCCAGCCCACTGGAGGGCAATAACATAGGAAACATCAACATTTCCTGCATCCGCTTAAAATGACACTGTCAACATCAACGATCATATTACTACACTATTACCGTCTATTTTCACGTCATTCCGCGGGGTTTTGCTGAGAAATTGGCTGTGCGAGGATCGTTTTTATAAGGTACTTACTGTCTCAATTGTGTGGCTTTTGTTTTTCGTCAATGTCCAGTTCATTTCATTTACTTTTTACATAAAAGGCCCGAAGAGAGAGGGTGACTACCGAGCTTATTTTCTATAGAAAAGCAAGTGAAAATATGCATATGCATATATACACATAACAGTATTGTCAGCGTTGCAGTAATAATCAGATTGTATGTTGCATCATACACGTGGCTGCACAAACAACAATAACAAAACGCCCACCTGCTGACAGTCCTGATGAAAAATTCCGATTTGGACCATGTTGACATGGGTTTAGTTGGTCTCTAGTAATACCATCGTTTTCTGACTTTGTCTTTATGTCTTTTTAAGGTGATTATTTTCACCGGAGTCATTTATTTCATCACGGTGTCCGCGAGGCAAAAGGACGATGTCAGAAACCCTTTTCCTCACATTCCAGTCTCAGCTCTCCGTTGTCATGGAGACCGTCCTTAAATCAGCCATGTTTGAGATAACCAGGCTGGTGGAGGACAGCTTCCTTGAGGAAGTGGGTCACCGTAAACAGGAGGTGGAGGTCTTGAAACGAAGGTTGCAGTTGTCTGAGAGTAAACTGAGGGAGAAGGAGAGAGAATGGGAACGGGGGAAGAAGACACGGTGCCCGGATTGTGGCCGAACAGCAGATTCCAGCAGCAGAGATGACAGCCAGCCTGTAGAGACAGTCCGGGGTGAGTTACAACTACTGTTATTACTGTTATCTAAAACTATTAAAATCCATCCATCCTTTCCTGTTATAACTTATCCTTTGTAGGGAGGGCTGGAGCCTATCCCAGCAGCTCAGACCCGAAGGCAGGCTATGTGAAACCATTTTATTTAATTGAAGTTAAAAATAAAAGTATTAGATGTAAAAGTTAAACATGTAACTTAGATCATTAGAAATGGCTGAAATAAAACAAGTTGAAATACTAAAACTACTCACACTGAAAAAAAATAGATTTCAGCAAAGTTAAAGTATTTAAAAAACATTTGTTTATTAATAATACTGAAATAACACTGGTTAGAGCACATCTAAAACTTGACCATGACAAGACACTAAAATAAAATACATCTGAAATCATTAGAATTAAATAAATATAATAATATACACAATATTTTGGCATTTAAATGTGACCAACTATTATTAATTTATATGGGCCATTCTACAGAATTCATGCAAACTGCTGTCCCACAACCAAAAAACACATTTAAAAAGCATTAGGTATTCAAATTAGGTATTCATATCTTCAGATCCTTCTATTGAAACCCACAATAATTTTTAAAATATCTTAATATATAAAAAGCTTAATACATATAAAATCATGATTTATTGGATACTTTCAATTGGGAGGTAGCTGTCCCGAACCCTAATCCCTAAATTTCAATGAAAATTAATTTTCACAGACCAATTTTTTATCTTTTTGATTCTTTTAAAAAGTTCTTTGTAAATTATTAAACTTTATGTAAAAAAATGTGCACCGCATTTTTCATGTCACTACCAAAACAGTGTATGTTTTAGTCTATTGACTGATACTGATTTTAACTACACCCGTACATTTATGATCAGGAAATATTCCTGTGTCCCTCTTTCTCATAGCTGCAAGGTGTGAGTAGATAGGTCCCATTATTTTGAGGTAAATTTATTAAAAAGTCTGAAAAATCTGTGTGTAACTTTAGGGAATGTCACTAACAAACACCTTTTTTTTCTGCAATTTTTGGGAGTCATTTCATAACATTTAGTTATTAGATGTGTAACATTATTCAGAACTGTGCTTGCTAACCATGTGCTGATTAACGTCTTTAAGCTAGGCTTAAAAGTATCTAAAATTGTCACTACCGAAACAGTCACGACCAAAACATGTCATCATTATTTCAGTAGTAGTGACAAAAGGGAACACATAATCCTTATATTTGGGGGAAATATGCAATTTTTTAATATTTTAGTATATATGTAGTAGTGTTTCAGTTTGCAAGTTAAAATTCTGTAAAGTGATGTGGTCGCATATAATGTACTCACCCCCTTGTCATCCAAGATGTTCATGTCTTTCTTTCTTCAGTCATAAAGAAATTGTGTTTTTTGAGGAAAACATTTCAGGATTTTTTCTCCATATAATGGACTGCTATGGTGCCCTAAATTTGAACTTCCAAAATGCAGTTTAAAAGTGGCTTCAAACGATCCCAAATCCAGTTGTAAACGATCCCAGCCGAGGAAGAAGGGTCTTATCTAGCGTTATTTTCATTTTTAAAAATACAGTTTAAATACTTTTTAATCTCAAATGCTCGTCTGGTCTTGCTCTCCCTGAACTCTGTGTATTCTGGCTCAAGACAGGGTATGTTGAGAAACTCAGATCGTATTTTCTCTGTATCTAAAATAAAAAATTATTTTAAAGTCATCCTACATCGCTGCAGGAGTTCCGACCCAGTCTATGCAAAGTGAACATTCAAAGAGGATCAAACACCCTTAACAAAAAAGGTAAAACAGCGATATAGGGTGATTTAGAAGTTGAGGGAGAACATGAGATTGGAGTTTTTTGACATACCCTAACTGTCATGAACCGGAAAAAAACAGAGGTCGGGAAGAGCAAGACAAGACAAGCGTTTGACATTAAAAACTATATAAATTGTATTATTTTTATGAAAATAACTGATCGTTTACAACCGCATTTGGGATCGTTTGAAGCCGCGTTTAAAGTGTATTTTGAAAGTTCAAACTCGAGGGCACAATTGAAGTCCATTATATGGAGAAAAATGCTGAAATGTTTTCTTAAAAAAACACAATTTCTTTACGACTGAAGAAAGAAAGACATGAACATCTTGGATGACAAGAGAGTGAGTACATCATCTGTAAATTGTTGTTCTGGAAGTGGACTTCTCCTTTAACTTTGAAATCAGTATGATCAACTTTTTGCCTTTTAATTAGAAAAATTGGATTCAAAAAACAAACAAATCTCATAAATTACACTTAAAATATTGTTAAAAATGTAATTGCTATTGATTTACCTCTGGAAAAAAATGTATTTACAAGGAAGAGGTAAACAAAATCTTAATAGGTCAATGTAACTCTTACAGTTATATTATTGTTACTGTTTCAGTGGTAACAAATTTGGGGAGAGCACAAATATTCCAAAACTTTCTGTGTACATTGGATATTATACAATTTGCATACATACAATTTTTTTTGAAAAACTACATGTTTTTTTTCAAGACGTTTCCAACTCGTTCTGTAGAATGGCCCTTATATGTTTTAGTATATATGTTCAAATACTTTTTGTGCTGTTTCTTAATTTTGTGTGTCTTTTCTTCTGGTGCAGGAGCAGACAGCCTTTGTTTAGGCCCAAGCCTGAGAGATCAATCTACCAATCATCCTACACTACCTGAAGATGTGTGGAGTGCTAGGCAACGCCTGGAGTCTACCAAACAAACAACAGCACACTTGCACTCAAAGGAGAAGAATGATGCACACAGACCAAATGCAAAAGAGATCATCACACCTAACTCCAACGCACAAATTCCTCAGGATTTTCTGCAGAGGCTTCTGGGCAATTCAGCCGTTCACAGTGAGTCCACTAGTGACTTCAAACCCAGAGTGAGTGATTTAGACAAATCCGAGGAAAACTTTACACTTGATAATGAAATGGACTCAAACCACACAAGACTGTTACAAAGTCCTATGGCTCAGGATGCGCACGAGGATTTGCCGTCGCCTTCGCCGAGCGGTAGAGTAAAAACAGAAACGGAGCTGGATCTTCTACCTGTCAAGGAGGAGGAAGAGATGGTTCCGGTGTGGGACAGCGTCAACAGAGATGACGATTGCCATGCAGAAATGGCTGATCCGAGTCAGGGAGAGCTCAGAGGACCTTGTGATCAGGAGGAGATACAGGTAGAAAGCTTTCCAGGTCTAAACTCTCTCGACATGCCAGATGCCACCTCATATTTCACACCTTATTCAGTCAGCACACTGGTACATCAAGGTATTAGGGCACAACACAGTCATTTATGCACAACAGAGCTGATGCTTTCTAGCATACCAGAGAGGTCACATTCATTAGTCCAACCAGAAAATGGACAAAGTTATCCCAGTTCAAAGAGTTCTGTCCTCTATTCTCTCAACGATGTTTGTCCAGGCGAGAAAGCAATCAGCCACGCGCAATACCCAAAGCGTTTCTCCCAGGACAAACATGGGACGTCTGAACAAATCCATGCAGAAAGATCCCACCGTTGCACCCAGTGTGGGAAAATGTTCCTGAGAGCATGTGACCTCAAGGCTCATTTGCTGATCCACAAGGGCAAGAAACCTCTGAGCTGTCCGCAGTGCGATCAGACGTTCGCGTACAACTTCGAGCTCAAGGCTCACCAGCGAAACCACTCAGGGGAGCGACCTCACGTCTGTCCGCACTGCGGCAAGGCCTTCGCTCGAATGAGCAACTTCAGGCAGCATCAGAACATCCACACACGGGAAAAACTCTTCAGCTGTACTCAATGCGGGATGCGATTCAATCGGGCCACCAACTTGCGAGTTCATCTCAGACGACACAGTCACGCGGGGAAGACTTACAATTGCCCTCATTGTGGAAAGAGCTTTCTGAATCCCAGGCAAATGAAGGCTCATTTACTGAAAGCCCATGGAAGAGGAGGGAAATAAATGTATCTGTGTTTGGAAACTGATTCTGAGTTGGATCAATTCATGTTTACATATGAGAAATGGTCTGCACTGTTAAAACTCAAGAAGATACCAGAGGACCTTAGAGACAACTAAACAAGATCTGGACAAATTGTTATGCATGGAATCTTTGCATTGCTGAGCGACACAGAAACTTGGGTTTTCTTGTAGGTTTAATACATCTGCATATAGAAATGGGAATGACTGATTTTCACCAACAGGATTTTTTGCTGTTGTATTATCAATGTGTAATAGCTGAAATATATTATGTATTTAATGTTTTTATGTATTCGCTCCAACAACAGTAAAGTTGCAGTATGTAGCACAGAATGTTTGTCTTTTTAGAATTACTATTTCACGAAAAAGGTACCCTGGCCTTCACTTAAACTGTGATCTGTCCGTTTCAACTTTCGTGGCATTTTGTTGGAAAAAGTACATGAACCATCAGATGTAGTAACAGCAAGTCAGTAAAGTTAGTCCAAAATGCTCCAGATCCATTTCAGTTTTCCATTCAGACTTCAAGTCTTCTTTTCAGTGCTTTTTTTAACTTTTGGATTGATGAACACTGTTGTTGGACAATACAAGATCTCCTGCTCAGCCATTTCCACAAGATTTCTGTGATCTCCAGCTCCAGCAGCATTGTGTCTTGATGCCTGCCTCTCCTGGAGTGATTGTAGTCGGACAACTATTATCCCCTACAGGTCATTATCTGATGGATTTGTATACTTTTTTCCAACAAAAGCAGTAAATGCTAGCACGACTTTAAATAGGGAATATTTAATTTGATATTATGTTATTTAAATTTTTTTATTGTCTCTGCTGACTAATGCAAGACTGCAGTTATTTCTGACAAACACTCAGCACTCCATATGAAATATAATCTTAAATGAGTATTGTGGTTTTGCAGACTTGTCATTGTCTTTTATGATAACAAACAAGTAGAACATTACTGAAGCATAGAAATGTTTCTAAATGCACCCAAATTGATATGAAATTAACAATGAAAATTGTGATTTACTCATTTGTTGTTGTGCGTGTTATAGACTGGCCAAAGGTTTGCAGAACATGTTTCCACGGAACAAGGAAATTTACACCCCATGAACAAGCAGAGGACATTCAGTGTAAGCAGTTATACAAAACAAATTTCATTTTTAGGCTTTTGAATGATCAAGTAACATTATCATTTGTTTCTTGTGTCTTCACCAGGTTGTGGCCAGGGAGATCCTGACTCAGTTTCAGGTTTGGCAGAGGGCCTGCTATAGCAGGAACATCGAGTGGGGTCCGATTACAGCAAAGGTTCAGTCCTCTTTGTTTGTTTTCCATTTGATGAGATGATCTATTTTGATTACCTGAAATGAATAATGAGAGTGGTTTGTGGTTTACTCTTACTCAGATCATTTCTGCGTTGCCGCAGTTGTATGGACGGGAGGCGGAGGTGATCGTACGATGTACGAAGATGCTACACAACCGCAGGGATTACCTTCGAAGGAGAGCAAAGGTTAGCGTTCATAGGCTCAAAGATTTAATATCTTCTTCACTGCTTGTATGATGATAAATCATACATACGAATTCATCTTATGACACATAATTGTGTGAATGAAGCCTATTCCGTAGGGCTGCATGATATGAAACACGTTAAACATGTTATATTGCTTAGATTTGTCATAAAAAAAAAATAGAAAAACTGAAACATTTACTTTTTTCAGATTTACATTATGTTTAAAGGGAACATTACCCTATGTCATATTCGCCCTTAATGCATACTCGCCTCCGATGAATACAATCGGAGTTATATTAAAAATGTCTTGGCTCTTCCAAGCTTTATAATGGCAGTGAATGGGTGTTGAGATTTTGAAGCCTAAAAACGGCATCTCTACATCATAAAAAGTGCTCCACACGGCTCTGGGAGGTTAATGAAGGCCTTTTGAAGCAAATTAAAGCTTTATAAACCATAATCTCTAGCTTCTGCTAACTGTTGTACGCACGTTTACAAGAGAGTGGCGTTCCAGCTGTTTACAGCAAAGGAAAACCAGTCTCCTCTTGGCTTATATCGAAGCCAAACCAAAATTTTTTTTTACAGATCCTTGTTTTGTACTTCTAATTCATGACCGGTGTTTTGTTTTGCCTTCTCCGCTGCCCTTTCGCGTTCATCACCGTGTTTGCCTATGTCCTACGCAGAGTCGCGTTAACCAAACATTGTCCGTCATTGACGGAATTTTTTTAATGGTTGAAGGAAAAATCTGGCCTTCATTTTGACAGATTACACTCAGGGTAATCTATTGTAAAATTGTAGCTGTAATTCCCACCCCATCCAGTTGGTGGCGAGTGTGCTCCAGTCTGGCAGCAGAGCAGGGGATACAGAACAAAAACGAAACTGTCACGAATATTTTCCTATGCATTTGATTACGAACAGACGAGTACACAGAAGCTACAATGATCTATCAAGCCACATTAAAGAGCGCCAAAACGGTATTTATTGCTTGAATTTCCTAATGAAATGGACAGAATTTAAAATCTGAGACTTTTTCATATTAAAAGTAACACAAAGCGTAGCCTATTGCGATTTATTGGAAGGAAGATGCACTATGTACTGTTCATTCATCAACTGAAAAAAGCATAGACCAAAAGATCGATTGTGGTTTAAGAATCGATATTGGTTCATTAAAATAAGAATTATTAAAATCGAGAAACCGATTATTTTAATTTTTTTTCAGCCCTAGCGTATTTTACACTGTAGTGTCATCCTGTAGGTTCATGATTAAAAATGAAAATGTGAACAAAAATAAAAGCAAGTAAATTGTTAAACAGTTATAAATTATTAAAATAAATAGATTATGATGGAATTTTTACGACCCTATCTGTCAAAATGGCGGACAATGTTAAAGTCTAGCGCAACCTCTGGTTCTATCCTCTGGAACACAACTCTCTTGTGAACATGCATATGACAGTTAGCGGAAGCTACAGATTACAGTTTATATAGTTTTAAATATGGATATTTTTCTTACACAAATGCATCGATTCGCTTCAGAAGGCCTTTATTAACCTCCCAGAGCCATGTGGAGTCCTTTTTTGATGGATGGATACTGTTTTTTGGGCTTCAAAATCTCAACACCCATTCACTTCCATTATAAAGCTTAAAAGAGTCAGGACATTTTTTTTTAAATATAACTCAGATTGGATTCGTCTGGAAGAAGAAAGTCATGTATACCTAGGATGACTTGAGGATGAGTAAATCATGGGTTTATTTTCATTTTTGGGTGAACTATCCCTATAACATAACACAATTAGAATAACAGATGGATAGACAGACAGATTATTTTAAACAAATGTTTCAGCCTAAGTGCACAGGATGATCTACCAGCACTATTTAAGATGATTATGTTTATGCTTGTCTGCATTGATGGCACAAAAAGTAATTACTAAAATAAGACTTTGACTCATGATTATTTTGGTAATAAATTAAGCAGAGAAATAATCAACTGATTGTTTGATTGAACAGATAGAAAAAAACATGTTCTGTATAAATTAGGTTATTAAGTGCATTATGCACAAAAAGGTTTTATAATATAAACATCACATTATATAAAAAAACAACTTTGTTTGAAGCGAAAGAACAATTTAAATCAAGTTTCAAATAAGTATGGTCAGCATCATTGCATTGCCTATCCGGTATGCTGCAGACTGTAGCACGATGGTGTAGTTAATTTAATCCACTCCATAGTGAAGTTGGCTAGCATAGGGGATGTTTTTAATGCAAATGCGACTTAGGGGATTTTGGTGACGCACTGGATGTCTTTAATGCGCATGCGTAATAATGAGGATTATATATCACCATACACCATGACAAGGATGGACTCAACACCAACAAGTGAGACAGTAAGTGAATGTGTACAATTTGTTATATTGTTCACGTATTTTGATGACACTTGCATTTTACATTAGCCTATTTGGAATTGACTTACTTTTTTCATAACATCATGCTGGGTCCTTGTGACCCCTAAATTGTACATGTAAGAATAATTATTACTCATATATACTGAAAGAAAATATCAAGCTCATCAAGATGTGTGCTAGCGAATCTTAATATTTAAAATGTTGATGTTAATAATGAGGTTAATCAGTGTTTAATTGTAAATATCCTTTTCTAGACGCATATTACGGTCCTTAAAAATGGAGAAAGCACCTGTATCTCTAAGTGCACTCAGTGTTGTGACAAGTATCACTGCCCATTTTGTGAGACCTGGGTCTACATGCCAAGAGAGTTAGGGAGCGTTGTTAACCACGTCCAGAATCATCTGAAGTTGGCTGTCCACGAAGATGGTGTGTATAGTGTTTCCACATCCATTAAGAAGTTATTTTGTGAAGGCGTATAAATTCACTCTTGGTTTATTCTTTTTTTTCTTTTCTTTCCAGATTTCACTATAGTCAAGTGCAACTTAAAATGCAGAGAATACGCACATTTTCATTGCTGCTACTGTTCTGCAACTGTTCTACGAAGAGGCCAGTTGAAAACTCATCTCTCAAAATGCAAGCAGAAGCTCAATGCTGAGGAGGAATTTGAAGAAAACTGCTCATTTGAGGAAAGTCCTGAACATGATTAGTATATATATTTTTTTTGATATTGTTGATTTACTAGTTCATATATTTATATCCCTGTTAGACACAGATAACACTCAGAATTGTAGTATTAGGTAGATTATGAAACTATTTTGTGGAAATAAACATTTACTAAGATTGTATCTGCTGCTTCTTTTTGTACTGTTTAAGAACTGAAATATCTGTGTGTGTTCTCTAAAATAATTTTTAATTTCACCACTAGCAAGTTGAAATTATCTTAACCATGGACTTCTTAAATGCACAGACCTGCAGTTTTTTCTCTCCATATTAGTAATACAAGTAAAACAAGCACATGTAATGTGACCACAGTCTCTTGGAGTTAAAATATAAAACACTGCATATGAAAATAAATAAATAGGCAATGAGCTTGTGAAATGTCTAATAAACAGTCAATACTCAAGAACATTCAATATCAGGTTGAATTTAAAATGAGCTTGTTATAAATAAGTGCAAATAGTGCTTGAAAATAATATCCTCTACAAAAAAAATAAAATGTGTGCATACATATTAAAAGCATAGCTACTTCATCATGCTACAGTCTGCAGCAAAAAAGTTGTTCTGTTGAGGAGTGACACCAAAAAAAGATAAACTGTTCAAAAGTTTGGGGTCAGTAAAATTTTCATTTATATATTTATTTTTTGAAAAACAAACAAACAAACTTTTATTTAGATATGGTGACAAAAAGACATTTGTATCAATGTATCAGTTTCCACAAAAAAAAATTAAGCAGCGCAACCGTTTTCAACATTTATAATAATAAGAAATGTTTCTTGAGCACCGAATCATCATATAAGAATGATTTCTGAAGGATCATGTGGCACTGAAGGCTGGAGTAATGATGTTTACTCCAAATAATCACAGGAATAAAAATTACATTTATAAATACTTTCAATAAAGACACACTTCTCTGCCTCAGCTTTCTTATTTCATTACTCATGTAAACAGGCAAATGGTGCTTGAATATATTATCACCATGCTAAACACTGTTGGAAAGTCAGCTGGGCCATTAACTTAGTGAGGAGTCGCTGGGCCATTTAACACCCACCTACTGTGAAACACAGCTGCCTGACTTGTTGTGATCCTTTATTGCATATGTAAATGCAGCAGAGGACTAAAAATCTTCTAGTGTGAAACTCTTTTTACCTGTTGGCCACACAAACTCTTAAGTGGGCAGAATAAACTACTTCGACCAGATTTTATTCTGATAAAAAAATATTTGTTCATTTTATTATATCATTTTCGACCAGCCCCACACATGACTGGAAAATCTCGACTGCAGACAAAACAGTGATGCTCATTCACTGTAGTTAGTGTGTGTGTTTTAATTTAATTTACTCAGATTTTTGTGTTAAGGCCATGTCTCAGTTTATTGTGAAGCTGCAAGTTTCAAATGCTTAACTTTAAAATGACGTGAAACATCTTTTCTCCTTCAGGAAACTGCTGTGGAGAGAAATCTTTTACCTATGGGCCAGCGATATCTTGTACAGCTTCAAAGAGGTGATGTTCAAAATGTAAAGTTGTGAATAAAATATAGTTGTGTGACACTGTTCTCTGTTGTTTTTGTGTGCAGTTTGGATATGAGATGGGTGTGAAGAACAATGATAGAGAAGAAAGGCTAAAATAAAAGAACTTTAAAGTAGATGGGGTGCATTATAATTATATTCATTCTAAATTTCAGTTTAATATCTGAGGTTTGAAGATGATTCCATGTTAATTACGAGGTTCATTAGGTATGAAGAGCACGAATCACAGATATGGACAAACACTCGACTATAAATGAATGAAAATAATTTTATACATGTTCCCCCTGTTTTCCTACTCAAACAAATGGGTTATTTCTATGTTTGTGTACGTGAACAAGAATTTTACGACACATGCTAACAGCACTACAGCTAAAATGCAGTGTGTCTGCAATATTGTGGAATTCGGTCCCGTCGAGGTTTGTTTCCCGTCGGCCCGTTATGCGGTTACGCTTCACATTCCACACAGCAATCGAGGGATTCACAGCTCCTGTTTCAACCGTGAAAAACTGTTATTTTATCGAAGGTAAGCTTCCCTCACGTGAAATATTTCTTACATGTGATTGTACACGTGTTTTCTTAGTGATTCTCGTTTCCAGAATTTGCACAGACGCCATCATTACATGATTCCCGCTTCAGACTATTGATGAGGTGAGGAGAAGTTGTGGCTTCTTTGGAAAAGGTGGCAAAGTTATTAATGAAAAGAACGTGACCACTTTGTCTTTGTTAGTTTACAGACATATTAAACACGAAAAAATGTTTTCGTCTGTAATATTTTGGGGAGAAATCAGTTCTCGTCCTTAGCTTGCTTGTTTGCTTTAGCAGACATGTCCCTTTAAACGAGAAAAATGCCCCCATCCACGTTTTTTCCCCCTCACAGGCATTACGGGTACAGGCGTCAATGTCCTGTTGAAACCTCCATAGACCGCTTCCTAAAAAGTTATTTTTTTTAGAAGTTAGTTACGTTATTTTATTTATTTATTGACTTATTTTAAACCGTTTTTATACCAATTCTTTTGTATGTGGTGACAAATACATGATCAGTGACCATCCTGAAATCATTTATTCACTGGTATAAATGCTGGATTCGTCAATATTTTTAATAAACGTTCATAGATTTGGAAAGAAACAAGCACTCAAACATAATACACAATTTTATTTATTTTAGCTAAACCTGTGAGTGAACATCTGTTAACTTATTTAAAACTCTAGTATGTGATTTATTAAATAGTCCTATACTTTTCACTTTACGTTAAGTTTTATGGATCACTAAGATGATAGAGAATTATAGTGACAACACTTTTTTTTATTTTAATGGTATTTTGTAAAGCATTTGGCAGTGATGTTCTCACATAATCTGGGGTACGCAGCAGATTTTTAAAATTGTTAATTCAAACTATTTAAAATATTTTTGTTACTTGAAATAAAACTGAAAAAAAAAAACATTAGTAAAAAATCTTAAACTAAATGGAAATAAAATGTCTAAAGTACTAAAATTACTAAAACTGAAATAAAGTAAATTAAAGCTAAATAGAAATGTGTAAATAAAACTAATAAAAATGGTAAAAGCACATAACAAAAAAATATTTATTTTTTATTATTTTTTTTTTGTATGTGGTCACAAATAGATGATCATTAACCATCATTCCTGTTAAAACCTCCATAGGCAGCTTGCCATAAAAAGTTATATTTTAGACGTTGCGTTATTTTATTTATTTGAAACCATTTTTTTTTTTTTTTTAACGTTTTTACGTTTTTTTTAAGTTTTTTTTGTATGTGGTGACAAGTAGATGATCAGTAACCATCCTGAAATCATTTATTCACTAGCATAAATGCTGGATTTGTCAATATTTTTAAATAAACGTTCATAGACACATTTAAAACTGTATTTAATTTGTGATTTATTAAATAGGCCTATACTTTTCACTTAACATTAAGTTTTATGAATCACTAAGATGTTACAGAATTATAGTGACAACACTTTTTTTTTTTGTTATTTAAATGGTGTTTTTTTAAAGCTTTTGGCAGTGATGTTCTCACATAATCTGGGGTACGCAGCAGATTTGTTTTTTATTGTTAATTAAATTAAAACTATTTAAAATATTTTTGTTAATTGAAATAAGGCTGAAATAAATATACATATTAGAATAAAATCTTAAGTTAAATGAAAATAAAAAAAAAAAAAAGTTTAAGTAAGAAAATTACTAAAACTGAAATAAAATAAATTCAAGCTAAACAGAAAAAAACTAAAACTAATAAAAATGGCAAAAGCACATAACAAAAATGTATTTATTTTTTTTAATTATTTTACCCATTTTTTTTACCCAATTTGGTCACAAATAGATGACCAGTAACCATCCTGAAGCTATTTATTCACTGACATAAATGCTGGATTTGCCAGTATTTTTAATAAGTGTTAATACATCTTTTTTTTGACCGCTAAACCTGTCAGTAAACTTCTGTGAACTTATTTAAAACTGTATTTAATTTTTTATTTATTACAGAATGATGGAATGAGATTCTGTGACTAAGAAGCATGATATAGTTGTAACATAATTAACATATTCTCTTGGTCTCCTCTTTTAAAAGGTAACCTGAAATTGGACAGCTGTTTTTCAACTTTGTATAATTGCACAACAAGAGGGCTGTGGTGACGGTGGCAGTAAGTCTGCCCTTTCTGTGTAAGAAATCCACCACCAAACGCGCACAATGGAAGTGGAGGATGCCTTATCGGCAAAGTTCAGGGGCCTGATTCAAGGGCTCATGGTGTCGACGACCTCAGAGATAGTCAAAATATTCAGCAAAGTTTTGCTGGAGACCAGAATGGAGATCACCCGGAGCTGGAAGGAGATCGACTTGTTGAAGCAGCAGTTGGAGGAATGTGAGCAGCAGAAGAAAGAGGCCATCATTAGGGCTCAAAGAAATGACTTCAAAAGAGAAGATGACGAAATGGAAGTGTCACATGTGAATTCCCAGCCTGAAGTGCAGAGCTCAGACACGGTAACATCGGAGGCGGTGGTGAGTGTGCGCGTGTTGTGTGGTCATTGTTTCCACTTGTTTTCAGTGCAGTGCTAATCTGCATAGAATAAATGTTGTTATTTCTGTGCTGTTTACCGTAAGCATACAGAAGTAATCTGTCATTTTTCTGACATTCTGTTGAAAAAGTTTTGTGTAGAATCATTTGTGATCTTTCAGTAATAATAATTACCATGTTTTGTGCGTTACAGGGGCCTGAAGAAAGAGCAGAGAATGTCTCAGAACCAGAGACAACACAGTCAACACAGACAACACCAGGTGCTAATGTTTTTAGATAATATTTCATGATAATGAAAAGTAATAGACATATATCACAGGGAAGTACTACTACAAAATAAAAAGATTAGATTATTCCCATTAAGTTGCCATGAAGATAGTCAGAGATGCAGACTAGATAACTAAACTGTTATTCAAAAGTTTGGCATCAGTAAGATTTTTTTATTATTTTTTTTTTTTAAGGAAGTCTCTTATGCTCATCAAAGTTCCATTTATTTGATCAAAACTACAAAAAAAGTAATATGAAATAATATTGCAATTTAAAGTATCATTTTTAAAATATAATTTATTTCTGTGATGCAAAGCTGAATTTTCATCAGCCATTATTCCCGTCTTCGGTGTTACATGATTTTTCAGAAATCATTCTGATATGCTAATTTATCATCAATGTTGGAAACAGTTGTGCTGTTTAATATTTTTTTGGAACTTGTGACATTTTTTTCAGGATTCTTTAGTAAATAAAAAGTTGAAAAGAATATTCAAAATAGAAAATAGAAATCTTTTCTAACAGTATTTTTCAAAAATATTATTATATTATATTACTTTTTAATAAAAATATAAATTTCTTTCAAAGAAAGAAAGAAAGTACTGACCCCAAACTTTGAATGGTAATGAATGTTATTACAAAAGATTTCTATTTTAAGCAAACGCTCTTCTTTTTAACGTTCTATTCATCAAAGAATCCTAAAAAAGTGTCACAAGTTCTAAAAAATATTAAGGAGCACAAGTGTTTCTAACATTGATAATAAATCAACATATTAGAATGATTTCTGAAGGATCATTTGACACTGAAGACTAAGGTAATGATGCTGAAATTTCAGCTTTGCGTCACATGAATAAATACTATTTTAAAATATATTAAAATAAAAAAACACTATTTTAATTTGCAATAATATTTTACAATATTACCATTTTATTCTGTTTTTTTAATCAAACAAACGCAGCCCTTATGAGCAGAAAAGTCTTCTTTAAAAAAAAATTTAAATGTTACTGATCCCAAACTTTGAACGACAGTGTTACTAACATTACTAAAACTGAAATAAAATAAATTAAAGCTAAATAGAAATGTATAACAAAAACTAAAACTATTAAAAAATGAATTGTTAAAAATTAAAAAAGGAAATAAAAAAAAAATTAAAAATATACTATAACAGCATATAAATAATACTAATATATTTTTTGTCATCACTGCTACTGCGCTGAAGTAAAATAGATTTATTCTGATGTGCTTTCTTTGAATTTTAACAATACTGATTAGCATTTTTGTGTTGATTCATTAGGCCAAGAGGTTCAGAAAATCTGTGCAACAGCTGCAACTGCTAAATACAGCCAGAAGACCAAGTGCAAAGAGCCAAAATGCACACAGCATGCAGTAAAACCGAAAATGGCTTGTCCTGCCAATGTGTCACGAGTGAAAGGGCGGAAATCATCATCAGACAAGACCATCTCACCGCCCACATCTGAAATCATTGCAAATGGACCATCTACAAGTGTGGACATATTAACAAAGAGTCCAAAATCAGACGTGGTGAAAAAAAGGAAATTAATCGAAACGCCAAAGCACGCTAATGATGTTAGCGTTGCTCGCGGACTTCGAGACCGACAGCACCTCAGCATGCAGAGGCACTGTCTGTGTTGTTCGTCGGACAAGTGTGACTTCCAGTCTAGCCCTTCCAGATCCATGCACCAGGTCCCTAGCGTGTATATCTGTCGTAAATGTGAGAGAAGGTTTAAAACAGACATCTTGTTTAAGAGTCACAATTGCCCAATGCCTCAAAATTGCAACAGGTGTGGGCAGATGTTCACTACTCTTCAGGGACTCACCACACACAGTCAGGAAGTTCAACCTGAGGTCAGCTGCAGTCAGTGTGAACAAACATTTGCCACTCAGTGTGCTTTAACCGTGCACAAACGGATCCACACCAACCTTATTGTTCCCAAGGATATTAAAGCTAAGAGGTTCGAAGTTCGTCTCGAAAGAATCTCAGACTCCCAGCTGGAGGCTGCTTTGTCCTCAAAAAGCTTTCTCTTGCAACATAACTCTTCAAAACAGGATCTTCTGAGTGAATCACAGAATATGACTGCAGCAGATACAAGTTCTGGATCTGCATGCAAACCCAGTGCTGAATCCACGGCGGTGAATGTACCTGAGACCAGCGAGATGCAACTATCACCCCAAAGCGTAGTAGAAAGCCTGGATTCAAGGCCAGGGACCCTGCTGGAGTCCAGTGTTGGGCAGTCAAGTGTCAGGAAGGTATATGCCGTCATGTCATCTTCCTCATCCCAAATTCAGATTAGTGAGGATGCAAATGGATCAGAGTCACCAGCTGTGCATGAAACTGAGAAAGTAACAGATGATGAAAAGAATGCCAGTGCAAGTGATGAGTCAGGACTCCGTTCTCCTCCAAGAAAGCGGAAAATGCAAGGTAATATTACAGAAATAGAAAAAATGTATAATCAGTGACCAGATTTATGTAGATCCATCTGTTATATTTGAAAATTCTGATTGATGTTTTGTCTCTAGATTGCTCCCATGATGCATACAATGGTGTGTTTCCTGTTGAAAATATTCTGAGATGGAGGAACAACAAGGTGGGAATGAAGTGCTTCTTTTACCCGTCATCCCATGAGCCCTTAAATCATAAAAAAACATCCTTTACTCAGATATTCTTTTCATTTTAATAGGGAAGAAATGAAGTTCGGGTCAAGTGGATGCCTTGCACATTGTGGTAAGTCTTCCTCATTTGATATTACACTACCAAAGAGAAACACCAGCACCATTTAGCTAGGGCCCCGTGATTTGGACGGAATGTCACGCAATATGCACAATTTCAGACGAATGAGTCAAAAGTAGGTCAGTACACTCAAATCAAAACACAATATGGACTAATGTCTGTGAATATTAAGCCTCAAAAATACTATTTAAATGTGAATCCCGCACGTTCTGTGTCTTTGTGTGAATGAATGCCGCAGAAATGCGCTTTTGTTTACTACGTACTGAAGCACGCGTGACACTCGCAGTGCTTTCAGCCTCTGCCACCTCGATATGCGAGTACATGAAAACTATCTCTGGAACTGCTATGAGAGTCACATGAGCACTTTTCCGTTTCTTTTTTTCATGGCATATACAAACAGAAACTTAAAAGTCTTCACAGCAACCCATCAAAATAAGTTCATTTTAACTTGAAACTTTGACAGAAATATAATACTTCATGTAGGCCTATTGAAACCTATTAAATTATTACTAAAACATTATATTTTGTAAGGAATGTTTACCAGAAAAATTATTTACCAGAATTTATCAACTATAAAAATGTGAATACACAACACATTATTTCTAACAAAGAAAAAGAAAAAGAAAAAAAATAATAAGAAGAAGAAATAATAAGAAATTTAATGAGGTCATTAAAATGGAATCAGAAAATTAATGCGTAACACAGAATTTGGTAAAAATAAAACTGAATTCATAGAGCCTTTAATAATTTGATGTTAAATTGTGTAAGTTTCATGATTTCAATTAATTAGACGTTTTTTATTTTTTATTTTTGAATGTAACCATAGAGTCTAGAAAAACAGGAAAAAAGGGAATCCAGAAAAATTTAAAAAAAAAAAAAAAAATTAAATGAACTTCATGGGGCCCTTCATTTAGCTTTAGCTAGTTCATAGTTTCTTTTCATAAATATGTAATTTATTGGTTTGTCATATAGTATTGGTCAGCCAGTCATATTCACTGTGTGCTTTCTGTATGTGAAATGAGTGATATCTTGTCTTTTTCTTGCCCGTTGTACACCAAATTACAAGATTACTGAGTGCACTGTTGGTTTACACCCTTTTTATAACAGTTGTATTATTTGTGAAAAACAGTAAAATAGAATTACAGAATCAAGTAGTTGCCACCAAAAATATTTTTAGAGATTTTTGTTTTTTTAAAAAAAACAAGTTCCATCCGTATGCAATATGCATGTGATTTTAATATCTTTAGGTATTGTATATTGTATTGTCTGCTGTTTAAGATATCATTCTTTTTTTAAATATTTTATTTATATTTCTCAGTGGAGCAAAGTTTCAGAACACATGGGAACCAGCAGAAAGCTTCCCAGGCTATTTGGATGACAAGAACGAAGAGCCAAAGAAAGACTAGAAGGATCAAAAATGATATGTTGACTAAGCTTTTATGAAGTTCTCTGTTTACACTATAAGAATGTATGCTTTGCAATGCAGTTAATTTAATGAGGTTTTTTTCTTGCCATGCCATTTTCCTGTATTATACTTTGGTTGGTTGCATACGGCGACCCTGAATAGATGCATTAAAGTTAAAAACGTGGCATTACTTTTTTAATACATCGATTTAAATGCCTGAGATGGGAGTCTTTTTTTCTTATTATAACTTGTCTTATTGTGATCAGCAAATAATGTTGTGTATTATTCTAGATATTTAGTATTTGAACGGCTGCCTCATCTTTGATTGAGGGTTCAGTTACATGTTTACATGTTTTTGGTGAAACTTGTTGGATTGTTGATTGTTGTGTTCATAGATTGTTTGTTTTTTTTTTTTTATTCAGCAATTTGATTTATGCTATTAATTGGCTAGACTGTTTGTGGGTCAACAGTTTATTACTTAAACAGCATCAATGTTCATTGCCTCTTCCTGTTTTAAAGTTGTATGTTATCATACAAAACAATACAGCTATGTTCAAGGCATATTTTAAGGAATTCGTGGAAATGTTAACCAACATGTCGTCACACAGTTGATGTAGGATGGTAAATGAAGATGGTAAGTGTACTGGAAACCCCACAAACGTAAATAAACAGATTCAAACTGGCTAGACTTCTCATAAGTATCATTACACCTTTTCACCAGCATAAAAATCTTATTGTGGTTTTGATCATTGTGTATATTTTTTGTTCACAGATTTTTGTTTGATTTGTTTAAAGTCATATTTTAAACTAAAGTTACACAAGTCTTGGTGAATGTGTTAACATAGATTGTGGGAAAAGTTAACTGGCTTTGTTAGTTATCAGAAATTCCAAACCATGTGTGTATTTCAGCCTTTATTAGTATGATAAACTGAGTCGCCTTTTAATTTGGACCTGTAACAATACGGTTGTAACTTTTACAAGTGTATGTCTGCATTCCAACTCAAAGTCAGTGCTTTACTGTGAAATGTAAAGCACTCATTTTCAATGAGACTACAGTGAGCAATATTGGTAATGGCACTTGTTTGTGGAATACAACAATATAATATTGCAGTGTTTAAAATTACTGTTAAAAATACTGTTCTGTGCAGGTAAAATACAACACACTCCCCATCTACAAGTGAATCTGATTAAATTATGTTTGTATTAAAAGTTAAATGTATTGAAAACAAACTTTTTCAAAGCTGCTGAAAGTCAAACTTTAACTCCATCCATGACAACCATAACCAGCAGGATGTCATGTATCTGTTATGTGGTCTGTGTGACATGGTCACAAAAAAACATATTCATAGTGGAAAAAAAAAACAAAAAAAACCCCAAGAATCATAAACATGAAAAGGGAACTTTTTACCAAACCATCAATGCATGTACATAACTAATAATTACAAGTTTTGTGACACTTCTTCTTGTGGTTTTGACATGCTGTAAATGAGTTTCCACAATCCAGTGGTTAAATGTTAAAAGAGCTTGATCTCTCAATAAATCTTTCTCTCTAAGACCAATGTGAAGGGGAAATGTTATTCAATACTATAAAAAATGTTGTCCAAAAGTCTATCAGGTGCTGTACCAATGATCAAAACAAAGATGCCTGTAGTTTGACCTACACATCTTTTTAAGCTCTTATGTGCGTGTATGAGTAAACCTACTTCCTTTGGCAAACAACTTCCTGTTTCAACAGAGAGAATTATAAGCATTGTGAGCATTGTGAAAAAAAAAACAGCTAGCAGTGAACCTTTTGATATAGAGAAGGAAAACAAAGAATGGTATCGTTTCACCTGAATCGTAACTGAGAATCTAACATTGACAAAAAAGATATGACTGCTTTCTGCCTTACAAAATCCTTATTTCTCATTTTTTTCATTTTTTAATCCCTAAATTGGCCTTTATTGGCTGGGTATATTTTAGTGGGGAATAAATTTAACTGTTTTTCATAGGAATCAATAACAGCACCGACAGTAACTTTAATAACCCACGCAAACAACTGGGAGTGAACAGAAAGCGTGGTTTTACTTCCTTTGACTGGAAATCTTGCAGTTCTTCAGAAATCAAGCAAACACTGGACTATGACTATACATCCACAATGGTTTTATCATGCTTAATCGCTCTTACAGGTAAGGAAATTTATATATATATATATATATATATATATATAATTAAAACAGACTTTAAAAGCTAAAATATTTTGGTGCAAGCATGGCACCAAATAATTACTTCAAAATATCTGTTACAAAAATATACAGTTGAAGTCAAAACTTTACAAACAGACTATGCAAAATGTTAATTATTTTACCAAAATAAGAGGCAACATACAGAATGAATGCTATTTTTTATTTAGCAATGACCTAAATAAGATATTTCACATAAAAGACGTTTACATGTAGTCCACAAGAGAAAAGAATAGTAAAATTTATAAAAATGACCTTGTTCAAAAGTTTACATACACTTGATTCTTAATACTGTGTTGTTATCTGAATTTTTTTTTTTAGTGACAGTTGAGTCCCTTATGTATGTCCTGAGCGGTTAAACTGCCTGCTGATCTTCAGAAAAACCCTTCAAAACAACCCAGCATTTTTAGAGTGCATTAAGAGCTGGGGGGTGAAAACTTTTTGAATTTGAAGATCAGGGTAAATTGAACTTATTTTGTCTTCTGGGGAACATGTATGCTCTTAAAAAATAAAGGTGCTTTCAAAGGTTCTTCACAGCGATGCCACAGAAGGACCATTTTTGGTTCCACAAAGAGCCATTCAGTCAAAGGTTTCTTTAAAGAACCATCTCTTTCTTACCTTTTTATAATCTGAAGAACCTTCTTTCACAACAAAGAACCTTTTGTAAAACAGAGGTTCTTCAGATGTTAAAGGTTCTTTATGGAACAATTTAGACTAAAAAGGTCTTCTGTGGCATCGTAAAGCACCTTTATTTTTAAGAGTGTAAGTATCTTCTGTAGCTTCTGAAGGGCTGTACACTTCCTCATCCCGTTCAAAAGTTTGCACCCCTGGCTCTTAATGCAACTTTTTTTTCCTTTTGAAGCATCAGTGAAGGTTTAAACCTTCTGTAATAGTTGCCTCAGTTGTTCTCAGGGTGAAAAGATGGATCGCAAAATGATACAGTCATTGTTGGAAAGGATTAAAATGCTAAAAAACCAAAGAATCTGTAGGACCTGAAAGACTCTTCTGAAGAACAGCGGGCAGTTTAACTGTTCAGGACAAACAAGGGATTCATGAACAACTATTAAACAACTATAAACATCTACACACACACACACAGAGCTGTGGATCAGGTAACAACACACACTTCAACTGTATATTTTGTGCGATTCTAACAACAGCAAATCTATTTCTAATGCATATTTAATGAACAGTTAAAAGGTTTAATGTTAATAAGTGACTTGCTTGCTTTCTGTCAGTTTTCCTCATTTGGCCTCTGAAGCATTCAGAAGCAGTGGAGTTGAAAGAAGTTAAACTTGGAGAGACGGTGACACTGATTTGCAACCTGTCTGTGTACTCTGACATCCACTGGCTGAAGATGAGTGAGGGGCGGCCGATGGCTCTGATAGTCACAAGTCTGAAACATAATGGAGAACTATCTGTTGTCTGGAATTATAATGAAACTCATTTTGAGGGTTTTATGGAGAAGCAGACGACTGGCCTGAGAATTCTCCACGTCTCTGACAGTGATCTCGCTACATACAACTGTGCAACTTTATATCAAAAACGCTTGGATTTTGATAAAGGAGTGCAACTATACAGTAAGTGTCAATGTTTCATTTCTCAAGAAATAAACTCAGGAAAAAAAATGAAAAGAAACGTCCTCTTACTTTCAACAGCTTTTATTTCCAGCAAATTTCTTAATTTAAAAATATTTGTTTTAACATAAAAATCTTAACAACTGAGACATTCTCAACTTTCTGCTAGACAGCGGGCCTTCAAAACCTTTAAAACTACTTCAAAACTTTCTGGTTAGACTTTCTCAAGTCAGCATCAAAGTTTGTCTTGAACTTTTATTATTGAGTTATATCCTGAGTTAGACCTTAATTTCCTGCCACTTGTAAACCCTTAGTCTTAAGAACTATTCCACAGGTTCACATGCAAAAATTGATTATGGTTTATTGAAATAGTTAAAAAGTTATATTGTTTAAAACTCTTTCCAACAAAGATCTGTAAAGCTGTAAAGGATTGGATTACAAAATTATCTTTAAATTCAAATTATTAGATGACAAAATATCTTTAAAATAGTTTATATAGGCATTATTATTAGAAGTGTGATTGTTCTGCTCATCTTTTTTGTGGTTCTTTCAGCAAACCAGCAAAGTATAAACAAGACCATTGTTCAAGTACAAGGTAAGAGTGAAAAATACACTATAAATACATATTTTAAAATATGACATGAATAAATATAGAGAAATACTCTCTGTCTGACCAAACGTTTCTAAAAACAGGTCCCGATGGTCTTTCTCTTCATTACCAAGTATTCGTAGCAGTGCTGTGTTTTGGCCTACTGGGAATGTTAGTATCTGTTTTAGTGGTTCATATGAAGACCAGGGCAAAAAACAAACCCTCCAGCAGACAAGAGAGGATACATCATACAAGTATTTAAAAAAACTCGATTTTACTCAAATTTGACCACTATAACAGGCGGTTTTTAGCCATTCTTTGGATAGGAGGAAAGAGAATGAGTATGGGAATAGCCTATTTATACTTAAGAAATATAGGCTATATTAAATATGTACTTTTATTTTAGACTGTGTTTATGTATGTTTACTTTTTATTCATTTGATTCCTTTTGGAAATAAAAAATCTATTATGCTACTTACAATTTTGTTTGTCCTTCATGAACAAATGCAGTCTAACTATTGTTCTTGTTCTATCTATTCGTTTCTTTCTTTATTTCTTTATTTTTTTTAATTAAGAGTGTACAGTTTATGGTGGACTAGTCAATCTGATATAGTTTTAGACTTGATGAGGCGTTATTAGCGAGGTCAATCCGTAATTTCATTTTAATATTTTTTTAATTATTTCATTATGTTTATGTTAGCTATATTGAATAATATGAAATTTACATGAAATTAAACGGCATTACGTCTAATTATCGTAGAAATTAAACATGATGGATGAAAAAAGAATAAGACATATTTAACCCTGTCAGAGTGATAGAGGATGATTTTAAACACCAAAGTTTTACGTTACAAGACTTCCTGGGCTCCGTAGAAGGCCTGCGTGCTTATTCGAAACCTCCTGCGCAATGTGCATGCCTGAAAAACATGCTCCGTCTGCTTGCACTGTTGAACTCGGCTGGCTGGTTTTGGGTTAGTGGATTTTTTTTTTTTTTTTTACATAGTCGACTTTTTTAGTTTGTCATTTCGACACAAACAAACTCCTACCTTAGACTTCAGTAAAAGTTACTCGTGACATTAAGGATTTTGTATTTTTGTAACGATAGTGTTCAGACACTTGCCAGTCGTCTTCTTCCGTGTTTTCAGGATTTCTTTAATCGTCGATTTTTCATAACATTATGAATGAACTGTTAAAGTTCGGAGGTGTTTTAACACTTCGCATGCATTTTTGACTCTTCTTACGTGTGTTGTGTCAATAGACCTTTAAAGAATAGCTGAAATTAGGATTGGAGGTTTCCTAAAGCTCAACGGAGGAGACGCTTGCAACGGGACAGGTGGGTAAAAAGGCTTATATTTCTAGTCAAGGAGTGTGTTATTTTGTGGAATTTAGTAGGCACGTTTTTGTCAGTTTTGAGCATACGCTGCACAACAGCTGAATTTGTAACTGTACTTGTGTTATTGTGACCTTCATCTTGATGTACTGAAGGTCACTTCTGTCTTTTCACATCTGTTGAACAAGTGAGCATGTTAAAATGTAAAGTGGTGTAGTATATTTATCTTTCTGTCTCCATTTTTCAGTTCTTTAGTATCTTATCTTGATAACAGCTCAAGGATGTTTTTTTTTCCCTGGAAACATTGTCTATTATTGCATTAGGGCGTATACTCGCTCTTCTCATGTTTTGTTTTTGAAGTTCCACTAGAATGACTCAGACCCTACCCAACTTTAAACAACTTCATACAACCATCCCAGAAACAGTGTGCAGTTTTAAAGTTTTAAATATAACAAAAGCAATGTCAAATTTAAAACTTACAGTGATAAATGTATTGTATTTTTACAACCTCTATAATAATAATAATAAAAATAATAATAATATAATGCACAGTTACTGTGCAAATGCACTTTCAAGGGTATGAATTATTTATTAAAGAGTTATTATTTATAACAATGCATTAAATTAATGTAAATGAATTCCATGCATTGTTTTACTCAAAATAATCTTTCTGAATGCTGTACTCCCAAAACATAAAAAAAAAATGGAAATCACGGAAAAGACAAAATATTGATATTGTATTGATATTACAATACACTATACTCTTTTGTCTATATTTCATATACTCTTATTCTCAAATACTCCAGTTCCAGAGGCCACCAGACATCTATGAAGATGTTTCCATTGAAGAACTTCCTTTACTTGCTCCTGACCTTTGGTAATGTAGATTTTTGTTATTGTTGTTGTTGTGAATTTATGTCAAAAGTTACATACACCTTGCAGAATCTGCAAAATATTAATTATTTTACCAAAATAAGAGGGATCATACAAAATGCATGTTATTTTTTTATTTAGTACTGACCTGAATAAGATATTTCACATAAAAGATGTTTACATACACTTGATTCTTAATACTGTGTTGTTACCTAAATGATCCACATTTTTGTTTAGTGATAGTTCTTCATGCATCCCTTGTTTGTCCTGAACAGTTAAACTGCCTGCTGTTTTTCAGAAAAATCCTTTAGGTCCCACAGATTGTTTGGTTTTTCAGCATTTTTATGTATTTGAACTCTTTCCAACAATGACTGTATGATTTGGAGATCCATCCATCTTTCAACTGAGGGACTCATATGCAACTATTACAGAAGGTTCAAACCAGTGGTGTAGTGGTGCCTGGAGAAGTGGGTATATGCATAATTTATCCCCCCAGAATAAATTATTCACTGGTTTAAGACATTTCTGATCATACAAACCTGCTTATTTTCAGTTGTATGGTATTATTTTCGTTATAATGTATTGATTCAAATTAGTAATCGATAATAATTATAATATTACGCACCTCCCCTGACATGCTTATTTGCATTTATTCACACGTGGTTGAATTAGCTATTCATGTGGTGGACTGTCATCATTTTGCCTAATGCAGGACACTTTTGAATGATGCACATCAGAGGGGATTTGGAACTGGGTATACGCAAAGCAGACTGATAAAGAAGTGGGTATACGCTGTATACGTGCATATACCCTGCACTACACCACTGGTTCAAACCTGGGGCGTTTCTAGGGTTTGAAAACATCTGGGGCTGGTGGCAAAACATCAGGGGCTAGTAGTGGTGGATGGGAGCTCACATCATACTTACGTATGATGTATGTATGACGTACGTATCATACTCTAACGCATTGTTAGACACAGGTGAGTGAACCTGGATCCTTCTAGGGAGGTCATTAATCTGGTGTACTTTGAGAGTTCAGAAATAAGATCTCCAAGTTAACCCATGTTCAGTGTGCAAATTGAACAAAGAAAAAAGGTTACAACATTGTTACACTATGAAAAAATAGTACATCTTAATCAAATAGCAAACATATCAAAGTGTTATCACAAAATTATAACTTTACAAAAATATATTACACAAATAAAATAATACATTTAATATATATATATATATATATATATATATATGTGTGTGTGTGTGTGCATGCAAAAATAGGGGCCCATTTTTATTTTATTTTATTTATGTATTTATTTATTTATTACCAAATTCCATTTAATTTTTTTCTAAATTCTGTTTTTTTTTTTTTTTTTTACTTTTCTGGACTCCTTTTTAATGGTTAAATTTAATTTTATTAATAAAAAAAGATGTCTAATTAATTAAAACAATGAAACTTATACAATTTAAAGTCAATTTATCAAAAAATAAGTCATGTTTAGGGCCCTATGAAATGTTTTATTTTTTCTCACCTTATATTAATACATGTTTAAAATACACCTTATTGTTACCAAATTTGTTTTACCGTGTTTATTTAAATGCATAAAACAACTTTTATTTATTTCTACAACAGCCTTATGAAATTCTGTTTGGTGTATTTCAATTTTTCTGGTTATGAAATAAATTAATGAAAATTAATGAAAATTAAATTTTATTTTTGGCAAATAAAGGGGATGTACTATCAAAATGTAAAAGATGGAAGAAATATTGTGTAACAAAGTTTTATTAATTTTCCAACAGTAGTAGAAGTACTGTAGGCACGTACATTCTACTGAATGATAGTGATGTATTTCTGACACAATGTCTACAAACTAAACCGAACTTTTATTTCCGTGAATACCTTTAAATTTCTGTGAGTATATGACCCTGGTTTACTTAAATGAAACGGTGAAGTGCTCACGAAGATCTCGGAGCACTTCTGGAGATATTGTTCATGCATTTTCTATGGCAGACGCTGAAATTATTAAATCACCGCGAGCGTCACGCGCGCTTGTGTGTAGTAAAGGAAACCACACCTGCGTCTGCACCATTTATTCATAAAGGGACACGCAGAACAGGATTCATATTTAAATGGTATTTTGCGGCGTAATATTTACAGATAGTCCATATCGCGATTTGATTTAGGTGTAATGACCGGCTTTTGATTCATTCATTCAAACTTTAACAAATTCAGTGAATTCCTCGGAAATCATAGGGCGATACAAAAACATTCGGGCTAGAGAAAAATCTGTCGGGGCTCGAGCCCCGAATGATTAGCCCTAACGACGCCCCTGGTTCAAACACTCACTGATGCTCCAGAAGTAAAAACGATGCATTAAAAGCCAGGGGGTGAAAACTTTTTGAATTTGAAGATCAGGGTAAATTTAACTTATTTTGTCCTCTGGGAAACATGTAAGTATCTTCTGTTGCTTCCTGAAAGGCATTACTAAATAAAAAAATATGATATTTAGGCAAAATAAGAAAAATGTACACATCCTCATTACGTTCAAAAGTTTACACCTCTGGCTCTTAAAGCATTGTGTCTCTTTCTGGAGCATCATTGAGTGTTTGAACATTCTGTAATAGTTGCATATGTGCCATCAGTTGTCCTCAGTGTGAAAAGATGGATCTCAGAATGATACAGTCATTGTTGGAAAGGGGGCATTTTTAGAAAGTCAACTATTATTTTCTATTGTGGGCTCTATGTAAATGTCTTTTATGTGAAATATCTTATTCAGGTCAGTTCTAAAGAAAAAAATAACATGCATTTTGTATGATCCCTCTTATTTCGGTAAAATAATGAACATTTTGAAGATTCTGCAAGGTGTGTGTAAACTTTTGACAAACTATTGTGATGATTTTTCTTCATAAACAGCGCTTTCAGAAAGGTAGATATGACACTACAAGTTAATTTTAAAAATGAGCCAAGTACACTGAAGGTATTTAAGGGGCCAAAACATTTTTAATATATCACTATCCTATTAGATAAATAGTTTCCAATCTGAAGAATATTTATCTTGGTCCAAAGCAAGGATCTAAATTAGAGCATTTAATTTGTGTTAGTACATGCTATTATGCTGATGTATGTTACAATCAAATATGTTTTTCTAAATTTACTTTTTTATTCTCTCTTTCCTGCTAGGTCCCTTTCTAAATGTCTTTTCTGGAATGTCAAGCCCTGTTGCAGTGAAAGTTGGGGATACTGTGATTTTTAATTGTAATAAGACATGTAATGGACATCTCTTATGGACATTTAAGACTGACAATGAAAATCTGGAAGTTTTAAAATGTGTCAAAGAGACTTGCACTGAAGGAGATAACTTTAAGGACAGAGTGAGCATCAAGCGTAGAGCCCTGTCTCTAGCCCTGTATACTGTTCTGTACAATGATGAAGGCTGGTATATTGTCACATGCGATTCAGTGTTTCTTTGCCAATTCCACTTAGAAGCTCTTGGTAAGTTTTTTTTTTTTTTTTTTTTTTGAAGTTAAGCATGACATACAATTATTTAATGGTAATGTTTATCACCCTACATAGGGTGCTTACCACATTTGGATGCAATCTAATGCTTTGTTTTGTGTCCATTCATTGTTTAGTACCCACTTTTGTAAGCGCCCCAGTCAGAGGCAACGTAACACTACCCTGCTACGCACGCACGGAGAAACAGATGTCTGATGATGCTGTGAACATCCGGTGGAAAAAAGATGACCACATTGTGTTGGAAGTTCAAAAAGGAACGACAACTTATGGCCTAGGGTTTGCAGGCAGGGCGTTGGTTTCAATACCTCATTATAAAGACGGAGATCTTTCCCTTAGCATCCTCGGGGTCACCACATCAGATAAGGGATTGTATCGGTGCTATCACAGAGCTGAAGATAAGCATGGTTATCCAGGTTCTGTCACTCTCAATGTTACAGGTTGTTGAACATTACATTTTTTACACTTACTTTTTTGTCCTGTAAAAGAAAAAAACAAATGTTTAATTAAATGTGGAATTCTTTCTTCAGCTTATCAAAAGGTCTATGCCAAAAAGTTTGGTGAAAATCTCACCCTGGACCTGTTCGGCCCTGAGGATGTGGACGTGATGTTCACCGGTCATAATGCAGTGGAGACCCTGGTTTGCAGTGTGACAGGAAATAACACTGCATGTTCATCTGACTACAGTCACAGAGTATCTGCTGTAAATGACTTCCTCGTACTGCGTGATTTAACATCCTCTGATACTGGCACATTTACTGTGAGAGACAAGAAGGGTGAAGTCATTGGTGTCAACACTGTCACGGTGGAGGGTACGTTTTAAATCACAAATTTAATTTTTGTCGTTTAATTTTTTTTTCAGTATAATAATTGGCTTTCACTTGCATTCAGAATTAAGTTCCTTTCTGTGTCGTCCACAGGTGTGACCCAGAGACATCACTACATAGCTATGTCTGTGCCATTTGGTTTCATTCTCATTTGCTTGATCCTTTGCTGTCATTGTCATAGACAGTCACGAGCACAGCAGTATCTCTGCAGATACAATGTAATACAGTCTACTGTGGATATAAATCCAGAACCATTGAGAGAGCCTGCATTTATTGGATTGTCGCAACAAGAAACCAACCCAGAGCCTGATGTTCATCCACGCACACCCGTGGAGGAGACCATGCCTGAGCCTGAGAGGACCACTGAGAAACAAGACAAAACTGAGGAGTATATTGGAGAAACAGTATAGGAATACTTTAAGAGCAGAGTTTTCCTTCTGCTCTATTATATGCTATGCGATGGCATTACATTTATTAGGTGTTGTTTAAATAACTGCATAGCTGTGCCAATGAACAATATGCAAAACTCAAAAAGAAGGGAATTTTTTACCTCAGGAAGGCTTATAGTTGCAGTCTAGTTAGCGAAATTTAGACAAAATTTTGTGACAAAGAAACATTCATTTTCTGCTGTCAAAGGTGCAGTGATGTATGAAGCACCGCTCACAGAAGTCACTAAAGTCACTAAGTTTTATGGGGAAGGTTACTCAGTGCACCTGTAGGATCACTAGAAATATATATAAGTTAACACCAAAAAAAGCTTTTACAGTTAATTACAGTTAGCTCTGAGACGTAGAAGCGGTGTCTGATTCATGAATAAACTGATTCTTTTCAATGAAGCTGTTAAATTGATTCGTCAATCGCACCAAACGATTCATTCACGAATTGGACTGATCCGATTGCAGCTGTTCTCGAGTCGACAACTCATTGATTCAAATGATCCGTTTAGAGCGAGTCTCCAGTCAACTGAATTCACAAGTAAGAACCGGGAGATCTTGTGCGCGCGCGCGACTGATGCTGCGAATTTTAGGATTAATTATTATAACTGAAAATCATATTTAGGTCAAAGCTGTCCGTTGTTTGTGAATTACATCTGCTGTAAAGGGTGATCTGTTTAAGCGCAGTGAAATGCTTGAATTCAGACACATCAAAAACGAAAAATTTAAATAACAGCTTAAATAAAATAACTCCTGCACGTTCATATTCCTCGCTGATGTAATGTTAACAGTTTTATTAAAATGCTACACATGAAGCCCTACGTGACGTCTGTTTTTATATTGTTTAGCAACCGTATAATTTTTTATATTGTTTGGATCAGCTAGAGTAGACAGATATGAATGTTTATTCATAACCATACTGAAAATAAGTAAATATTGTTAGCTGATGCTAACTGTCTAGCTGCTTGCTGGTGCTAAGTTGAGATAATTTTTAGATCCACATATTCTAAAATCTCCACATATTTTTATTTAACCACATAGATAGATTACATCTGAGAGAAAAAGAAAGGAGGTCATGCTCAGAACATGGTAACTACAGTAATTATCAAAGTGGAAAGTGATGCCCTCTGGGGGCATTGGGCCAGGGGTGTTTTTACACAGATAATATTTGAAAGGAAAAAAATCACTATATGAAAATATAATTACATTTTCCTTAAAATGTTCTTGCTAACTTCAGGCCTTATTCTCATGTCATATATAACTGTGACGTTATGCAAAACAAGCTTTAAAACTTTTTTCTTACTGGTGAAAATTTGATGGTCAAATCTGTTTTCTCTCAGGTACATCAACAACAAAAATGTATTTTTTGGGAAAATCCCAGCTATTTTGAGCAGTAGGATTCTAAAAAAAATATGTGCTAATATAAAATTCAATTAAGTAGCCTATATAAAATTGCAAAATAAATCTATCAGTACTTTTTTACTTAAGTACATAAAAAATCGGGTACTTTTGTACTTTCACTCAAGTAAAATTGAAAGAGGAGCACTTTTACTTTTACTGGAGTAATATTTTATTATACGTATCTGTACTTTTACTCAAGTACTCAACTTGTGTACTTCGTCCACCACTGGATCTTAAGTTATTAGGGTTAAGCTACCTACCTCTTTTAGTGTGGTGCTTCTCATTAAACATTATTACTCTGCACTTTCTCTTGCTACGCTTTCTCATTGCACTTTTTAATATACCTTTTCATCTTCTAGAAGTGTTATCTAAGACTTGAGATACCTACCTCTTTTACTGTGATGTTTCTATTTAAGCATTTTTTTGCACTTCCTCTTGATGCACTATGATATATTGCACTTTTTCTATTGCTCATAAGCTTGTGATACTTTACCTTTTTTAAAAAATTGTTGTAGATTAATAAAATGTTTTATAATGTATGAATGTATTGTCAATGCCACATTACATTGTTTTAGCTATGACTGTTTTTGTGCCATCGTGGCATATAGGGCTGACATTTGTTGACTACATGACAATGCAAATAATCTAAGACCTAAGAAGCCCACCTATTTTACGTATGAAGCATTACTCTGGACTACCTTGACCTACCTGGACTATGCTTTGATACACTGAACCTTTTCTATTGTTCATAAAATTGTTAAACTTTGCTTTTTTTTTTTTAATGCAACTGTTTAGGTGAATAAAATGTTTTACTAAGTATCTTTAAATGTTTATGTGTTTTATTAACTTTTGTGATCAAAAGTAACATTATATGAATTTGTGTTGATTGCTTAAACCTGATTGGCTGACGAACGTTCTAAGGTGCACAGCAAAAGTAGTTCCAGGCAGGTGTTGACCGCATTACATGCCCATATCACTTCACCAAATGATTTAAGTTATTTCAATGGTCCTTTTAACCTAAAACAGCAGCAAAAGAACCAAAACCCACAACGACACTGACTAAGCTAATAAATATAGAAAACAATAGGATAAAAACGCTAAATTATTTACATGTTTTTGCGTTTCGTGTTTTAGGCGCAATATGTGAACAGCCCCTTTAAGTCCTGCTTTCAGCGGCTCCGTTGCTAGGTCTAAAATGACGTTTTGGAATTTGGCAACGGAGGTGTTGGATGAGACACGTAAGAAATAGTTTTTACTCACAAGAGCGTTTTAAGGACAAAAACCTGGTGAATGTCTTTACAGCTTCTGAAAAATGTTTGATGTGTGGTAATCTTTGTATAATAATTGATGACAGGCCATTGAATTATTAGAAAATAATGCACACCCGAGGTGGTGATGTGTACATGACGCGAAGCATGACGTCTTTTTTAACAAAAATGTTTTTAGTAATAGTGAAAGTAGCTTTAGTAGTAACTGTTTTAGTAGTTTAGTCATTTTACATACTCTCTGTAAGTGTCATAACATTGGTTCTGGAGTTGTTTACTGTGTTTACTGCAGCAGTGTCACAAATGCTGTTTGCTTGTTTATAAAATTTGAGAAAATATAATGACAAAATCAGATATTGTGCAGATCTCTTGTAATTCCACAAATGTACACAAATTATTACTTTGTTCACAATAGTTTAAAGTTAAGGCTCACATACTCATTTAATTTCCTGTATTTGTACTACTGTTTCCCACATTTTAGAATGATAGTAAAGTTACCAAAACTATAATGTCTGTGAAGCTATCATTTTGTCATGACTAAATTTTAGATTCTTAAGTAACAAAAAAACAGACATTAACATGAATTTACAGCATTGATTATACAGAATATATATGTCAGCGCATGTCAAAAATCCTCAGAACCTAAAAGAAAAAGTTTTTTTCTCTACTAATATAGATGTATTTTTAAGTTGTTTTTTTTTTAAACAGTCCAGACATCACAATAAAGACCACATTACAGTTTTTCAGTTATGACCGCTTTTGTGTCATCATGGCCTATAGGGCTGACTGAAATGATCTAAGACCTTTAGACCTGGAGTAAAGAGATTATAACACAAACCATGTTTTCATATAGGTCATAAGCAAAACTACAGATGAGACCACATCTCTGTTTTCAAGTGTCTGTGCAGGCTGTAGTGAACATTGTGTCATGTGACTTACGTTGTGTGTACATCTATGTATGTTTAGTCACTGTTTTTAAAATCCTTAAAAACTCAAATGACCACAAATTCTGCCAAAAGACATCCTTGTGGTAAACTTTAAAATATCTGCATAACAAAACCATAACGTGTCTAATGCTTCCAAATACCCTGCTGATAAACACAGCTGGATTAGTGTTGAACTCCAATTGGCTGAACTGGATCGTTCAGCTCAATAAAAAGCTTCGGAGATCTATACTGTACTGTACATTGCAGAGCAAATCACTGCTGGAACGAGAAACAGGTGGGTGCCAGAAACATTCTTTGCTATTTAGACATAGGACAATAAATCTCATTATAGAATTCCTTGGTTGATTTCATGCAATTTAAAATATGCTGTTTTTCAGATTGCAAGATGAAGAACTTTGTTATAACTTTTATGGTTCTAACCATAATTGCTGATGTGAGTACATTGATTTCATCTAATTATATTGCTTGATTTATCAGTTCATTTACACTGCTTTGATCACAATACTTCTTTCTCTTTTAGATCACCTCAGCTAAGGTAAGGTCATTCATATCAGAATTATCTGTGTTAAGTTTGTTAACAATGGCACTTTAAGCTGTACTTATTTTTAGAAGCTGCGTCTGATCAACGGTGTGAATGGTGGTTTGGTTACTGGTGTAAATGGAGTTAACCCTGTACTGGTGGGTGGTCTGAACCCACCCGTGCTTCCTGGCGGTCCTGCTGTTATAGGACAGCCTCCATTAGCACAGGTAAAAACTTTAACTTTGAAAATTTACCAATTAAAAGAACAGTTCAGCAAAAAATTTTTAAGACGATCCAAGAAGTGAATATGTGAGTTTGTTTCTTCTGCTGACCTGATTTGGAGAAATATAGCATTACATCACTTGCTTACCAATGGGTGCCATCAAAATTAGAGTGTTTTTTCACTTTACACTTCACAAGATATGAATTGATGCACAGGAGTCGTGCTGATTACTTAGATTATTGCAATCTTCTTATCAGCAGTTTGAACACTCATTCTGATGGCACCCATTCACTTCAGATGATCCATTGGTGAGCAAGTGATATAATGCAAAATTTTTCCAAATCTGTTCCGATGAAGTGACAACTTCATTTACAGTACATCTTGGGTGGCTTGAGGGTGAATACATTGTCAGCAAGTTTTCATTTTTTGGTGAACTATTCCTTCAAGCACTTTGTATATCCCTAAGAGAAAATGTCAGACAGAGACAATTACAAACTCATTTGTGTCTGACAGATTCTGCCTGCAGCTGCTCTTCCTCCATATGTGCTTCAGCAGCCACCTGTGGCTGCAGTTCCCTACGTTCCCCCTAACATCGGACCTCAATTGGCTTACCCTTTCGCTTCACCTAATGGGGTATTTGTCAGTTTTCATTCACAGTGTTTGTGTAACAATATGCATTTATTTCTGTCTAATTGAATGTCATTTGGGATGTTGTTTTGGACTGTTCTAATCAACAGGGGTTGCCGTATTATATTGGTGGGCCCCAGAATCAACCAGCCATGATCGCTCCACAACAAGAAGTTGCGGTACGAAACAACCCTTCTAATTGCTAATACTATGCTAATACTATAAAATAAATGCACGGGCTATAAATATATTCATTAAAACTCATTCCTAATGCTTTAGGCTGGACAGGGCCCTACAGGAAATATTCAAGCTGTACCACCAGGCTCACTGACTAGATTTAAGGTACATTTGAGGAAGCAATTACAGGCAAAACCATTGTTTTTGAGACCTATTTTTTGGCCACTTAATATGATTTCTGATATGTAAGTTTTTAGTAAAAGTGTACTTTAACTTGTTTAGCAGTATTCAGTGTTTATTCAATATTTAAAAAGGCAGAATTCCTGCCATTCACCTTTCTGTGTTAATTCTTCCCAGCGCTCCTTCCTCAGAAGGACCACTGCAAGTCCGCCTGTTTCAATCACCCAGGTTTGTAGAAAAAATAAGTTTGTATCTTTCTGAAATCTAATGAGTGGTAACCTGCACTGTAATAAAATTTATCATCTGCATACTACAGATGCCAACTCATGTCAACCCTGCTGTGTCTGGAAATCCTGTTGGGTAAATTTGAGTGAAACATGTTTTTGAATAGTTAAGGTATGTTTTATACATGTGTTGACACAGTTACACATTGATTTTAATGTACAACAATTAATACTCTTGCTGATTGAGTTTGTTTCTTTTCACAGATACTTCCAAGGGATCTTCCCTTCTTTACAATAAATGTCATTTTTTTTAGAATGTTGCAGAATCATTGCTGATGAGTAAAATGCACTATGGTAAAATGTCTAATGCTTTGCTTTATAGCCTACTGACACACTGTCGACATTTGTAAGAAATGTTTATACTGAATAAAAGTCAGTTTGTTGCAGCTGTGAATATTTTCATGTGTTATATTGCCATCTACTGGCAATGTTCCTGAAGGCACTGTGAAACATTTTTGAGAAAGAAAGAAAGAAAGAAATTGCATGTGATTATTTAACAAGTTAATGAAACGTATTAATATAATCGTACAGTTAATTCTATCATGATGATCATCATCATCATCACTCTTTTAAAAAGATACGTTTAATCCATTTATTTTTCTGTTCCTCGTCCCTAATTTAACGAAGTACCACACATTTCTGACGTGGCCACTGCTCCACATCGACTTCTATTTAAAGAAATCCATAACAATTATTATGATTCACACTAAAAGTATGTCGAAACTGTGGTTGTTACAGAAACGATTGTATTAGCTTACCACAAAATGGCATGAGGGCAGAAAAAGTTGCAAATCATCAAAAGTTACACAGACATAGACACATTAGATAATAAGCTGCTAAGATTTGGTGGTATTTGTTCATAATATAGGCTACCGTTTAAAAATTTAGGTCAGTAAGATTTAGTTTTGATGATGTATAAATAACCCTGTTGAAAACAACAGCATATGCTGGTAGGTAGGTTTTGATGCTGGTTTATAAACCTTAGCTGGTTTATGCTGGTCCTTAGCTGGTCATGTCGCACCTAACCAGCATCCCAGCATCAAAACATACCTACCAACATATGCTGTTGTTTTCACCAGGGAATAGATAGGTCGATAGATACGTTCTTTTCTTCGAATACTTTTAATAAATACTTTTATTCTACATTATGCAGGATGCATTAAAGTGATCAAAAGTGGCAGTAAAGATTTTTAAATTCTGTTTTTATGAACATTAAAGTCACAAAAAGTACCACTGGAATAATGGCTGCTGAATAATCAGCTTTTAAAATATTTAAAAATAGAAAATGCTGTATTTATTTTCATTTTTTAATTAACAAGGTCTGTCTGTCTCTACCTAGGTGTGTTGGCTTGTTGATTGATTGATTCTGAGGCATCTGAATTTATTTCTTTGCATTAGTAGATTAATACTCGTTCAACACTTGACAACCTCAAAAATGTTTATATCCAGGCCTTTTTAAGCACAATACTTGTGACATTTAACAATTGCACTCGTACCCGTGCTAAATCACATACACACACTTTACGGTTTGGGATCTGTACAATTTTTTCGAGTCTCATATGATCATAAAGGCTAGCCAAGGCTGTGTTTGATGCAGTGAAGCAGCAATACTGTGAATTATTATTACAATAATAACTGTTATATTACAAAATAACTGTTTTGCTGCCTACAACAACAAAAAAGACATATTACATAATTAAACATGTTGGTTATTTATTATAACCAAACCTACACAGGCTATTTCTGAAATAGAAAGTAGAATCTAAAATAGATTTTAAATAGTTAGATTCTTGCAGATTGATTAATAACGCCATCTACTGGATTCTAAGGTTCTTGCACATTTTAGAAATGAGAAAGGTCACTACAGCTAAGGAAACACAAAACATTTCAGTCTGGTTATTCTGTCTGGGATACTCAGCCCCTTAACCGTGTAATTACTAAGTAGAGATGACCACACTAATTGCCATAATTATTGTTTTGAAGAGAATGATTCAATTTTGTTTTTTCATTCTCAGCCAGACAATAATTTGTCTCCTTACCTCACAGAGCAAACATTCTCACTTCATTCAGCCTGCATATTAGTCTGTAGGGAAGCTCAGTCCTGATCTAAAGCACTGGTGCATGTGCTCAATATGTGTTAAGCATTAAATGTTTTTAGTGGCTTAATAATAATGATAATTCTCATCTTATCAAAGCACACATACTTGTGCATACAGACATGCTCAAACCCAGACAATAAATTGCTGAGAACAATTAGCAGCTTATTTGACCATAATGATACATGTCTATATATGACGCGGTATGGACAAATTGAGACACGACACACCGTATGTGTCACAATTACAGCACCCTGATATTATAAGAGGGCAAGCATCAGTTTAAAAGCAAAGGGGAAAAGACGCTAATAGTTTGCACTTCTGCTCTGCCTTTAATGTACTTTTATTTTCTCTAATATTCTGCTTTTTTGAGCGTTTATTGATTATTAGCAGTATATCAAGACAATACCAGTAAGGACTATTTAAAAAATATATCTGACTAATTTATGTCTAAGGACTGTTTCTCTGTGTTTTTAGACTTTAGTATATGTTCATTCTTATTGATTTTTCATCCACAGATTACCAAGATGAAGTTTCAGGCTGTCGTTTTCATGGCTGGTCTTCTCAGCATTTGCACTTGTGTTCCTGTAAGTGTCCACTGATAAATTAATGTTTTCATTTTGAATCTATAGTAACAAAACAGTTTGTGTTTCTCAGATCTACCAGCCACAAATTGGAATAATTGGAAGTAACAGTAACGAGGTATGTTTACTATGCATTTTGTTATAAATGACATACTAAATATGTAGTAAATGTTACTATTTAAAAGATTTCTTTTGCCTATCAAGACTGCGTTTATTCGATCAAAATCACAGTAAAAGCAGCGATACTGCAAAAAGTGATTACAAATTAAAATAATGGTTTTCTATTTTATGGAAGCCATACCCATAAAATTTAAAAATGGCTGCGGACGCTCTTATGGCAAAAATAAGGTGAATAAATACATATTAAATAACTGATCCCAAACTTTTGAATCGTAGTGTACATTTTTTGATTTCTGTTACATTGCTCACAACTGTTTTTTTTCCTTCTTTGTAGGTTTTGCGTCTCAACGGACTCACTCTGGCCAGTATGGGTTTGGGTCCAGCACAGGTAATTCAGCTTTCGGTCACTTAAAAAACTAAGATGATGATAGCTTGTACATTTAACCTGAAGAAAAAAATTAACTTCATATTCATACTCATTTGCATCTTTGCTTTTTTTCTTCTTAGGGAACTGCATTTTTCCCTCCTTTCCTGTTCCAGCAGCAGCCCCCACAGGTTCTGAACTTTAACCCTGCGATGCAGGGACCCTTCCTGCCTCCTCAGATAAACCCGCTGAACCCAGTACAGTTGCCCCCGGTGCAGCAGGAGCCTATACCTGGCATCCTTCCCAACAATGGCTTGCCAGCACAGAACCTTCCCCCGGTACAGACAGACTTCAAAGGAAACGTCACAAACCTGTGGATTTATTAATTTATTTATTGGAATGATAAAAAAATCATATTTTGCTTTCAGGGCTTTCCATTCTTCCTGACTAATCTATATCCTCTGAGGAACACTCCTGTACAGCTCACACCCAACCAGAACACTGGCCCAAGTGTTCAAGGCCAGGACACCAAACAACTAATGCAGCCAGTGCAACCAATGCAGCCAGTGCAACCGATGCAACCAGGACAACCAATCCAGGTATTGTAAAGGCTTTTTCTCACATTTTATTCTCATTTTAATTGATTGACTAAGGAAAAATATTTTTTACAAAGAAAAATGATTCTCAATGAAGGAAAAATTAATTAACATGCATTAATGTATTATATAATAAATGTATTTCATATTTAAACTATTTAAAGGAAGTCCACTTCCAAAACAAAGATTCACATATAATGTACTCAACCCCCTTTGTCGTCCAAGATGTTCATGTGTTTATTTCTTCAGTCGTAAAGAAATTATGTTTTTTGAGGGAAACATTTCAGCATTTTTCTCCATATAATGGACTGATATACGGTGCCCCGATTTTGAACTTCCAAAATGCAGTTTAAATGTGGCTTCAAACGATCCCAAATGCGGTTGTAAATGATCCCAGCCGAGGAAGAAGTGTCTTATCTAGCTTAACGATCGGTTATTTTCATAAAAATAATACAATTTCTATTTTTAGTGTGCCTGGACTGTTTTTTTCCAGTTTGTGACAGTAAGGGTATGTCAAAAAACATCTCATGTTCTCCCTCAACTTCAAAATCATCCTATATATTATTTACCTTTTTTTGTTAAGGGCTTCTTTGCATGTTCACTTTGCATAGACTGGGTCGGTACTTCTGCAGCGATGTAGGATGATTTTGAAATGTTTTTTTAAGGTTGACAGAGAAAATACGATTGGAGTTTTTATACATACCCTAACTGTCTTGAGCCAGAATACACAGAGTGAATTCTCAAGGAGAGCAAGTTTGAGAATAAAAAGTATTTAAATTTTTTAATGAAAATAACAGATCGTTGCGCTAGATAAGACCCTTCTTCTTCAGCTTTACAACTGCATTTGGGATCGTTTGAAGGCACATTTAAATTGCCTTTTGGAAGTTCAGTCCATTATATGGAGAAACATGCTGAAATGTTTTCTTTAAAAAACATAATTTCTTTACGACTGAAGAAAGAAAGACATGAACATCTTGGATGACAGGGGGGTGACTACATTATATGTGAATCTTTGTTTTAGATGTGGACTTTTCCTTTAATACATAATTATTTTAATTAACAATAAATAAATATGTAATATTATATGTTACAGTTGATTAAATGAATTGCTTACTCTGATGTAGTCTTAAGGGGCTTGTATTTGTGTTTTCTTACATTTTAAAGAGTGTTTTTTACATTTTTCAGAACAGGGGGAAGGTAACATCTGCTCCTGATTATCGTGGTGATCGGCCCGGTCCTGGAACTGGCGAGGTTTTTTCAGAAGTTCTCTCTTGTTAACATGTTGTTAATAACCAAACATGACAAAACATGGCTGGGCTGAATAATTGCTGTAGAATTTGTAGACTGTTTATTAACCAATGCTGTCTCTGACAGGGGCATCCAGGGTTTCCATTGTTTGAGCCATAGGCTCAGAAGATTTCATAATTAAAAAGGTATTAAAAGTTTTCTAAATTGTATATTATAATGGGATATCATACCGATTAATTGATCAGAATGTGCATTTGTTGCTGATTTTCCAGATATCCCACTATGGAGGCCCCTCACAGAAGACATTTTTATTCAACTTGGAAATACACGTTACCAAATAAATAAAAGATGCTCTATTAATTTTGCCTAAAGCAAATTTTTCATGTTGAAAATTGTACTCCTACTGAAACTTCAGTGGCAAAATGATCAAAGTCAACAGTGTTGATGAAAAATTTATTGAACAGATTCTCAACAGTAATGATTAAAGAAGAAAATTCAGCAAACTAAGAGCGAACAACAATAAATCTACATGAACTAACAATAAAATAATAACAATAATATCTATGTTATGCGTTTAACTTCTATTGCTGAATTATATAATAGCTGGATGTTCACCTGTGGAAAGAGAAAAAGAGATTATTTAAAGACAAAATGAAGTTTTTAATCAAACTGATTTTAGGTACAGCAATCTGCCCTACCAGTGTGATTATTGTGCATGGCTCTTTCCCAGTTTGTCCCATGATCACTCCGCCTAGAGAATCATAGTCAAAAGCAATGTTGAATAAATAAATATTGTGAGAGAATCTAAAATGTATAGTCAAATACTTCAAAACCAATAGTCACTCTTAACTCGGGAACCAAAATACTGACCTTCATGAATGCAGGGAGCTGCAAAGACAACCGGGACATTCAAAAGATCAAGAAAAAATACAGTGAAACAAGAAAGCGAATGCTATTAGGTGAAAAATAATTCAAGGTACTGGCAGATATCTATAATGTGACTAATGAGGTATTAGTACATGATCCAGATTACTTACAAGCTGTGTAATGCCATATTCAAATGAGATTCTTGGCTGTGGGGAGCAAATATACAACAAACTATTTTTAGTGTCCAGATATTCAAGGTCATTCACAGACTATGAAGGTGATATGACTTACCGTTGCATTTGGGTTGAAGATGAGCTTCACATAAGGCTGTTAGATGTAGAAAGTATATTTACAGAGATTGATTTGGTAAACTGAATTTAAATGTACTTTAAATGTTATTTTGTGCCTGTTACCTGAGGGCCAAAGGTGGAGAAACCCTGACCATACTAAAAGTGATAAACAATAAATAAATTAATTCCACAACAAAGAAATTACATGGAACTTACTTTACAATATAATAAAATACAACTTTACCCCCAGTTCCTGAGGCCTATTCACTCCAGCCTATGAATAAGTCATAAAAGTTATACATTTTTTCTACATGAAACATTATTATATCTAGTGATTTATTAAAATTAGATCTAAGACTTTCTTACCTTTTTTGGTGGCTGCATCTGCCTTTTGCTCTGGATGGAAAAAAGGTATTTTGTGTGTATTATAAAACATTTACTTTCTTATTACTTATTTGTGCATTTAAATTGTAACTCTCATTATCTGTTCAATACGTCAAATTAAAGTATGAAAAAAGACTGTAAATACTGCAAATAGAAAATGAATGGCAAAGCATTATTTGGACTTGGACTTTTTAATTCACTTACTTTTGGTAGGAGGAACACATTCTCTCCCTGGAAACAAAAGCAAAACATAATTCAGATTTTGTCTTCTGTTTTATTGTATATTTGTATCTTGCATGTTAGGGTAATTAATGTAAATTTCCCCAATTTTACCTCCTTTAGATGGAAAGCACTAATATTCTGTTAAAGGGAGAACATATTTATTTGTTTACTTATTTTTGCTTTTTGATATATTATATTATATATATATTGATATATTTCTGGGTACAAAACAACAGCACCATAAGTTTCACTCACCTGCAAAGTGACATTGTCAGCCTTTGTTGATCCAAGTGAACAAAAATATTAATCACAGATTAGAGACTTCAAAAACATTCAGGTCATGACATTTAATTTGTTTTTGGTCGAATTATCAACGTCTTACTTTGAAGATTGGTATGAACTGCCTGTTGTCCTAGAACATGAATCAAAGTGAACTCATAAATCCATACAACCAATAACAACTGAACATAAAACACTGTTTATTCCACAATAAATATAAGCAGTATGAACTTACAATCATGTTGGGACTCAGGGGTTTTCCAAAGACTGGATTCATTTGATTCTCTCTAACTCCATCTACTGGATCCTGGGTTGGGTGTGATGGCATTCTATCCAGCTGAAGGGATTTAACAACTTTAATAATTCATTTTCATATTTCATCAAATATTCTGTTTTTCCACATAAATAATAATATGCACACTACCAGTCAAAAGTTTTTGAACAGTAAGATTTTTAATGTTCTTTAAAGAAGTCTCTTCTTCTCACCAAGCCTGCATTTATTTGATCCACAATACAGCAAAAGCAGTAATTTTGTGAAATATTTTTACTATTTAAAATAACTGTTTTTTATTTGAATATATTTTTAAAATGTATTTATTCCTGTGGTCAAAGCACAATTTTCAGCACCATTACTCTAGTCTTCAATATTCATAACATTCTAATATGCTGATTTGCTGTTCAGGAAACATTTGCAATAGAATTTTAATCAATATTTAAAATAGCTGAATAATTTTTTTCAGGAATCTTTGGTGAACAGAAAGATCCAAGATCAGCATTTATTTATAATAACAAGCTTTTGTAACATTATACCACTATACCATTCAAAAGCTTGGAATCAGTATTTTTTTTTGAATCGGGAAAGAATTAAAGTTAATACTTTTATTTAGCAAGGATGCTTTAAATTGATCAAAAGTGATGATAAAGGCATTTCTAATGCTACAAAAGATTTCTATTTCAGATAAATGCTGTTCTTCTGAGCTTTCTATTCATCAAAGAAACTGAAAAAATTATACTTCAACATAATAATGCAAAATAAATGTATTTTGAACAGCAAATCAGAATATTAAAATGAACATATCTGAAGGATCATGCGAATGGCGTAATGATGCTAAAAATTCAGCTTTGAAATCACAGGAATAAATTACATTTTAAAATATATTCAAACAGTTAAATTTGACTGTATTTGCTGTACTTTGGATCAAATACATGCAGATGCTTTTGTAACATTATACCACTATACCATTCAAAAGCTTGGAATCAGTATTTTTTTTTGAATCGGGAAAGAATTAAAGTTAATACTTTTATTTAGCAAGGATGCTTTAAATTGATCAAAAGTGATGATAAAGGCATTTCTAATGCTACAAAAGATTTCTATTTCAGATAAATGCTGTTCTTCTGAATTCATCAAAGAAACTGAAAAAATTATACTTCAACATAATAATGCAAAATAAATGTATTTTGAACAGCAAATCAGGATATCTGAAGGATCATGCGAATGGCGTAATGATGCTAAAAATTCAGCTTTGAAATCACAGGAATAAATTACATTTTAAAATATATTCAAACAGTTAAATTTGACTGTATTTGCTGTACTTTGGATCAAATACATGCAGATGTCTTTGAAAAAAACATAAAAAATCTTGACTGGTAGTGTAATTCTGTTTGTCCCAGGGAAATGGCACATATGTCTTAAAGTCTCTAAAGGAACTCCAGGAACTACAGTTTTTAAAATGTGCAGTCTAACTTACTTTGTACAATATTCTACCAGCTCTACCAATCCTCTGTGGTTTTCCATCTTTTCGCCATTGTTCGCTCCTCTGTGTACAGCAAAAGATACAACTGATGTTTATTGTACTGCATAATGGTTGAAAGCATCGCAAAAATTATTGAAAATGTTGCCCACCCTGTCTCCTTTATTTTGACCAGGGAATGCAGGTTGTTGTCCAAATGGAGAGCTGTTAGATGGATCTTGTGCATGTTGCTCAGGTCCATCTGGATACAATGGGCCCACTGGATCTGGCTGTAGTGAGTGTCAGTTCACAGTTTGAAGTAAAACCACCTTACATCATTTCAGAGTTATGCATAAAGTTGAAAGACTTACAAAAACTGGACGTCCAAAATTCTGCTCCCATCTGGGTCTGACTGGAGTTCTGCCCCCTGTCTGAGGTACTTTTACTCCTCCATCTGGACCTGAGAAATACTTCTCTCTATTCGCTGGGCTAACTTGATCCCAGTGGTCTCTGTCATTGGACTAAAATAAAAAAAAGCAAAACAGTGTGAAACTCTACCATAATACCACTATACACTGCCATACTGTAGATATACATTTGGACAAGCATCTGTCAGAATGCTTCTACTTACTTGAGCCGCCACCACAACACATGATAATGCCACTAGAAACAACATTGCTTTTACAGAGTAATAAATATATACAAGTCAGACTTAAATTCAAGTTAAACTGTAACTGAGCGTGTCACCAAAGTCACAGACTTTGCCCTCTTAAATTTTGTCCCCGTTTCCAGCCGTGTCACAGTGGTTGTGCTTCTCTCTTTATAAAAGGTAGGTGTTGAGCAATTGTCACTGTTGTTGTGGATCATTTGTTTTGAACAAGGATTAATCAATTGTTAGAGAAGCTGTTACTTAAAATACTAATACAGAGCTGAAGTCATTTAAGGTGGTCAAAATACATATGCCGAAGTCCATACAAGCATTTCGTAACATTACACAATTCTTGTTTTAAAGAGATGTAAGTATATGGACTTTCTTCTAATTCTTTCTCTATTGCAATATCAGTCAGACAGTTTAAAGAAAGCCACAGAGGAGTGTGTCATGTTTAGGAGGGATTGTACTAATTGTTGCCTTAAAGGAGAAGTTCACTTCCACAACACACTTCCGCTTCCTCACCCCCTTGTCATCCAAGATGTTTATGTCTTTCTTTCTTCAGTCGATATGAAATTAAGTTTCTTGAGGAAAACCTTTTAGGAATGTTCTCCATATAGTGGAATTCAATGGTGCCCCAAAGTTTGAACTTTTTAAAATGCAGTTTAAATGCAGCTTCAAATGGCTCTAAACAATCCCAGCCAAGGAAGAAGGGTCTTATCTATCAAAATGATCGATTTCGAAACAAACTGACAATTTATATACTTTTTAAACTCAAATGCTCGTCTTGTCTCGTCTCTGCGAAGCGTATGAGTAGTCTGTGTAATCAATACAGTTAGGGTATGTCAAAAAACTCCCATCTCACTTTCTTCTTCAACATCAAACATCAACATTTTACCATTTTTTTTGTAAAGGGCGATTGATCTTTTTTGCATGTTCACTTTGTAAACACTGGGTAGGTACTTCTGCAGCAATTTAGGATGATTTTGAAGTTGGGGAAGACTGTACTGACCGCACTGAAACGAAAAAAAAAAAAACAGAGTTCACGCAGACTTAGACAAGATGAGTGTTTGAGGTTAAAAAGACTATAAATTGTTCATTTGTTTCAAAAATGACTGATAGTTTTGCTAGATAAGACCCTTCTTCCTCGGCTGGGATTATTTAGAGTCATTTGAAGCTGCATTTAAAATGCATTTTGGAAGTTCAAACTTGGGGCACCATTAAAGTCCATTATATGGAGAGAATTTCTACATTTTTTTCTTCAAGAAACATAAATGATGTTTGATAACAAAGTTCGGGAGGAGCACGATCAGATAATCAACTAATTTGGCACAGGTGCAACTCATCTAGCTAATCATCCAAATTAGCACAAGTCATATATATGCACACAGCCGACTTACCTCCGTCATTCGACTGTTTTTCGGCATCCCCCCTCCATCATCTATCCTCATCCTATACTTGGGATAGGGGGAGTTCTCTGGGTTCGGGCCATATTCCGGGTTTGGAGCCCTCCCCCAGGACAGCACGCCAAAATATGCTTACTGTTTACTCAACCAGATTAGATGTATGGGTGAACTTGTGAATTTCTTATCGACTGAAGAAAGAAAGACACAAACATCTTGGATGACAAGGGGGTGAGTAAATTATATGTAAATTTTTGATCTGGAAGTGAACTTCTCCTTTAAGCCCACATCAATTTAGCAACAGCAGATGGCAAATTAGGCATCAACATAACAGAGGTGTGATATCTATTGCTGTATTTAAATCTCCAGGTTCTTCAAATGATTATTATATTACTAGTCATCAGAGCAATTAACATTCTTTGTAAGAATATTATTTCTGCTGCTTTGCAGAATCTTTGGACAGAATCATGAAGACGGTGATCTTATTTGCATGTCTTTTTGGTCTGGCTTTCCAGGTAGGTTTCAAAAGCTATACTTTTGTGTTTTACACAGTTATAGTTGCATAAAAATACTTTGAGAATGATAGTTCTTTTTTTTTTATTTTAATTAGGCTGAAGTTCACCGGCGTGTGGCTCCACCATCCAGATCGGATTGGGATGTTAGTCAAAAAATGTAATGTAAAATTCAAGATATATTTTTTTTTATTGCTTGTATGACTGTATATATGTCTCTTTTTCTCAAATCAGGATTTCCAGAGTCGTGACCCGTTCTATGAGCTGCTGAATACCCTTTTGTATAGAGCACCAGCCCCTGTCCCTGTGCCAAAACAGCCTGCTATCCCATCCTCTGCCCCAACCCCAGTGCCAAAACTTGTACACTCAGACTAGTTTCTTCGTTTCGAAAAATGACAATTCTCTGTTTACATGAGGCTGTCTATGATTAGTAGAGCTCTAATAGCCAGTGATATTAGTCTACATTTGAAATAGAAAAATAAAAAGGTAGTACAAAAAGAAAATCAACTCTCTCTGGATAGCCTGGAACATACTACACATGTACAATTATATGTGAGTTAAACTGTGCATATATGGTTTATTTGTTGTTGTTCTCAGTGTATTTCAGACATTTGTTACCATACCACAGCTTTGCGTTTATCAGTTTTACTGCCTGTGTGAGATTCAGTATTTTGGATGTAAGAATTTTTAATTTATGAATTAAAAAATGGCTAATACATTGCACATGCCAGACTTCATATAGTACCTGTGGAAATAATGCAATACAAAGTGCAAGAATCACAAACGGGGAATAGAAGAAAGTGGAAACAGTAAAATAAATGTTTTTTTTATAGAAATAAAGTGACAAATAAATAATAAAGTAACAAAAAAGTAAAAAGTATAGGTAACACTTTACAATAAAGTGTCATTTGTTAACATTAGTTAATGTATTAACTAACATGAATGAACAATGAACAATACATTTATTACAGTATTTATTCATTGTTCTTGATGTTAGTTAATAAAAATAAAGTTGTTCATTGTTTGCTCATGTTAATTCACAGTGCATGAATGTTAACAAACACAACTTGTAATTTTAATAATGCATTAGTAAATGCTGAAATTAATGTTAACTAATTAATTTTAGCTGATGTTTACTAACATAGTTAACTAATGTTAACTAATGAACCTCAAGGTAGACATTGAAGTTAACACAACATAACTCATTATTAATATATTTTCTCTGTATAGTATCAGTATTATGATTGCTACATTATCACTACCTCTAAAAGCACATTCTCAAACCTTAACACAGTGCACAACACTATTTTAAAATATATAATAAACTTAAGAAAAAACAAGAAAATGTGCTATCTCCTAAATTAATTTATCAAAAACCCCGTTTAAAGGTTGCTTTTAAGACTATTTTAATCAACACAGTCAGATATTTATGATTTTTTTTTAAATTAGACAACAACGTCATCCTTCATCCTGAAGATATTTTCCCCATTTCATCTGATAAGTCTACATTAGTGTTTTTATAGGTATTTTTTAAATACCTATAAATTTTTAATTTAAATGTCATCATTCTTAATATCATTTCCACTGATTTTTGTATAAACATGCCAATTCCATGTGACATGTCATCTATTTTTGAAGATCTGACACAGATATAAGTAAGGTATTTATTTATTATCAAAGAATCCCAGCCCTAAGGTGTGCCTTAATCTTTTGTTTTGTTTATGTCTTGCATAAACTCAGTTTAGGTGTGTGTACAATTAATATACCATAAGAGAGGCATCCATGTGACTCATTTCCCTATTTCCCAATTGTTGAGTAAAATCCAACTTGCTAAATACTAAGTGTTACTTTTTTTTTTTTTTTTTTAAAACATGTCATTTTGTTACTTCTGCTGATTGGCCAGTTGTATGTCAATAATGTATATATAAAGCATATATCACTGCTGTTTTGATGTCACACCTGAAACTGAGAAGTCTTTCATACATTAGGAATAAAGGTAAGAAGCAAAGACTAAATTAACAGCATTTACATTTATATTTTGGTCACTTAGTAGGCATTTTTTGTTCAGTGTGATTTATACATGAGAAATCTTTCTTTGTTAGATCGGAGCAGCTCTTTTTGAGAATCATGAAATCTTTCCTGATCATTGCTTGTGTCTTTGGACTCTGCTGTGTTGTTTTAGTGAGTATCATCCCCTTTTTAACTGCATGTGCATGTGATGTTCTACTCATTTTTACCACCACATCATCTGTAACATAATTTATAACAATGGAACTGAAGTGATAATGGTAATAAAGACGCAAACTAACAAATTTATTTTCATTTTTAGGCAGAGGATGAAGTCCTTCGAGACAAGCGCTCATCAAGCCGTTCCTCAGAGGTATGTTTGAAATTAAAAACTTGGCAAACTATTTAATTTTTGCCATTGCATAAAATCTTTTTTATAGACTCTTTTAAATAGAAATCTTATATGTTCTTCTCCTGATATTTCTACAGATACAACCTGGAGGCTTCTTTAACCCATTTCAGCGTCCCTACCCATTCTTTCCCCCTTTCCAGGCTCAACCTCTGCCTCAGCCTTTTCCTCAGCCTCTGCCTCTGCCTCCGAACAACAATGCTCTCCTAAGCCTCTTGCCATTCATCTTAGCACAGCTGGCATCCACTGCCCCTGCTCCTGCACCGGCACCAGCACCTGCCCCGGCCCCAGCACCAGCCCCTGCCCCTGCCCCTGCCCCTGCACCTCCACCTGCCGGGCAATAAGACACCAGTTAAAACTGCAGCATATGTCTGATTGACTTGATACTTTTAAAATAAAGAAACTTGGCATCATTGAATCATACATTTGTGTTTGTGTTATTCTTTATCTTTTAAACATACAGAAAAATGTACAGTGTATCAGATTTTTTAGTGTGTTCATGAGTATTATATAAGATAGCAACCAAAAGTATTTAAAGGTTAAAAATTATGGATTTTTTTATTTTTTTTATGGTTTCTTTTTTGAATGCAGAAGTCACGCCTAACTCGTAACCGGAAGGATGTTTTGCATTTCCAGTCTCCAATGTTTCTAGTCAAATTAGCGTCTATTCCGAGCTGATAATCTAATGTTACCTATTAAAATGTTTTTAAACAGCATATGGCTTCATGGCGCCATCACTTTGCAATGTCGCAATGACCGTCATTTGTCAGTACCTCACTCTTCAAAGTTTAATGTGTGTAGATGAAATGAAGCTACCGACATTAGTTACATTAAAAACAGATGGATGCTATTTGGACGGGTTCCTATGGAGACTGGAACAGAAGAGCATCCAATCAGAAGTTAGATTTCGTAATGGCGGCACTCATCGTTTACTCAGGAAAAGGTCTGTACAACACAGTCCTCTAATCTAATTTGAGCAGCGTTCTGTACCAGGACTTGGGTCTCTGAGAGACTGTCAGTATGTGGTGTGTATTTTTTAGACACTCTTTCTGTAGTTACATACACCAGCAGATACTACAAGTTTGGGAATGACGTTATCAGTAATCAGCAGGGTTGCTGACTCTCTCGCATTTGCCACGCTCTCACTCTGCCCATGTAAATCTCACGCCAAATTGGCAACCCTGCTTGCGATTTTAAACAAAGTTTCAGCTTTCAAATGTTGTAAGTTTTAATACTAAATTCAGACGATAAATACCGTTTTGGCGCACTTAATATGGCGTAAATCGTAAAATGTAGCGGTTATGTTACCACCAGAGCCACTGAAAACAGAGCTGCGACAAGCGTTGTCTATATTTATAGATTACTTATAGATTATTTTCTATATTGTAGTCCAATAATATTTATTTAATATTTTAAGGAGATTATTTAGTACTAAATACTATTTGTCCAATAATTATGGTCCATTAATCACTTAAAATATATATTTACATTAATTATATTATGATTAGTGTAGTATTTAAGGTTAAATAAAGAAAACGTTTTTAAATTCCAATGCAAAGAAGCAAATTAGAGTAATTTTGTGGTCAGAATTATTTGTAATGCCATGGTTTACCCACTAGGTACCTGTATGGCTCGTATCTAGAATATTGCAGGTCATACCTGCGTACTTATTTTTAAGTTTTTCATTTGAATAAATATTTAGAAATTATTAAACACTATATTTTTAAATGGGAAATTTAAAAAGTTAGTAACTTACATCCTTTTTTATTGATAAACGTATAAGTACACACAATGAATGCAAGCAAATACTGAATTTAAACCAAGTTTAAAATGGTGCTAAAAAAGCATTCAGTTGCATTTTTATCCCCTTATATGTACAGTATATACAAATAAATAGATATGGAATCGAGATCACCACCCCCTGCCCCAACCCAACTCCCCACTCCAAAACAAAACAAAAAAAGTCTTACTCCAAGCGGAACTTAAAAGTTGGCAACCCTGAATCAGTATTATCGAATTATTCACCAAACAGATTTGTTTAAAAGCACTGAAACATTCAAAAACAATACTCCACTACTGTGTAACAACGTGTCTTCTGCGGGCTTTGTTTAGAGCTGTTTTTATTGATAGAGCAAAAACAGATATTAAAAAAATAGAAAACTAAAATTTAGTTCTTTAATTTCTGTTTACTGAAGTGTTGCACAAGGAACGCCATCGTTGCTTGTTCTAATTTTTTCTGAATTAAAAAGTATGTACTTATAAGAGGAGGTGCGGGACAGTTTTGGGACATTTTGAGATTTGGTACATATTAGGCCTACAGTCACAAAATCATAAAATTGCTTCTTGAAATCCACAGACTGCTTTTTCACTTAAACCAGGCTGTCAATCATCTAACATTATCAAATTCTCTTCATAACATTCAATGTATTTAACTCAACAATTCCTCCAACCATATTAAAGACAGAAGAATGTCTATCTACCAGTCTTTCATGGAAAATTAATAGTTAATGGCCAAACATATCTGATTTTCTGCTGTGCTGTTTGTATCTTTTTAAAAGCTGATAATACTTATAAGATGATATGACTTATGTGAAAAAATAAATGTGTTCATGTTTGTAGTTATGAAGCGAAATAGAAGTGGGCGATATGACTAAAATCTTACATTGCGATGTGAGTGCTATTACTTTAAAAGCTGCCCGAATCCAATTAAACTATTACACATGTGTTATCTTTTTCAGCTCTTTGTTTTTACTTTACACTTAAATTACTGTGTTTACGAGGATACTTGCAAAAAAATGGCATTTTGTCACATACCAGTGTGTGTATTTAACCGTTCAGTGTCCATAAAGTGGCAAAAATAACTTCCATACTCCTGCACTCTCTGACAGCGCTCAGTGAGTTCTCTATCGCTTAAAATCACTCATTTTTAAACCGCAATGCTTACAAATGCATGCAAACAATAAGTTTTCGTGATCACCTAGCACAGCAACATCACATGAACCTGTAATGCTATAGAGACAGTTAAAAAACTCTACCAGCTGACAAATGTCTACTGCTTAATCGTGTCTACCAGTATATCGCCCACTCCTAAAATGAAATATCATAAATCATCCATCATAAAGACACTTGTTTCAATCATAAGTGAACTGAGTTCATGGTTTTTTAACAAATTTGTTGAATGAATGATTCAGTAACTCTACTACTTATCTCCATGTAACATAATTTAGAATATATTTGACACTTTTGATTGCTCTCATATATGAAAGCAGTCGTAACAAGCACACTTTCTGTGCATGTACATTTTAATTCTAAAGCACAAGACAAACGCAAATGTATGATTCAATGCAAAGTTTATTTAGGGTATTATTATTTTTTTAAATATACCAATAACAAGAGTATCAACTCAATCAGACACTTGCGCTGGTTTAGCTGGTGTCTTATCTCCCACCAGGGGCAGGAGCAGGAGCTGGGGCAGGAGCTGGGGCAGGTGCAGGTGCAGGGGTAGTAGATGCCAACTGTGCTAAGATGAATGGCAAGAGGTTGAGGAGAGCATTGGTGTTCGGAGGCTGATACGGGTAGGGACGCTGAAATGAGTATGGTTTGAAGAAGCCCCCAGGTCTGTATCTCTGTAGTAATTTCAGTAGAAGAACAAAAAGAAAAATGGAATTAATATGATTATAAAATAACAATTATTTTTATGAATTGGCAAAATCAAAGAGAATTTGCTGATACAGAGTTTTCGATTTCAAACTGACCTCGGAGGAATGGCTTGAAGACCGCTTCTCTCGATGATCTTCATCCTCTGCCTGAAAAGAAACAAGTTTGTCATCTGAGTGTTATAGAATAAGTTACAAAACAGTGAACATTTACAATTTGTGGTGAAATATAAAACTAATATGAAACAGTAGAATATCACTTGCGCATCAACAAAATGAGGATGATACTCACTAGCACAGCACAGCAGAGTCCAAAGACACAAGCGACAATGAGGAAAGATTTCATGGTTTTCAACAAGAGCTGCTCTGATCTAATAGAGATAGTGTGTAAATTGCATTGGAAAAAGTCCGCTAAATTATCATATATACATGTAAATGCTGTTTATTTAGTCTACCTTTGCTTCTTACCTTTATGCCAAATGTATAAGAGACTTCTCCGTTTCAGGTATGACATCAAAACAGCAGCGATATGTGGTTTATATATACATTAACAACACGCAACTGGCCAATCAGCAGAAGTAACACAGTGACATGTTTGAAAAATGTAACGCTTAGTATTTAGCAAGTTGAACTTTACTCAACAATTAGGAAATATAGAAATGAGTCACATGGTTGTCTCTCTTATGGTATATTAATTGTATAGATACTTAAACTGAATTTATGCAACTCGTACACACCCATCACAGCCTAGGACTGAATGTGACTGGGATTCTTTAATGAAATATTATTAATTTTCTGTATTATATCGGTCAAGGTTTTCATACATATATAGTGGCAAATGGAATTTGTATTATTATACTTATAATATTATACTTTTTTTTAGTTTATCAAGTAATGGGGCAGAGGTCAGAGATGGGGTTGAAGTTAGGACAGGGACAGTGACAGGGCACAAAACTGAAAAAGCTGGTCTAAGGTTAGTTGAAGCAGGAAGGGAAAAACGGCTCCATTCTGATCATTAAGAAAAACATATACACTGTCATAAAAGCAATTAAAACAACATACTGATAAGTGAAAGGGCCAAACAGTGATGACAGTAGCCTTTTCAGCAGGATAGCTCTGAAACTGAACAATTATAAACATAACTTACATACTTTGCAGTTTGTTGGAACATGTTAGTCTAACAGTTCATGCAAACTCCACCTAGAAAGGCCTCCTGTCTCTGGGGTTAAAACCGGTGACCGTCTTGCTGTGAGACAACAGTTCTATAGTGCTAACCACCGAGCCAGTGTACTGCCGATTTAGAGTTGTAGTGTGAGCAACAAACTGTCCATAACTAATAAGTATGTATTTTGCCAATGCATTTATCCAATTAACCTTTAGATTTGACATAATTTCCCATTTAATCATATAGTAAACCTAGTTTATTTGTTATAGTAAGGCAACCTGGAGTTAAGCTTCCCTGTATTGGCTCTCTTGTGTTAGGGTTATCTTTGGTGGATTTTTTTATATAGCTACTGCCTATTATTCAGTATTTTTTGCACAGTACCAATAAACTAATTGTAAATGCATAACTATTTTTTGACTTGTTTCTTCATACTAAAGGAAAATGTTGTTAGGTACAGAGAGACAGACATCATTTGTCTTGCAGTAAAACCACGATTACCAGAGATAAGCTAATCCTCTGTAGCAGTGTGTCCAGGAAGTTTTTAAGATGTTCCTGAGATGTCACAATTGCACAAACTGACAGTGAGCTTTTGGGGATTTGGGGATTTTAAGGGCTACGGCATGACTAAATATGGTAATGTCCTTGTAGATTAGGGTTTGTGTGCACAATAAGGAAAAAAGTAACATGCTTAAACTTCTGACGAGTCCAGAGAGCGTTAGCTAGACTGGAATAATTCTCAGTGTATTCACATTTCTTTCAGGACATTAAGAGAACTCAATTAATTGCAGAAGTGTAAGTATTGATTCATTTAAATATAGACTTCACTGTTTTCATTACTTTGAGTTATGTTATCTTCATCAACTTCACTGAAGTATAGGGAAGACTGAGGCAAGCTGTTTTTTTATTCCAGTGAATATTTCTTAGGGTTGGGTTATTTTTGAAAATCTGTATAGAAATTGTATAAATTAAACAACAAGAACCTATTTAACATTTTCAATGACAACAGGACATGTCACTTAAAATGAGGTAGATAGTCACAATGGATTTCACCATTAAACAGCATATAAGCTTTTTTCGGTTAAACTGGAAAACCCTTGTTTTCATTTAGTAGTTGTTTATTTCATATATTTGAGTGAATGTACTTTAAACTAGTGTGGTTTTAAATTATAGTTTTAAACCAAAGTGCCTTTTCAGTATATTAGACAACAGATATTGAAAAAATATAATGTTGGAGTTTTAGTTCAGAGATTGAAATCTAAATATCGAAGATTTATTTTGTAAAGTTTTTATGGAAAATTATTTATTGACATTTGTGACCCTGGACCACAAAACCAGTCACAAGGGTCAAATTTATTTAAATTGAGATATTTTATGTTGATATATATATATATATATATATATATAAGCTGAATAAATGAGCTTTCCATTGATGTATGGTTTGTTAGAATAGGACAATATTTGTCTGAGATACAACTATTTAAAAATTATATATATAAAAAAATAACAGTAAAATTGAGAGAAAATTGCCCTTTAAAGTTGTCCAACTGAAGTTCATACCAATGCATATTACTAATTAAAAAAATAAAGTTTTGATATATTTATGGTAGAAAATGTACAAAACATGATTTTTACTTAATATCCTAATGATTTTTGGCATAAAAGAAAAATGGATCATTTTGACCTATACAATGTATGTTTGGCTATTGCTACAAATGTACCCGTGCTACTTAAGGCTTGTTTTTGTGGTACAGGTTCACATTTGTTGTCTGCATTTTTTCTGCTCTTGAGTGACTCCATGTGGCTAACTATGGTAGTTGCATGTAGAATAAGTTGCAGTCTTTAAATCTAGTGTTTATCTGCCTTATGAGTATGTGGTCAATATGCTTAGTCTGTTAAATATCAGTAATACTGAATTGCTATTTTAATGAGTTCACTGTGATTTTAGATGATGTTTTTTTCCCTCCCAAAATAAGGTTATAAAACTTGCCATACCAAAATGAAGAGTCTCATACTACTGAGCATGCTGTGGCTCATTCCCTCTGGAGCTGTAAGTAAATATTGTTTTTGAATAATGCTTCTACTCTCATAGTAGTTTATATCACAACTTATAATACTGATGTGATGTAACTGAGCAGCCCAGCTCATTTAAGCCTTTAAAACTGACTCAACATTGTATGATACTTTATTAAATGAAAATGATTATAATATTTTGAATTTCTCACAGCTCTGTTACCGTTATAAACCCTGGAGCTCCTCTGCCAGTGATGAGGTAACTTAAAGTGCTCCTAATTAAAACAAAAGTTTTATGTAATTTTGCAAAAATGCATCATTTTCTCAAATTTATCCCCACAGTGTGTCACTGTTAATAATATCTTTGCTCTAGATGATCTACAGTCCCTATTTTCCTCGAGGTAACAGCTACTACGTGAGACCTGGACCTCTTTTCCCCTTTCTGTGGTCCCTGCTACTGCCTCCTCCAGTCCCAGCCCCGGCTCCTTCCCCGGCTCTGACTCCAGCCCCAACAACTACACCCAGCCCCGCAGTCTCCAGCACCCCCATCCGTGGAGATGGTTGACCGTAGCGCAGGAGTCATTTTGGAGCTGAACAATGATCTAAATGATTTACCTAAGGGGATAGTTCACCCAAAAATTAAAATTCTGTCATTAATTACTCACCTTCATATCGTTCCAAACCTGTAAGTCCTTTGTTCATCTTCGGAACACAAATTAAGTAATCCAAGAGCTTTCTGACCCTGCACGGACAGCAATGAAACTACCACGTTCAAGGCCTAGAAAAGTAGTAAGGACATTGTTAAAATAGTCCATGTGACATCAATGGTTCAACCTTACTTTATGAAGCTATATAAATAATATTTGTGCACAAAGAAAACAAAAATAACAACTATATCCAACAAATTCTTCTCTTCTGTGTCAGTCTGTGACGCGCATTCACAAGAGTAGCAAAACACAATATTAATGACAGAGTTTTCATGAACCAAGCCTTGAGATTTTAAGTAATGCTTTCAATAAACGTAATGCATCTCACATATTTAATGTTATTTGGTTGTTATTTTGAAATAATAAAAACAACTTCCTCTTTTTTTAAACATTATACATTTATCATCAGTTGGTAAATCCTGTATTAGAGAAACGCATTTTCTATGCACCACTACTGAATACACTTATGACCTTTATATTTATAATCATTGCAGCCAACCAATTTTTTGATGCATGCATAGACACCCAATTACAGTATGAAATGAAAATGATTTCTGAATGAGCATTCTGTCATTTCAAATAAGTAGTGTTGTTTAATATAATGGTCAGTGCATGCAACTCTAAGGATCTATGTACTAGGTGTGGTGCAAGTGTCAACAGACCAAGAGGTGGATATGTAATTTTGAGATTTTGAGATTGTTTTGGGTGGGACAGTATGACTCCTGAGTTACTACACACTTATTAAAATCAGTCGATCTTAGGAGGAAATGTTTTTTTTAGCAGGATAGCTTACAGACTTCACAGTTGTACACAAAAAGTTTTTTTTTTTAATGATGGAATCTTGTTTTTTTGCATATCCAGCCATGTTTGAGAAATTCCTGGTTGTTTTGTTACTGCTGTCTATGTCTGCATTCCTATTTGGTCTGAACCCAACTTAATAATTACAGTTATCTCACCATGGTGTGAAATTAGTATAGTTCTAACTGTGGGAATGACAGAATTATACCGTAATTAACTGAACCAAAGTGCCTTTTCAAAAGCTAACTGTGGTTTTGCTTTAATGAGCCTTTGGAAAGACAAAATCAGTGAGAAGCAACCTCAGATGAGACAAAAGATTCTGGTTTGGGTGATTTATATAAATAAACCAGATTTCATCATTTTCTGATCATGTTTCTCTGTGGGAGTAAATGAATGTATAACATTCACCTACAGAATACCACAAATATGATATTCATCATTTATTCATTGACGTTTAGTACTATAAAACTCAACCAATATATCAAATCACCCAAATCACTAACCCGTCTGGATATGTTAAATATTTCAAATTGGGTTAATTTGATGATTCATTCACACACTAAGTGTTCTCTTGATTGTACAATTCAATTATGGTTTGAGGTTTTATATTGTCTGAGGTCAGAGCCTATTTCACATGTTTTCTGATTGGTTGCTTGAGAAAGGGACACTGTTTAAGTACACCCTTCTCCACTTACAATTTTCTATTGTAATCAAAGGATTTTAAAGTAAGTGTTTGGCTTTTTCTGTCATGCAGTATTAGCTATTAATGTCATAGTTTGTATGCTGTATGGTGCACATCTATTTACTATGTGTTTATGTTTAGATATGACACAAATGAGGCTTCTAGCATTGCTTGCATGCGTTCTATCTAGAACGTCTGGAGTTCCGGTGAGTCGTTGATGTTCATCTAATTTCTTTAGATATATTTCAGGGTTACATTATAGAAATCATAGTTCAATAATAGTTAATGAATGTTCATGTTCTCTTTGTAAACACGCTACAGCGTTAATAATCTGAGGAGCAAATACTGATATTTCATCATTCATAACGCTAAATGCATCATTTGATGTTATTAAATTTGAACTCTTATTAATCAACCTCTTCAAAGATCTCCCCAAATGCTGATTTGATGGAATCAGTCCCGGTGGGAGATTTTCCAGCACAGGGAACCCCAGTGAAACAGTCCTCATCACCTGGATCTGAGGTATTGGTACAAGCTCAACAGTTTCAGTCTGGTCCTCAGCCACATCTGCCCTCTCTGCCCAATCCATGGGCGTCTCAAACCAACCCCAATACCGGTCTCAGTCAGCTTCCTGTACATTTTCAGTACTTACCCTATCCTCAACACCAGCAACCGCAGGTAAAAAACTTTGATAAGACAGTAATGTAAAATATATGTACATATTTTAAAATATTTCTAACTTTTTAGAATAAATAAAACTTCTTATTGTATTTCCTGTATTTTTCAGTTTTTCTATTATCCAATTCTTGGACCACAATCAAGGAACCCATCAGTAAGTGTTTCCATCATTCATTGTACAGTATCAGAAAAATGTGTGGTTTTGTTTGTAGTTATTAGAAGTAATGCCACAGGAAGAGCTGACAGACTGTCTGGGTTCAGCAGGTTTATTCTGAATCGAGGTCCAAACCCAAAATTAATTAACTTTAGCTATGTAACCCTTGAGCAAGCCTTTGTGTTTTAAGCTCTTTGGTAAATTATCAGAAGTATTTCGCTGGAGGAAAACGTCTGTTGTCAGATCTGAAGTTTTTGATTTATTTGATTTATTATATAACCCACTGCACTCGATGAGTCCAAACAGAGAACTGGCGTAATATATTGCCTCATGTATCGGTAAAATGTAATAAAATTTCTGTCAGCAGTTTGTCAGCTCAGCATATTTAACATTTAACAATTCCAAGAGGAGTCATTCAGTTCATTCAGTATTTTCACTGAACATCATCTGGCCCAAAATGCACTTGTATCTTAGAGTCTTTTTTCAGTCTCCTAAGTCATAACATTCCTTTCCATCATCAGTTCTCCTATGGAGTGCCTGTTTTCCAACACGCAACATCTCAACAATATCCTGCAAATGCAGCTCCAGCTTCACAGCCATTAATGACAAATCAAAAACAACACAAACCTCCAAACCAGCCTCAACAACAACAGGTATCAACACAAACATTCAGGACTCAAGCAGCTCTAGTTTTTTGAAAAATAGTCTAATATACAGTGTGTTTTTCCACAGGTTCATCAGTTTCTTTACATGGTTCCACAGATGCAACAGCGAATGGTAAATGAATCAATTTAAGTGGTTATAAAATGTAATATTCACTCTTTAAGTATGTGTTTTTTAGTGTAATTCCTTATGTTAATGTTTTTAAAGGCCGGACCATATGGTGGATTGAGCTCTGAGGAACTTCAGGTAAAATAAAGCGACAGTGAGGTTTAAAAGTCTGAGAATTCTATTGAAGATGCTTCTTTTTGCATTATATTATCTTATATTATTTTATAATATAAATCTCTAATTGTGTCACACATAGAACATGGGACGTATACATCATGTTGACATGCAAGTGCCTGCACTTAGAGGCAATGTATTTCCACAATCTGTTGTACCTGTTGGCCCTTTAAGACCACCCAATACCTTCCACCCCAGCACCTTTCCAGCAACTTCTGAAGTTCAGCTACCCAGCGTTGTAGCCGTACCACCCGGTGGAGATGCAATACCTACGACTGGTGGATCCCATTCGAAAAATGGGGCGCTGCCTAATAAGATTGCTAGCATGCAGGAACGTGAGCGAGTGCCATGTGATCACATCCTACCTGCTGAAGACACCTTAACCAACACTGGAGCTTTGGATTCACATAATGGGCCTTTCATTTCAGCAGACGTGCCCACTGTTCAACCTGATCCCAATCACAGTGGTCCTACATTCCCAACACCAGAACACAAAGAAGCTCCCGTTCCAGCGTCCCCACCACTGCTTTCTGATACAGTGAACACCAACCCTGATATTTTCCCCTAAGACAAATCTTTACTGCAGGGTTTACACAAATATGCATTTTATATCATGGTAATGCTTTATATAGTGGGTTAAGGCAGCATAATGAAAGCCTTTAAGTGTTTTTCATAGCAATTCTCATACTTTTGATTGTTTATTTGTTACTATTTCTTTTATTCTACTCACAGAGAGTTTTCACTTTGTGTGGATTAGTCTATATGTTAAAAAATGTTGTTTGAGATTTCTGTCTTTTGTACTGTGAACTATGTGTGTGGGCCTCAAGATATATATGTGACTTATAATTAAATACGAAGTTAATTACAGCTCGAGGCTCCCTCTATGTTGCATACAGTATAACTGTCATCAAGTGTCAGTGGTTTTAATAGATCTGGAAAAATGTGCACACTTGACACTTACCCTTAGCAAAACAAGCTGAGTGAATAGAAAAGGGTTTACAATATAGAATTACAATGTAGGGGATTTTTGATTATTAATAATATCTACTGTTAGCTTACATTAAAAATTGAATAAAAACAATTTGTGACTCATTTTTAAAGGACCAGTTTAGTGATAAATGTTGAAGGTATCCAAAAATACAAGCCATGACAAGATTAATGCAAATAATCTATTTAAAAAAAAAGAGAGAGATCAAACTGTAAAACCTAAATCTTTATATGAAAGGCAACAAAGTCAAATGATTGACTTTCACTGTTTCCCGAAGTAGCATTAAATGTAAATCCAGAATGTAACTCAAAGAAAGTGGGTATATATTTCTTTCCACACAATATTGCAAGAACCATTTATATTCAATGGAAAATAATTGAAACTATTGCTTAGATACAGTACTTTTTGTCTATTTTGTTATTTATTATATATAATATTATTTAAGAATGCTCAGGCAGAAGGTTTTTTCAGCTTAGACAAGTGTGAACAGTGCTGTCATTTTGTCATTCATTTTACTGATATTATGATTTCATCACCTAGGCTATAAATGTATTTTCTGTTTGTGCTTGATTTATTTCTACTGTACTGTCACATACCTATAATGTACTGTGCCAAATGTAATATAATTACAATCATAGCCAAAATTTTGCTTCGAGATAAGTAAAGATATATTCTTGCTTGGCCTCTATATAGAAACTTGGCTGGTCACCAAAGCCAATCAGATGCTGATGTTACAGGCCTTTTGTTTTCAAAATGAATATAAGGGGTAGATCTAGAAAGCAGTATCACAAAATCCTCCTCAGCTGTTCTGATCAGGCTCAACAGTCCTAAAGGTAAGGTACAAATAATTCAGTGAACAACTAAGGTACAACAGTAACTGTTTGGGGTTGAAGGGGTAGTTCTAGATCTAAATATAGTTTCCTGTTGTAGAGCGTTACATATAAGACCAATGAAACTATATCTATTTCATGTTTCATTTCAGACGTTATCATTCAACATGAGAGTTCTCATTTTGCTGGCCTTTGTCATTGGAGTGGCCTACTGCGCTCCGGTACATCATCTACAGTATTTGACTGTTATATATTTATTCATGAGTCAGAGAATATATGATGCTAACGTTATGTGATACTACCTTTGACATTTTTCTGTTCTTTGACCCACAGCAATCGCTGTATTATGAGCTAGAGTACAAACCTGTCGTCGCTCCACAGGTTAGTTTGGTTCAAAAATGAAATAAATACATATTTATTATTTAAAATGACGCCCTAAATGAAATCATTCATAGCACGTGGGAATATATAGAGATCATGTATAGAAATATGTATCATATATGATAATAGTGCAGTTTGTGTTGTATAAGAAGTGCGTATGATGATCTACAGGGTCTTCATGCAGCTGCACCTTCAGAAATTGAGATTGTAAGTGTACACTGTGTGAAATAGATTAATTTTATCATCACTCAATAATATATCATTTGGACATACACTACTAGTCAAAAGTTTTTGAACAGTAAGATTTTTAATGTTTTTTAAAGAAGTCTCTTCTGTTCACCAAGCCTGTATTTATTTGATCCAAAATACAGCAAAATACAGTTAAAATAACTGCTTTCTATTTGAATATTTTTTTTAAATGTAATTTATGAGAAATTATAGTTCTTAATACTTTTATTTAACAAGGATGCTTTAAATTGATCAACAGTGATGATAAAGACATTTACTCAGCTACTCAGCTGTTTTGAACAATAATAATAAATGTTTTTTGAGCAGCAAATCAGCATATTAGAATAATTTCTAAAGGATCATGTGACTGGAGTAATGATGCTAAAAATTCAGCTGAAATCACAGGAATAAAATACATTTTAAAACAGTTAAAAACAGTTATTTTAAGTAATGAAAATATTTCAAAATGTGGCTGTACTTTGGATCAAATAAATGCAGGCTTGTTGAGCAGAAGAGACTTCTTTAAAAAACATTAAAATTCTCACTGTCTAAAAACTTTTTGACTGGTAGTGTATAATGAATATTATATTATAATAATATTTTAGGTTTAAATATTTATATAAATATAAAATGTATAATTAAAGTAATATTTTATTTGATTCTATTTAGCTCTTGGCAGCAGCTCAGCAGGCAGCTGGAGTTCCTGTGAGTTCCAATCGGTTTTCTTTCCTTTTCACATAGTATTCATTATTGCCTGTTAGTTTAGCATGCAATCCATCCTCATTTTGTCCTTCTCCCCACAGGGTCAGCCTGTCCGTGGCTTCATTAAGCACGAGATCCCCCAGCCTGCAGGCAAAGAAAGTATTGAAGTTGTACGTGTTTCCGCCTTTTTATTTTCCTACTGCTACACAAAATCTGAATCTCCAGTACGATACCCCCATTTCTTCTCAATTATGTAGAAATTAATTAATTTCTTTTGTTTTCTAGCTGTACCCATTCGGCTTTCCTCAAGCTGCTCCAGCTGCCCCGGCTGTACCTGCTGCCCCTGTTGTTCCTGCTGCCCCTGCTGCCCCGGTATAGTCCAAACTAAAAAAAAAAAAAAATAAAAAATATATGTATATATATATATATATATATATATACTTTATATATAGCTATTTGTAATTTCTTGTTTTTTTAGGCTCCTGTTCCAAAGGACGACGATGATGATCATGATGATTAAACCAGACTGGTTGTTTAAGTAAGAATTATAACCAATATATTAATCATAAACACCATCTGTTTTCAGTGGTAGATGCAACACTGTACATTGGTCGCTCACATAATTACTGGACTAGGTTTTAAAAGAAAATGCTTGTGTTAAGTGCTATTACTGTGTAATTGACTGTGAAATTTACTAGCAGTTCCTGAATGAAAATTGTTTCTACATCATTTTTTAAGTGCATATTGTGCAGCTTTTAGAAAAATATTTTTATTTATAATGTATTATTTTTTTTAACATAAATTACAAAATATAAACCATTCTGGACAATATAACACATTTCTAAAGCTTCCATTTTTTCTTCTCTCATAGATGAACAAGATAAGCTGACCACCATTTCCTGAATGACAAATAAGCTGCTTTTAGTGTTTAGCATATTGACTGCAAAAATGCTTTCCCCCTTTAGAAATGATGACGATCTTTCAAATGGTGCTTTCTCAGTGGCTTGATGCATGAGAGCCATAAAAGTCATTGCTTTTTTGCAACCATGTTTTTAAATCTTGATTTATAATAAACTGTTCAATCAATTCCTTGCCTCATTTTGTGTGTTATTATTATTGCTGAACAGTTATTATTTTGTTAATTCATACAAATACATAAGTTTGGCTGATGATAAATATCATTCCAAAAAAATGCTATTCAAAACCTGAAATTGTTGTATTTTGGTTGCAATTAAACACCATTAAGTTCATACACAAAAACAAACTCAGTTCCTATTTTTGAAGCACTGTAGCTTCAAAATATAGCTTCAGAAACATAGGTTGGTGATATCAGCAGTTCTCTCAACTATCATAATTATAATAATAGCTGACAGACATGCAGACAATGTCTGACTACAGGTCATTTTCTCAATAACCATCTTTCTCTATATGTGAGGTCATGATAAAGTCTAGCCTGAAAGGGATTGGCTAAGCGCTAAGCCAGAGACCAAATAAAAGCTTGAAAACTCTTGTTCCAGAACTAGTGAATCTACCTGCAGCCAAGGTGAGAAAGGTGACCATTTTTGTGCACTGTAAGTTGTTTTGTTTTTACGTTATCATTCAGAGCACTCCTTCAACAGTTTTGGCAGTCTTAGCTCACGTTTCTGTTTGTGTAAGGTTGTTGAATCCATAAACATGTGGACATCTCTCCTCTGTCTTCTTCTGGCTGGTGCAGTATCTGCAGCACCAGTAAGTACACATTAAACCTTTTTTCAGGAATGTCTTTGTAGTTAGCAAGGCTTGTTTTATGTGTCTGGGTCGGCCCGCTGCTGAAACTAATTCTTTTTTTTTTCCATGTGTGTTTATATCTCTCTCTAGCTTTCACCGTTTTTCAATTATCTCCCTCATTATGGCAACCCGAAGCAGGTGGGGTTAACCACACATGAGCATTCTTAACTTTTCCATATCCATAAACAGCAAAGCACTCTTCGGAATCCTTTGCTTTGACCATAATCAACACATTGCACCCAGATTCATGATGGAAATAGCTCTGTAATATTACACTGGATGATGACATGCTTCTCCGTGACATGTGTTTATATGATTTATAGGTTTAACTGACTATCCTGAGGTTGTTACAGAACATGTATTGAATATACTAATTATAACCGAACATGTTCTTTTTGGGCATCCACTAAAACTAACTCCTTTCATTTGTATTTTTCCAGGGAATACCATCACAGCCACATCCTGGTCTGAACGCTCCAATCAGCATGGAAATCGTATGAGCTATTTTTCTATTTTTTCTATTCGTTATTACCCTAAATATAACCGTTTATGCCCTGTAAACCAGAGATATTTTATGCCCTGTAAACCAGAGATATTTTAGTGTAATTCAGATACTATTTTAATTTTATATATTTTTTGTTTTCATTTTTCCTCCCTAATATGTGAGTTTCATTAACTTAAGATTTCATTTTGGTTAATTTAAGATTTAGCTTTAGTTATTTTAGTACTTCAAAATATATCACTAAATGAAAATGCAAAATGTTGCTTTATAATATATATATATATATATATATTAATTGGCGTAACAAAAATTGTTTTATGATTTTAGTTTTAGTCAACTATAATAACCCTGCTGTAAATATGTCCTTGCTACCTTATATTTATATTTATTTCTTCTTACCGTTAAAATGTATTTTTATTATTATTTATTTATTTATTTTTTAAGGTTTGTTTAACCTAATGTGTTGATGCTTATTCAGTCATATTCAGTAAAAATGTAATTAAATTAAATTAAATTTATTTTTATGTTTTATTTTATTTTATTTTTTTTTTTTTTAAAGATGGCACCACATAAAGCATATTGTAGAATACCTGAAAAAAGTAGTGTATGTAGTTTAATAATTGTATTAGGTTAGAATTAACCTAATGTATCAGGTTTATTCAGTCATATTAAATATTTTAAAATATGAATATTTATTTAATTTTATACATTCATTTATTTTAATTTTTATGTATTGTTAAGATGGTACCAAATGTTAGAGTACTTTAACAAACAACAACAATTAAAATGTATGTGGTGTGTAACTTCCTAAATTTGTTCTTTTTTTTTAATCAAATAGATCTTTCCGCCAAGATTCCCTGCTAATCCAGTAGGGGGAGCAGCTGGCGCATCGGTGAGTCAGTAAATTTGCAAGCGTGTCTTTTCAAACACGTTTCATCTACCAAGCTTCTTTGTTAGGTGCCTTTTTGATAAACTCGAACAGCTCAAACAGTTGAATCGATATAAGTTATAGCCTACCACGTCTTTGTACAGACCTAGCAAAAAAGCATAACATGATTACTAGTATTGACGCGGCTGCATGGCTCTTTCTCTCTCTGTTCTCAGTCATTTCCTACACAAGCGTTCATCAAGTACTCTCTCCCTAAAGCTCCAGGCAGAAAAAGCGTGGAAATCGTGAGTAAACAGACACAAAGACTAATTTCAGCACTAGATCTGAGTAGAGAAGTTGAAATACAGTCTGTATAAAGTAAATCCATAAAGAGTGTTGTTTTAGCGTCTGTTCTGATCAATGAAATAAATGGCGATTTTGTTTTTCTCCTCAAGTTTTACCCCTATGACTTCAGTCAGCACAAGGTAACGATTTTTTCTCATCCCATTTATAGGATATTAAAAAAATGGTGTAGAATTTATTATAAAAAACATTTGCACTTAGGAACTGCTTTTTCACAAAGAAGCTTTGAGTAACACATTGAATTTGTCTTTTTGAGGTAAAAAGACCAAAAGAGTATATTCTTGTAAACATGTATTACAATGTAGATATTGTTTGATTTCAGGACCAACCAACTGTTCCCCTGATACCTCCAATTCCAAATGTAAGTTCTTGACTTAAAACATTTTGACATTGTTATTTAAAAACATGTTTGTGAATGTCTGTTTGAATGTGAATGTGATATTGTCTGTGTTTGTGAACATATAGATCTTCCCCTTCGATTTTATGCCACAGACAGTTCCTCAACAGCCACCTGTGGTGAGACAATTATGCTCTGAAGCTTTGTGGTCTCATAATCACTTGCACTGTTAGTGGAATTTGCTGAAAGTCTTTGAAACACTTAGAGCTTTTATTGCATTTTTACCCAGAACCCACCATTCCAGGATAGTCCTCCACAAACCCAAGAGCCTCAGCAGCAAACCCAGCCGGAGCAGCAGGCTCAGACAGGACAGGTGTGTGCGTGTGTGTGGGTTTGAATGTGTATATGTGAGAAGCTAAAAACACAACCCTCAGTAAAGTTTTGATTTGACAACATAATTACTCCTTTACTGCTGCGTTTAGCCAGGATGCGTTTAACCAAAATGAGAACTTGTGAATCTCGTATATCAGCAGTAGTTATGCAGAAACAGCAGATTATGCGTGCCACACAATTGTTAATTATCTGTACTTTCTTTCAGGTGTCTACCAAGCCATGAAGACCGGTGAGATACTGCTTGGGTGTATCCAAATCTAATTTTGAATTGCAACACAGTAGTTTTAGTATTGTTTCAACACTAATTGAAATCACTCTTTCATTCTTGCTTAACATGTAATTTCTTATGCCTGCAGGCACATCTTTGAAGCTGAGCGAGAAAAAGATATCAAACAACATGAGTGTGTTAAACTTTTTTTGTCTAATGCTGTTTAGAGCTAGTTTATAGTTTTTCTGAAATAATAATTTAAAATGAGCTGATTTTTTAGCATGAAGAAGATGATTTACCTGTATGTGTAACAACAAGTTCTGTAATTGCATGGTATACAGTTTGAAATGTGCTGTATTGGCCTTATTCTGATGTGAGAAAATGATACATGTCAATTCTGAATATTTTTTGAGTAGTGTTTCAGTAATAAAGTTGATTAAACAAAACTTTGATTTTCATCTGCACTTTTTAGTGCCAGCTGTTACAAAACAGGAGATGAAATTTGTAATGCATACTAATTAATTAAACTAATATGAAATATGACATTCTAAAGGATTTTCCCCTCAAGGATAAAGTGAAATATTTCACATCTACACATTGAACATTTTGCAGTATAATTAGCATGATACAGCATGATCAGAATCATTAAATTCATGCTCGTTAAAACTTCAGCAGAGCAAAGACTTTGTTAGACCATGTTCAACCTTTAGGGAATATCAAATAAGATAATTATTTAATATGCTCATACAAACAAAATTCAGAGAACTTAAAGAGTAATCTATGAAAAGCTTCGCAGTTTCTACACGGAAAACCAGGCCATCAGGAATTTTAATAGTCACTTTACAAACATATAGAAATAAATACATTCAGTTGGCGCATAGGACAACAATATTTTATCATCTGCAATTGTAAATCAGTTCACACACACGTTTCTGAAATCCGAGAGCTTTCTGACCCTGCGTAGACAGAAACATAACTACTATGTTCAAGGCCTGGAAATGTAGTAAGGACATCGTTAAAATAGTCCATGTGATATCAGTGGTGCAACTGTAATGTTATGAAGCTACGAGAAAACTTTTTGAGCAGAAAAGAAAACAAAAATATTGAGTTTATTTTACAATTTCTTTTCTTCCGTGTCAGTCTTCGATGCACGTTCACGAGAGTACCACGACGTATACATGAGGATTGCAATTTTTTGCCCAGCCTTACCTATTTGAACCACAATATACAGAAGATGAACTAAAGAGAGATGAACATTTTTCATCAGAACGCAGGCATGGGCGTCAGCAGCATCATACATATGCGTCGTGATACTCTTGTGAACGCGCGTCGTAAACTGACATGGAAGAGAAGAAATTGAGTAAAATCGTTTTTTCTTCTTTGTGCACACAAATTTTTCTCGTAGCTTCATAGAATTACGGTTGAACCACTGATGTCACATGGACTATTTTAAAGATGTCCTTACTACCTTTCTGAGCCTTGAACTTGGTGGTTGCATTGCTGTCTATGCAGGGTCAGAAAGCCTTTGGATTTAATCAAAAATAACTTAATTTGTGTTCTGAAGATGAATGAAGGTCTTACGGGTTTGGAACCACATGAGGGTGAGTAATTAATGACAAAATTTTGATTTGGGTGAACTATCCCTTTAACATTTGTGAATCAACAAGTTGAAGGTTCTACAGTATAAAAAACGTGTGTTAAAACTACAGTCTTTTGAACAACCAGAAAGAAACCTGACCCTGAGGAAACATTTTCAAGTGTATCTTGTCTATAAGAATGACTGAAGTAGAGCCAGAATGTATGTCCCCTCTTGCCTGAATCTTTTGAGCTCAGCAAGTGGATATATATAAAGCTTTTATGTTCACATTCTTTATCAGATGTTAGATATCCTGAATGTGAATTCCCTACAGCATAAGGCATATCAACCCTTGTAATGCTCTAAACCATAGAGTGAGGGAAAAAAACGCAGACGACAACAGCACTAAAGCAGCTGTCAGTGTGGTCACAACAATGAGGAGCCCAAAGATTTATACCTAGCGTATCTCCAAATGAATCAGCAAGAAATGGTGGATTAAGTCTGTAATTAAGAGTTCAGAAGAATGCGTAATATAAGCTTCATTGTGAACATTTGTTTTAATTAGATCGATCAATCTGGCAGGCGCCCACAAGTCCCACTCTCAAGAGGCCCCTTGAAAGTCATATATATCCACATTTTACCATCAAACACCACAGACAGACAACCCTCCTGTCTGGAGGATCGGGTAGATAATTTCATTTTTCGTCTGTCTTTTTGAAGAACTGTGCACCAAGCAGAATTTCACAGTGTATAATTATACATAATAGGCCATTAACATTTGTAATTCCAACCTTGTTTTAAGAATAAAGGCAAAAAATAGATTTTCCTCTTTGCTGAGAGATGATTGGCCTGTTTCAGGATCTGCTAAGTATATATAGCAGCCCTGTTCAGTAGTTACGCATTCAACTTTAAACTCCAAGAAGCCAACCAGTTGTCCTTGTGATTTCCAATAAAGGTAAGCTTTTACTATTTCTAAAGATTTTTAACTCAAAACAGAAACAGAGGTTCCAAAAATGATTGCAGCAATGCTATTAAAGAATCATTTTGGGTTCTCCTAAGAACAGTTCATAAAAGAACCATTGAACAATTTAATATTCTAAAAAACCTTTATCCACTCTAAAGAACTTTTTGAATGTTTCCATTGATGTTAAAGGTTCTTCATGGAACCATAAATGAGAACCTGTGTTTTTATCTTTTAACACTAACAAGTTTTGTTTGTTTCTCTTTTTGGATCATAAGAGCAAATATGAAAGCTGTGGCGTTCTTCATGTGTTTGCTGGGCTCCTCGCTAGCTGCCCCTGTAAGTCCTCGTTTGTCAGTTCAAGGCAGCATAATAGTCAAAGTTTCACTTATTTTTGACATGTTCCTCTTGTTTACCACATTTTAGGCCCCTGACAGTGGCAGCAATGAGGTAAGACCTCATTGTCAGTGACAATGGATGTTAATGACCGGCCTAATGTTTTGCATAATGCTTGTTCTGTTTTCTTCCCTGCAGCAGGCAATTATTGGTCATGCTAACACAGCTCTGCAGTTGATGGAACTTTACAGAATGTTAGGACATCTGCAGCAACAGGTCAGTTCAATGGCACTAAAGCTAAAGACGTAAAGTAGAGGCGTTCAACAATAATAACATAATGCAAATGCAATGTTTTTGCAGGGTTTTGGTGCTGTTCCTACTGGTGCTCAATTGCCTGTATGTTAAAAATTTAACCACTTCACATCATTTGAAGATTTTACGGTGTGAACATGCCTAGGTAACCTGTTTCATGGAACTGATGACATTTTGTGTTCCTCACAGGCAGTACCCGCAGCACCTGTAGCACCCGCAGCACCCGCACCTGTTAACGTAAACCCCTCTCATTCTATCAAAATGATATGTTATATAATATTTTTGTGTTTTTAAGGAGAAACATAGTTTTTGAAGACATTTTTGAAAATATTTCTCTTTTTACAGACCCAGCCTCAGGTCTCACCTCAAGTACCACAGCAGGTTAGCAACATGCTATTGCTATTCTGGGTCATTGTCAGTCGTGGCATGTTATACCATGTTATACCGTGTTGTGCCACACCAGGTTAGCAAAATGCTATTGCTATTTTGAGTCAGTATCAGTCGTGGCATGTTATACCTTGTTATGCCATGTTGTACCACATCAGGTTAGCAACATGCTATTGCTATTTTGAGTCAGTGTCATTTGTGGCATGTTATATCATGATGTCATACCATGTTGTACCACACCAGGTTAGCAACATGCCATTGTTATTTTGGGTCAATGTTATTCATGGCATGTTATACCATGCTGTCCCACAACAGGTTAGCAATGTGCTATTGCTATTTTTGGTCAGTGTCAGTCATGGCATGGCTATTTTGGGTCACCCTTATGAAAATGTACCATTGTTATACTACAGTAAAAGTGTAGTAACCATGGTTTTTTGGCATATTCATTACTATTTGTGTTACCTGTTTTATTACAAATACCATGTTTAATCTATTGTCAGTGTAGCACAACCATGGTTAATTTGTGGTTACCATGGTTTAACTATAGTAATCATGTTTATCTGGTATTATTTGTAATAAAACCATGGTTAATTTTAGTAAGGGCAATATCAGTCATGGCATGGTATACCATGTTAAACCATGTTGTCCCACACCAGATTAACAACATGCTATTGCCATTTTGGGTCACTGTCAGCCATGCCATGTTATACCATGTTGTACCACAGTAGATTACCAAAATGTTATCACTATTTTAAGTCGGTTTCTGTTAAGTTTCTATTTAGCATCTGTTTATGATTTGAAGTAGCATCTAGGGTAAAACATTCACCATACATTACTGTCTGTATTGTTTTTTGAGTAGTAGCTTCTGCAAGGCTCTGCTATTAATCTTTTTGCAAAAACTAATGTGGCAATACATTCCTAAAAATAAAAGTTCTGTATTTTAAAATATTTACTGAACCATCAGAACCATTCTCTGAACTCAGAATGGTAGAGTTTTCAGACTGGTAATACCATAAGTACAGTATGTTGTGTGGACACTGATCTTTGAACATTTCTTTCAGGGCTTCTTTTTCAACCCCGCTCTTTTCGCACCCAATGGAGATGGATCAGATGAGGAAGGAGCAGTAGGTTATTTCACCTTATTAAAACTGTACCACATATTTTCAGACGATATGTACTTTACAAGTTCCGTCCCACTTTTTTATCTACTCTAGCCACAGTTTCGTGGGTTTTACCCTCCCTACGGCTACCAGCCTGCCCAGCCGGCTGCTCCGTTGAACTCCGATGAGGCTGAAGGGGCAGAAGAAGCAGAGGCTGCAGAAGCAGCTGAGGTTGCAGCCGAACCTGAACCTGCTGGAACCGCTGCAACTGTTGATGCTACTGCTGCAAACGAGATCCCACCCGTTGATGTTGTCGTAGAGATCCCACCCGTTGATGCTGTCGTAGATGTTCCTGTTGAACCTGCTACTGAAGTCATTGCTGCTGCTGTTCCATCCCTCGTCCCTGAGGTACCAGCAGTCGCTGTGGAAATCGACACCACTTCGGGGCCTGATACTGGTGCTGGTGCAGAACAGGTGTTGGTGGCTGAGGCGCCTGATGCTGCTCTGCCAGTACAGTGAGCGAGATGATCACAAGCCCCGCCCCCAAGATCCTAACCAATCAGTCACATAGCTGACATTAAGACCACACCTGTATGGTGTGAACATTATAGCACAGGGATTTGGCTAGACTGAGCGGGTGTCTAGATGTGTGGCACATTCTTCTTGTGTTGTGTGTGACAATGTTACCTAGCAGATGACAATTTTTTACTAATCTCACTGTAAGAATTGATCCGACACTGCTGCAGAGAGCGTTACGTTTTATGTCTTCTCTTTCAGTTTCTTAAATAAAATGTCTTTTGTCTTACTGCGGTTAACTGCCTCTTTAATCAACTGAAATGTAACTATGTAACGCTTTGGAAATAATAAAAATGGACAAAACAGTTTTGTGTGAAGAAACTGATCACTAAAGGCACACACTACACATGGTGGGTTTCCATGTTTTATGGGGACATTCCATAAATGTAATGGCTTTTATACTGTACAAACTGTATTTTCTATCCTCTCACCCTAACTCAACCCCTAAACCTCACACAACACTTTTAATTTTTAGATTTTCAAAAAAAAAAAGAAAAAAAAAAAGATAATTCTGTATGATCTTTAAGCTTGTTTATTAATCTTGTGGGGTTTTGGTCCCCATAACATAGGGAATCACTACTATAGCACAACACACATATAGTAATAATAATAATAATAATAATAAAAGCCTCTTTAATAATTAGAAATGTACTCTTAAACTCTTAAAATAAAATATAATAATAATACATATCTACATCTATGTATAACAAATGACTCAATACCAAATACATATTTACATATACAAATATATAATATAATATATAGATATATATGTAACAAAAAATAAAAACTATACTACTACTACTGTAACTAATTATATATAGTGAGAAATAATACATAGAGAAATAGATATGCAGTTTTTGTTTGATTTTACAATTTACATATATGTAGTAATTATTTAAAATATATATTATTTGTCTCTCTAGATATACACTACCAGTTAAAGTTTTTGAACAGGAAGATTTTTTATGTTTTTTAAAGAAGACTCTTCTGGTCACCAAGCCTGCATTTTATTTGATCCTAAATACAGCAAAAACAGCAAAATTCTGAAATATTTTTATTATTTAAAATAACTGTTTTCTATTTGAATATATTTTAAAATGTAATTTATTTCTTTGATTTCAAAGCTGAAGTTTTAGCATCATTACTCCATGATCCTTCAGAAATCATTCTAATATTCTGATTTGCTGCTCAAAAAACATTTATTATTATTATGATTAAATTGAAAACAGCTGAGTAGGTTTATTTTAGATTTATTTCTTTGATGAACAGAAAGTTCAGAAGAACAGCATTTATAAATGTCTTTATCATCACTATTGATCCAGTTAAAGCATCTTTGCTTTTTATAATTTCTTAAAAAAAAAAAAGCTTTTGAAGCTTTTTGGTGTAGAGTATAATGTTACAAAAGCTTTTTATTTCAGATAAATGCTGATCCTTGGATCTTCCCATTCATCCATTTTTCATTCTTCCATTTTTTCATCCATTCAGTCCTAAAAAAAAGTACTCAACTGTTTTAAATATTGATGATGATAATAATAATAGTAATAAAACATGCTTCTTGAGCAGCAAATCAGATTAATGTAGTAATGTTCCTGAAAATGTACCTTTGAACACAGGAATAAATCACATTTTAAAATATATTTAGAAACCAGTTATTTTAAATGCTATAAATGTTTCACAATATTACTGCTTTTGCTGTATTTTGGATCAAATAAATGCAGGCTTGGTGAGCAGAAGAGACTTCTATAAAAAACATTAAAAATCTTACTGTTCAAAAACTTTTGACTGGTGGTGTATAAAATGTATAGTATTACATATTTATGGCATACTACATGCATATGAAAATGTAAAAATAAACAAAAACTATGTATATCCAACAAAACAGGTTATATATTTCTCTAGTAGGCTTTTAATAAAGCTGTGAGTGGCTGTTAAAGTAAGGCTGGCAGGCTTGTTTTAATAGGATAAAGCAGATCTGTGCAAGAGTGCTGACTGGGCAGATGTTGGTACATGAGGTAAACCTCTCACTCAGTGGCTCACAGTCTCATATTGTAGAGACAGCAAAAGTACAACGAAATTACAGTTAAATAAATACCACAATTAAATGTGGTCATTTACATATTTCTTACTTGAGTCATTATGGTGAAATCCTTTAAAAATAAAAACATAAAATTAGTTCTGAATATGGAACAATTATAAAAACAACAGGTTGCTAAAATTCTCAGTGTAATTGTATAAATATGGGTCCCACCAATACTTTGAACTTTTGTTGGAGGAAGTATAAATTATGTACCTTTCAAGAAGGCAGGGAGGAGGCTTTGTCTTTGTCACTCTAGCCTCTCATTAATCTCCAAATCCTTCTCAGGGTCATGCAAGTCTGAGATATCATTACAGAGCCCAACATAACAAATGAACCACAAGCGTACTCCTCCTTTGAAAACACTCGCTGTAATTTGACTGTATCTTTCATTTCACCAGAAAGATGGTCTGTAATTCTAAGCGCTCTGTGAATCTTCAGATGAAGAGAGGATGGGACAGGATTTAGGTTAAAGGAAAACAGCTGGTGAGTTTGGTCTAAATTTGTAGCAATTTTCTTCCTCTCAGAGTAACATTTGATCCATTTTAGATTTTTCGTGACTTGTAATGGGAACATATGTAAATTATAAATCACCGCTTCAGCCTGTTGCTTTAGGGAAAAAGAAAACATGACTGTTGTACCTGCATCAGGGGGTATTGCAATCCCACCCCAAATGTCTCCGATAATGGAAGTGGACACAGAGGAGGACAGTGAAGACCCAATTCCAGCTCCAAGTGCAGGACGTAAATTTAACATCAACAACAGCAACAACAATGAAGAGTAATCAAAGATCATACAATATAATATAATTAATATGAATGTGTATTAGATTGTGTAGTAATGGCAATTATGTATTTCGCGCTCTATAGGGAAGACAAGAAGAATAAGAAAAAGGAGAAAAAAGAAAAGAAGGAGAAGAAAGAGTATGTAGCATACCAAGTATTTCTTATTTAAAATAGCCTGGTTATGAATAATGTTTAAATCTTTTGCTGTGTTATCCTATAGGAAAAAAGAAAAGAAAGAGAAGAAAGAAGAAAAAGAGAAGAAACAAAAGGATGAAAAAGAAAAAGAAAATGAGAAAGAAAAGGAAAAGGAAAAGGAGAAAGAAAAAGAAAAAGAAAAGGAAAAGGAAAAAGAAAAAGAAAAGGAGAAGGAAAAAGAGAAAGAGAAAAAGGAGGGGTTGGTATCAGACTTTTTATCAGTCATTTCTAATCTGTGATTCTCCAAAGTTCAAAGTATTCACCACTGATTATTGTTCATGTCTTCTTCATTTTCTCAAGGCCTAAGGAGGTGTTTGTGATTAACCCAGCGGGACTTCTGTACTATCAATGGCTGCTTATAATCACAATTCCTGTCATGTACAATTGGACAGCAATAATTGCAAGGTAATAATTAAATGTTCATGTTTTAATAAGATGAGGTTAGCAGGAGATGAGAGAAGAATACAAATAGAAGATGTCTCCTTTTTATTAACCTCTGAAGTGTGCTCCTTTATGGCTCCTACATTGATATTCTCTAATAAATATGATAAAGGTAATATATTCAGCACTATCCAACATGATACGTACCAGCTTGATAAATGGGTGTAATCTTTTCGAGAATTTTTTACTGTGTCTCCTTGCATAGAGCCTGCTTTGAGGAGCTGCAGCATGAATATCTCCTGATATGGTTCCTCCTGGACTACACCTCTGACCTGCTTTATTTGGCTGACATGGCCTTCAGAGCACGAACAGGTTCATCTAACATCAGTAGTGCGATCAGATGTCTCTTTATAGGATTAGTTCACTTTCTGAATAAAAATTTCTTGTTAATTTACTCACCTTCATGTCACCTAAGATGTTCATGTCTTTCTTTCTTCAGTCGAAAAGAAATGAAGATTTCTGAGGAAAATATTCCAAAATTTAGTGGACTTCAATGGGGATCAGCGGGTTAAAGGTCCAATTGAGGTTTCAGTGCAGCTTCAAAGGCTCTACACGATCCAAGCTGAGGAATAAGGCTCTTATCTAACGAAATGATCTGTCAAATTTATATACTTTTCAACCACAAATGCTCATCTTGCACTAGCCTGACTTCCCGCATTATGTAGTCACTTTGGAAAGGTCACGCATGGTGTAGGCGTAAGTACTGGCCCAGTGTTTACAAAGCGAACATGCAAAGAAAGTAAAACACCTTTTACAAAAAAAGGTAAAACAACCATGTCAGACAATTTTGGAGTTGGGGAAGAAAATGAGATGGAGTTTTTCATGCTACCCTACCTTTTTGAACTGAATTACACAGACGAAAAACTAACCACATGTGGCCTTTCCAATGTGATTATATAATGCTGTGTCCTAATTACACACGACGTGACAAGATTCCAGCGATACAACAATGCGACACAACAGAATCAAACAAATATCAACAGCCATTCAGAAGCACAGAAATGCACTGCACTCCCAACGAAATGGACAAACTTATAATATAACCTTATAATGACATGACGTCATTGACGCCATTTTTTTTTAAGATCTGAGGTAAATTATCTATGATTCATTTCAGTATGGCTATAACTGTCATGCAACATGATTTTTAAACTCACATTAGACACTTTTTACATTGAATAAAGTTATAAGTATATAAATAAATATTGTAAGTACCTGAGATTATCATAATTTTTATGTTGTTGTTCCAGCCGCGTTGTCACAGAAATTGAAACCGTTTCTAAAATAAAAACTCCAATTAACATGGAAAAGATCGAGGCGTCGCGGGCGTGTAGTTGGGACAGAGCTAGTGCAAAATGAGCATTTGTGGTTAAAAGTTTTTTCATTTTAATTTTTCATTTTTTATAAAATGACCTATATTTTCACTAGGTCAGGCCCTTATTCCTCAGCTGGAATCATGAGCCCTTTGAAGCTGCATTGAATTGCATTCAACCTGTTGATCCCCATTGAAGTCCACTATATGGAGAAAAATCCTGAAATGTTTTCCTCAAAAACCTTAATTTCTTTTCATCTGAAGAAATATAGACATGAACATCTTGGATGAAATAGAATTTTTATTCTGAAAGTGAATTAATCCTTTAACAAAGCAACAAAGTTTAGTGACTTTGTGCCACCTTTCTTCAGGTTACCTGGAACAGGGCTTACTCGTCAAAGACGAAAAGCTCCTTCTTCAGCGATACAAAGAAAGCTTCCAGTTCCGCATCGACGTCATCTCTATGCTACCCACGGACATCTTCTACTTAGTTTTAGGGTTAGACTACCCAGAGATCCGCATAAACAAGCTGCTCCGCCTGAACCGCATGTTTGAGTTCTTCACGATCTCAGAAACCATGACCAACTACCCCAACATCTTCCGAATCTGCACTTTGATCATGTATATCCTCATCATCATCCACTGGAACGCATGCCTCTACTTCTCCTTCTCTAAGTCCATTGGGTTCGGCTCAGATGCATGGGTGTATCCCGATCTCGAAGAAGATGAGTTTGGAGAGCTGATGCGAAAATATTCCTTCAGCCTCTACTGGTCCACTCTTACCCTCACCACCATCGGAGAGACGCCGTCTCCCGAGCTAGACTCTGAATTCCTCTTTCACGTGGTTGACTTCCTGGTGGGTGTCTTGATCTTTGCCACCATCGTAGGTAACATTGCAACAATGATCTCAAATATGAACGCGGCCCAGGCTCAGTTCCAAGCCAGGATTGACAACATCAAGCAGTACATGCATGCACGTCATGTCAGCAAGGATCTTGAGATACGTGTCATCAAGTGGTTTGACTATCTGTGGACCAACCAGAAAGCACAAGATGAACGAGAGGTGCTGAGATACTTGCCAGACAAGTTACGGGCAGAGATAGGCATGAAAGTGCACTTAGATACCCTCAAGAAGGTGCGGATCTTTGCCGACTGTGAAGCAGGACTGCTGATCGAGTTGGTGTTGAAGCTTCGCCCTCAAGTCTTCAGTCCCGGTGACTACATCTGTCGCAAGGGCGATATTGGCCGGGAGATGTACATCATAAAGGATGGCAAACTTGCTGTGGTGGCTGACGACGGCGTCACTCAGTTTGTCGTCCTTGGCGATGGAAGCTACTTTGGAGAAATCAGCATTCTAAACATCAAGGGAAGCAAGGCCGGAAACCGTAGAACGGCCAACATTCGAAGCATAGGATACTCAGACCTCTTCTGCCTGTCCAAAGATGATCTGATGGAGGCTCTGACTGAATATCCTGATGCTAAGGCTATGCTGGAGGACAAAGGGAGGCAGATTCTGCTGAAGGATGGTCTGCTAGAGCTGGACCCTGCAAAACTCAAGCCAGACGAGAGGGACTTGGAGGACCGTGTAAACCGAATATATAGCACAATGCAGATCATGCAGACCAAGGTGAAGAAGCTGCTGGCTGAACAGGAGGAGACGCAAAAGGATATCAAAAGGCGGATTGTTCAAATAGAGCGCTTTGCTGGGGAGGAGGTGGAAGATGAAGATGAAGAGGAAGAGAAGGAGAAGACTGAAGAAACAGAAGAGGAAAAGAAAGAGGAAGAGGCAGAGAAAGAGATGTTAGAAGAAGACAAGGAAAAGACGGAAGAAAAAGAGGAGGAAAAAGTGGAGGAAGCGACTGAAGAGAAAAAGAAAGAGGAAGAGGCAGAGAAAGAGATGTTAGAAGAAGACAAGGAAAAGACGGAAGAAAAAGAGGAGGAAAAAGTGGAGGAAATGACTGAAGAGGAAAAGAAAGATGGGGAGTCATAGGATAAGACCATATGAGACTGTTTCATAATAGCACAATATAGTCAAATTAAAAACAAAATCTCGTTCATCTCTTTTCCGTAGTAACACTACTTTGTTTAGCCAATTTGAATGTGTTCATCCACCATATGCTAAATGTCTTATGTAACCAATAAATTCTTGTCAAGTACAGATTTCTTGTCCAGCAAATGATCAATTAGCAATACCAGTTTAATTAAAGTATTTCCTTTTTACATTTAGGCTTATATAGGCTATGAAAAGAGATCTTCTTGCATATTCAAGATAATACTTGCAAATATGAGCACTTTAAGGGATAGTTCACCCAAAAGTAAAAACTCGTTCATTAATTACTCACCCTCATGTCATTCCAACATCTTCAGAACACAAATCAAGATATTTAAGATGAAATCCAAGAGCTTTCTGATCCTCCATAGACAGCAAGGGTAAGCACAGAAAAGCAGTAAGGACATGTTTTTTTTTTTTTTTTTTGCCATTATTATGACAGGACAGATCAGAATGGACAGGAAGCAAAGTGGAAGAGAGAAACAAATCAGATTTGAACACGGGACGCCTGTAGCGCAACAGCCCTTTATGTCGGCGCACTGCTCACAAGGCTATCGCAAAGGCTGACATCAGTGGTCCATAATTTTAGGAAGCTACGAGAATACGTTTTGTACTCGAAGAAAACAAAAATAATGACTTTGTTCAACAATTCTTCCTTTTATACAACCATTTTAACGATGTCCTTACTATGTTTTTGAGCCCTGACCGTGGTAGCACACTTGCTGTCTGTGGAGGGTCAGAGGGGTCTCGGATTTCATCTAAAATATCTTAATTTGTGATCTGAAGATGAACAAAGGTCTTACGGGTTTGGAACAACATGAGGGTGAGTAATTAACAACAGAATTTTCATTTTTGGGTGAACTCTAACATCACCACACAAACAGATTACAGTGACAACAAAAATAATAGAAGCTCAAATAAATCTGGCTGAAAGAAAAACAATAGCCTATAATCTGGCAGTGCATACTGGGATCTTTCAGCCAAATCATTTAACCTGAATTTGTTTTCCAGGCTACTAAGTTTTGTTGTTTTAAATTAAGGATGCAAATTTTACATCATATTTTTCAATCAGCATCAAAGCTGAACACTCATGAAGTGATTTATGAGGTTTTATAAAGTAATGTGCTTGATGGGCACAAGGGTGCAGCAGAGGATCAAAGATTCATGACCCTTTCCTAAAACGTGAAAATGACAGCATAGACACAATTGAAGTGATGTCATGCCTTTCATGGAATCAGTAGTTTTGTAGATATTTTCTTTTCTTGTTAGATAAACTAAAATGCGTTTGGGGTAAGTTTAAAAAAACACATTCACTAGCAATCTGTTTGAGACATTTCTACTACTGACAAATTACAAAATCACTGAATCAAAAAATTACCTGCCTAATGAAACCTTTTTGTGAGACCCAAATAAGCTTTTTAACCAAACGTAAGTATCACACATATTAATCATTATGGGTTTTGGACAGTTATATTTAAATGTGAACTGTGTCATTTCCTCACTGCTAGCATTATTAAAAGAAAACGCAAAAATAATGACTGTTTTCATACATGTTTTTCAAGTAATATTGCTCACTCAAGCGTTAATTCAAAGAGACGTTGCGAGAGCGTGTTTTCACGACTTCTCATTAATTGTCCATGGCGGCACTGAATGAAAACAATGCCATTAAACCAAATGAAACATGCATATTTTTCTAATTATTACTGCTGAAAATGGTCAATTATTGTCATGTTTTGGGCTGTACTAATCGGTCAGACTGGGAAAAACATTTAGAGTACTATCCACCTTATTTTTCAATGCGGAAGTAAGCTGTTTTCTGGTAATGTGTCTGGTAACGTCCGGTTCATAATCCGCCATAGGGAAATAACGAGAAGAATGTCGAAGTGCAGTAAACGGTAAAATAGTTTGCACTACAAAATAGTGTGTTTATAATTAAGATAATACATTAAAATAATATGGTAAGACCAGTTTGCAATATCAAGCAGCAAAACGAGCTTTTTGTGCAGCTAAAAATAGCTGGAAGTGGATGAGACCGGACCCAGACACAAAAATTTACAAATGGCTGCACCAACTCTTATGGGAAAAATAAGGTGGATAGACTACCAAAAGTTATAAAAAATCAAGGAGTAACAAAAGGCGTTTGTGGTTGGCCAAACTGCATGGATTTCCAGGGCAAGGATCTTGTGTTTGTTCTTATCATTTCCGGTCAGGTAGGTGTAATTGTGACTGAAGTGAAGGTGTAATTAGGCTAACATCTTAATTAATATTGTTTGTATATATACCGCCTATTAATTTTAGTTTGTCAAAATATTGTGCCCTTTCCTGCTTACTAAGTCCTTCTCTATATGATTTAGCAGCTTCCACACGTTTTTTTTCTGTGGTTAAGGCAGCATAAATGAGCAGAACAACGTACTCAGTAGTACATAAACTGTGCAACCCATGTTGTTGTTTACATCCGAGTATTGCCAGTATGTCCGGGCATCCAGGTAACTGACCAAATTGTGACGCACGTGCAAAACCTCTATACTATTAAAATAATTATTATTTTGATAATAATTCTCCTCAGAATCTCATAGTATGAAGAATCTTAGAATTTCTAATACATTCTATAGTAATACATCTTAATAAGGCAAGACAGACTAGTTAATGAAAATAATTTTTTTAAATGCTAAGGTAGACCGAAACTATTGTGACATGAAGGCAGCCTGGATGCATCATTTCTCCTCATTCATTAAGTGATGCATCTTTCATAATGTTGAGAAGTAGCTTGTGAAGCATCCCCTTGTCACTTTAATCTGAGTTAGAAAAAGGTTCATGCATCTAAAAACACGTGCATCATTTTTAACCTTAATCTTAACTGGGTTGTCATAACAATCTTAGACAATTTTAGTGCATTAAAATCTGCATTTTTAGTAAAAGGGCATGTACGCATCTAAGTGGTTTTGCAAAAATGCAAAGATTTGACAAGGCAGACTTTTTGACATTTAAAAAAAATCACTTCCACAGCCCAGACCCTGTAATACTGTAGCTATAGTAACTTCACCTATGCTTTTTTCCCCATGCCAGTTTGTACAGAACTGCTCTTATCCATGACTTGTTTCTTCCTGTGGCATCCTTCATTTATTGATAATGCAATTGCAGTTGTATAGGTACGCAACAGTCAGTTTTCAATTTTGTCAAATTTGAGGTACTTTAAATGATTGGAGACATTTGTACCAGTGTTTCATTTTAAAGAAGCCTTCGATTTAGTCAGGGCTGATTAGGGGTATTGTGGATAGGGGATACCATCTCATATGTGGAGTGGTCGCAGTATGTCTCAGTATTATCTCTTCTTTCATTTTGAACATTCCCAGCTGTTCTCTCCTCCGAAATTTGCTGTCACATGTGGACACTTATTGTATTTGCTCAGAGAGGTGATGAGAAAAGGGAAGTAAGCTGAAAAAAAGGAAATGAAAGAACAGTGGAAGTATGTCTCCCATGGGAAAGCAAGATAAAAAAGGAAGCTATTGCCTGTGATGTCAGCCATGAAAAAGGTCCTCCACCGTTTCGTCTCTCGAGCAGCAGGAGCGACACGTTTAATTAATTAGACTGCGTCTGTCACTTTTAGAGGCAAATCAAAAAGGACCATATGACTTTCCTTCAAGGAGAAATTACCTACTGAATTAACTTGTTTACACAAGTGCTGGGAATATGAACATGCTGGTACAACTTTTTGTTATTTAAATGAAAGCTAGATTGGAACATGCATGAATGAATGTGGAATTTACCAAAGTCACGAGGCAGCCGTAATCACTGAGACAGAACAATCTGATGGATTGGTTTGTACATTTAGTAACATCTGCACTGTTGAGGCTCATTTTACCTTACATCAAACATGAACCAGTGGTCAGTCAAGCAATTTGATTGTCCCATTTGGCCCCTCATCGCAGGGACACTCAGAAGCCCACCGTATCAATGAGAGCACAGACGGCTTTTTCTAAAAAGCTGATTGGATGAGCCAATTTAACTTGCTGTGCGAAATCTCTTATACAGAAGAAATGGTGGCGCAACAAGGGTCTATCAGTAGGGAACACTGTGTCTCACAGAGTATTGTCATCAAACACTCTGATCTGAGCAGTAAATGGAAGTCACTCGGGCAGTTCACACCAGGGTGTTTTGGAGTCTGGTGGCAGAAAAATACACCACAGCATGTAGGCACCTGCATTTTGGTTCTACAAGCTGGCTCTTCCTGGTACTTCCTGTTGTTTCCCATTCGTTTCTTAGAACGCTTCAGCACTTACCTGTCACTTTCTATTAGTGTGTGTAACTGACCAGTTAGCCGCTGTGCTATTGTTTCTCCTAAACAATTTACTTCACGATAATAGCATTTGCACTTGACTGGAGCAGTTCTAGCAGGCAAGAAAGGTGACCTATTGGGAAAATGACATCCTGTGACAGCAGCTCTCAGGGCCAGCCTGAGGGTTCCTGGAGAACTGGGTGAGGTCATTAAAATAGGTCTGCCGGTATAAAAAATGTCACAACATAAAAACATACACAAAACCACTGCAACATGAGGAGTGGTCTCTTTTCTTTTTGAAAGGAAGCTACAATTACAATAACACTGTATATACTCAGTTTTTACTCAAAAAGTACTTGTACATTTCACAAAGAAATTAAGGGCCAGTTTTACTAAACAGGGCAAATTAGCGCAAGAGCGCAATTCCAAAACAGCACGGATGAGAGGGGGTATTTCTGTGGGTGATTTACTAACAATGTGCAAATTAAAGAACACTGTCGCAACATCTTATTTGCATATTGACCAACGCAATATACCAAGTGCAGCACAAATAAAGAAATAAAGAAGGCACAGTATGTTGAAAAGAACCGGAGGCCACAAAATTAAGGTTTGCTAGAAGTTTTGATAGACCTGGTATTGCGTGACTCCTAGTTGAGGGTTCCAAGTCATCTTTTATTTCCTGAACAAATTAAAAAAAAACATGGCTTGGCCAAGGAAATGTTTGGATAATGTGTTCTTCTGGCATTCTCCTAGCAACAATAATTGCAGACATTTCAAGCACAAAATAGTTTAAGACATGCTTTTCTTGGGTGTTAAATAATGGTGCAAATGCCAGTAATTTGACAAGCGCAAATGTTAGTAAAACGCAGTGCGTGATACATTTGAATACTCTACTAAATAAATTTTGCTAATTCATCACTGCACGTCTTTAGTAAAATCTGACAGTACATTTTTAACACCAAAAGACGGTTTGCGCTGGTGCTGTTAGTAAACTGGCCCCCCAAAAATGAAAGTTCTGTCATTAATTACTGACATTCATGTCATTCCAAACCTGTAAGACCTTTGTTCATCTTCGGAACACATATTAAGATATTTTTGATGAAATCTGAGAGCTTTCTGACTCTGCATAGACAGCAACGCAACTACCATGTTCCGTCAAGGCAAGGCCCGGAAAGGCTGTTATTTTTGTTTTCTTTGTGCACAAAAATTATTCTCGTAGCTTCATACGGTTGAACCACTGATGCCACATGGACTATTTTAAAGATGCCCTTACTACCTTTCTGGGCCTTGAACGTGGTAGTTGCATTGCTGTCTATGCAGGATCAGAAAGCTCTCAGATTTCATCAAAAATATCATGAGGGTGAATAATTAATGACAGAATTTTTATTTTTGGGTGAACTATCCCTTTAAAATTAACACATTAAATTAAACATGAAATTCTGTTTAAAATTTACTCAAATAATCTGGGTTTTAGCAAAAAATCTTTTTACACTGTGCATATTAAACATTCTTTAGAACAACTGGGGCAGAATTATGTATATAAAAATAATTATTTAAGTTAAAACAGATTTCACAGAAAGTGTTCTGTCATTAAAAATTTGTTACAGTAATGTAAAAAAAAAGTAGAAATTAACCACACAAATTAAACTCTGCCTATAAGTGCAGACAACACTTTGAAAAATTGTTTAAAAAAAAACCAAGAAATATGAAATATAAAGAAAATACATTTTTGTAATATATATATATATATATATATATATGAAGAGTTCAGATGCAAAAGCCCCTAAATCCATCTGACATATTTCTTTAAAATTAGCATTTCTTTCTGGCTACTTTGTATAGGTTTCTATGTAATTACTGGTACTTCTGATTGGGCTGAGGCTGGAATTTAGTGAGTTTGAAATAAAAGTATTTGATGGACGTATACTATGTGTCAGGAGCATTCACTCAGTATCATTATCTCATTTTGACTGAGATGGCTTTTAGCTGGTTTTGCATCTGAACTCTTCATATTTAATTTTTGTTATTATATCCTCATTGGCAGCTGAGTCCCCGTAAAATGAAGATCTTAGAATCGCCCCTGTTCCTCATATTGTTCTTGAAAAATATGCAAATTGTATCCCTTGACAAGCACTGTTTCTGAAATGCAAAAGTGCTTTAAATATTAAACAGCAAGCACTGCGAAGACAAAGCATGCTTTAAATAGCTCCGACGAATATTTCCATGTTTTTGTTTTTGTTGCATATGAACATTTTCAAGCACGGACCGGAATCTGTGAATAATGATATTTTGCATGCTGATAGAGGGATGAATAAATTCAGATTGCAGTGTTACAATTTATTCTTTAACGGTTTACAGATTTTACATTGTTGTTCTCTTTAATGCCTTTATCTTATTGTGGTTTGGATGCTAGATGTTGAATTATGTATTTGGACCCAAAATCAAGTGTATTCTTCATACTCCAGAGGTGAGTGGCACATCAAATTGTGGCCAATCTAAACTGATTGTTGATTTATTATATGACATGTTTAGTTTTCGCTTCCAGAGTAGATGGAGTGTTAAATGTCCCCACTTCCAAGTTGTGATCTGTATGGTTTGAATGAGCACTAGGAGCTCCCCTGGGAAGTCTAAGCAATTGCCTACATCGCCTATAGGCTCTTGTAGCACTTGAAAGTCTGCATTACAGGTCATTGCACAGTCATTGTTTGTATATGACGGCATGGCAGTACTTGAATTTCTACACCTTTTATCAAAACTGTGATTGTGATAGCTGAATTCACCACTTAGAACTAATACAAATGTGGTGGAAAAGTAATTTTGCGCCATTATCCATAAATTGACCTTTCCTGTCAGAAACTTTCCTCCACTTGATCACAAGTGATTACTTGCATTTACATCAAATAGGTTTTTACCCTGAATATATGTCGATTTTGAAGCCAGTGATTTAAATCACAACCTACAGACAATGTGAGAGAAAAAGATCACTTACCATGATGTGCAGACATGGGATTTGATGTAATTCTGTTCCATTGTTTTAGATCTTGTTTAATTTCTTTCACATTTAAAAGTCGTGTAATTGAAATCGAAAAGCTGTTTGTCTGATGCTTTCGTGCACCACCTAAGCTCTTTTACACAGATTTCTCTTAATAAACAGCCCACTGTGCTGTGTGATCTCATCTTAATTTTCATAATTGCCTGCAATTGTGAATCTCCCTCGATGCTCAAGCATGTGCCAGTTCCATAAGCATGATAAGAAAACCCATGATGTAATTTTAATTAGTCTATTCAACGGCAGAGCTGTAGAACTCCAGCATTGCTATTATCACGGTATGCTAAATTAAGCATCAGCCCTCTTACTTTCTTATCAGGACTCAGTGACATTTGCATCACTGTCGTTCCTTGTGCCTTTTCCCAGAGTCTGTGACGTAACCTTCATCGGTCAGAATGCCAAGACCTTGCCAGACCAATGAGTCTCTTCAAGGATTTAGATCTGAACATAAAGGGAAGCTGAGGAACATTTGACATTGAAAAGCGTATGAGACATTTTTAGTATTCAATGCAAATGAAGCATTGACCCCCAACTGTTTTCTGGAACATGCAGGTGATGTGGAACATTTTGTGATTGCTCATCAATGCGTTAGTAGCAGAGAAGCTCAAGGTTTCTGAATTTAATAAACAGAAAGTGCACTCAAACATCTGCACAGCAATTAATGACTGCATCCTGATTTTGCTACTTTGGCGGCTTCTGCAGTTCTTTGTGTGAGGAATCTTCCCTCCCAAGCGTTGAGTGACAACCATGAAATCTCGGCGATGCCAATGTCACTTGCATTTAGATGAGCGTTTCTGAGAAGATGTGTATGAAGTTCTGGCAATGTGTTCTGCTGAGGCCTTTGTGCCTTTAGGTCGATGGAAATGAAGGATGAGGAAGACAGAGAGAGAGAAGCACAGTTACAGTGTAGCACTTACAGTAATGGGAAGCACCTCAGTGTTGGTACTTTCTCTATGGCTGGGAATATGTATCTTAGTCATCACTTTCTTTGGTAATTTGTAAAACGGTTATAAAAGCATTTCAGCTGGAATGGGACTTGGCTTAAAAAGCTTTTTTAAAAGCATAGTGATGGACAAGGTTTATAACCAACTTTTATTTTTGCAGGCTTATAATTCTACTGTGGAGGAAAATGTGGCAGTTGGTTTCAAATAAAATCGCTCAGCCCTGTCTGATGCGCATCATTTCCTTTGTTACGGGACGGCATACATAAGATGAAGAGACTTTGCCTTTGTTACTTTGGACAGTATTAAATCTTGCGATCCAAACAAGAGACAGGATTTGACAAGGCAAGAGCAATTCTTTCCTGTTTCCTTTTAAATTATTCTTTGACTTGCTTTTACCAGTTAAGCTGACAAAACAAGAAATGTGCTTCCTTTAAACCACATGAACCTGTGTGATCTTGCATAAATCATAGACAACGGCATGGAGCCCATTCAGACAGATTTGTTTGGAGGAAAATGAAACAACCTTTTGTGGGTTGACTCCATCTGTGCCCCCGTATCTACTGACTTTTGTTCAGTTATAGTTTTGGACAGAGGAACAGCTTGATTGCTTATGTGAATGTACCATTTTTGCTTCCTTCACCACTGTCAAAATGAAAAGATAGCATTCATGGTTTCTCAAATGCCACTTACGCTTATTTGGCCCAATGGATCCTCAACAGAAGAAAAGAAACTGTGCTACAACAAGGATTTTAATCTTTGCTAGTTCACCCATTTTTGTCACACTGAATAACAATTACTTATTGTATTTGCATTAAAACACAATCTGATAGGGAGCAAATTTAATTTATTGTTATTTTATGGTGAGATTTTGTGTTACTTACAGCCATAGCTGTATCCCTTCTAGTCGCAACCCTTTAGGAGCTTTAAAGGCTGTCAGTGGTTCATTCAGTAACACCACGAAGGAAAAAGTCTTGATTCTCCAAAATGTTCAGGAAGTTTAAAGCCTTATTCTGACCGTTAGTCCGAATCTGATTTTTGTGAATATCTAATTGGAATCTGATCATGCCCAGCAGGCACTGGACGTCTATATAACGTCAGGTTGACGTTGGACATGATGTCGGACAGACGTTGCATTTTGGTTGAGAATGAAAATCGTGTTGATGTCAGTATTTGACGTCAATTTGACGCTGACTTAATGTTGGATTTTGGTTACACAACCTAAAAACAACCAAATATCAACGTCAGCTGACACTGGTATTGGACATCAATTTAACGTTGACATTAAACGTTGAATTTACATTGAATTTTGGTCAGCCGACGTCGCAACCGAAATTTAACCAAATATCAGCGTCTTATGACGTTGTGTGCCTGCTGGGTGTTTAGTATTTGTGAACAGCAAAAAAAAAATCACTTGAAATCCATTTCAAGCTACATTCATATGTAGTTCGAAAGTCCTATTCAAATCACATTTCTGGAAACCTGTTTAAGTCTGAACACTGACATCAGTGGTTTGTATAGCTTTTTCATGTTTATTAGGATTAGGATTGACAGTCTGAACAAGACTTAAGTCATTTGTATTGGAATTGAGTGTGACCTAATTGCTGTTAGGGGTTCAAGCACGTAGCGCTGAAATCCTATTGTAATTGTTAGAATAGTCACAGATCAGCAATCTCCACGTAAAACTGATTGTGCAGACCAAACCGTAAGTCGTAGATACTCCCTACTGGGGCTGACGAGACGTGGGGCCGCCATCTTGGACCGGTCACCCGCTCCACTCAGTGTAATCTGTTTGGCAGGTGTAATGAGCTGTCAACGCATTTAATTAATCATACCTCACGGAATACCGAACTGATTTTCATGCAGTTTTTTTTGCTGCAAAGGTCATAAATGTAGCTGTGATACATGATACATGGTTTGGCGTATTTTAATATTGATAGTGAGCTTAACAGTAATATAATGAATATCTCCGTTCCTGTGATAGTATTGGGTCTTTTAAGAGGGTCTAAAGACTTACAACATGGACTTAGTTCATTAAGCACTTCTAATGCGTTATGGTTTGTATAGTTTTATTCTATTTTCATTTGGCTGTTTATTAATTTGACATTGTTGTTCATTACTGATATTCTCCTTAATGTAGTCTTACCATGCTGTTATTATATTTTGCTTGAATTGACATTGTTTATTATTGCTGTTTTCCCTCATTTTCATTGTTTATTTCATTATGCTATTGACTGAATTGACGTTGTTCATTTTTGCTATTCTCCTTATTAGCTATAATCTGACCAACATCTCAATCTGTTCCCTGTTAAATTTAAGTATTATATTGTTTTGTATTTATGTCACTTTGGACAAAAGCGCAACCATAACCATATGAGGTGTAGGCTATGATAGGAATTTTGCAAAACACACACTATAAATATGATAGAGAAGCAGAAACAGATAGACTTATCAAGTCTCACTTCATAGCCGGGTGAACAGTAAACATAGCATTGTTAACTGGCATTAGCTTAGCATCGTTTCATTAACGTTACGGTAACATCAAAGATCCTTGCTCCTTCTCAACTCTGGTAATATTCTATTCACAAAATACAACCAATAGTATAGTAATGTTAAATCTTACTTGTGAAAAGTAATCCCCCGAGCCCTGCTTTCGATGGTCCGCCGATTGGAGCAGGATTATTGTTAGCAGCCATATCACCCTGCAGCCCAAGACTGGTTGCCCACTGAAGCTAAGCAGGGTTGAGCCTGGTCAGTACCTGGATGGGAGACCTCCTGAGAAAACTAGGTTGCTGCTGGAAGAAGTGTTAGTGAGGCCAGCAGGGGGTGCTCATCCTGTGGTCTGTGTGGGTCCTAATGCCCCAGTGTAGTGATGGGGACACTATACTGTCAAAAAAAGAGCACTGTCCTTCGGATGAGACGTTAAACCGAGGTCCTGACTCTCTGTGGTCATTAAAAATCCCAGGATGTCTTTCGAAAAAAGAGTAGGGGTGTAACCCCGGCATCCTGGCCAAATTTGCCCATTGGCCTCTGACCATCATGGCCTCCTAATCATCCCCATATTCTGATTGGCTTCATCACTTACATCTCCTCTCCACCAATAAGCTGGTGTGTGGTGGGCGTTCTGGCGCAATATGGCTGCCGTCGCATCATCCAGGTGGATGCTGCGCACTGGTGGTGGTTGAGGAGATTCACCCTTCTATGTAAAGCGCTTTGAGTGCCCAGAAAAGCGCTATATATAAATGTAAGGAATTATTATTATTAATATCCTACACAGTGTTCAGGCATGTTCTCTCACTTCTGCTGCTGCTACGCGATGTAATCAATTCCACAGTATGCCGGTCCAAGATGGCGGCCGCATTTCTCGTTTCCAGCAGCCAATGCGGCGTCTATGTCTATTATGTCTATGGTACTCACCCCCAATCAGCCTGACGGGGATGCTAGAGCGAAAAACAAAACCGCTCATAACTCCTAAACCATCAGTCGCAGGCTCAAGTGTCTTTTGTCTGAAATCTTCGGCTCACAGCGTACAAAACACATGCCTCAGATTTGATCAGGAGCATGACAAAATTTTCGGGTATTCCGCATTTTTGAAAAAACCTGCTTTTGCGAACTAGTCCTAGGTTTTGATTTGCCCAGTCAAAACCAAAAACCAAAACCAAACCAGTGACCACCAAACCAAACCACTCTGAAGAGTGAATATCAATAATTATTAAAAAAACGTTGAAACTTCGACTCACTGTCACAAAGGGACGCCAAAACGTTCGAAAGGGCCAGTTTTGGTAAAATGCCTGTAATTCCTCAATGGAATGAGATATCTTTGACAGAACACTTATGTAAGAGCTTAATCTGAGGTCACAGGAAAAAAAGCACAGAGTTTGGCCACTTGGTGGCGATATGAAAGGGGAAAGAAATATAAAAATGGCTATAAATGCACAAGCATGTGTCCTTTCAACATGAAAATTGGTGTGCACAGTCTTGGTCCAAAGTGCCACAACTGTCTATGAGGAAGTATCTCAAAAAACATGGCCGTCATTGGCCGACAAGGTTTGAGCACCTGTCAGACAAGGTTAACAGATGCCAATCGGAACATACGTGCAATATTCATATCATATGATAGAACTCCTCATTCCAGACAACTTTTCCTCAAGAACCTCTGCTGTCAATCAAACTGTTTGTTAAATGATTAAGAAGTTGTCAAAAACCTACTTTTGCGAACTAGTCCTAGGTTTTTTTCCTCAAACTGAAAAAAAAAAAAACACTGCAGTACAATTCTTATTTTTATTTTTTGTTATTAAAAGATGTTGCAATTTACCCTTTGGGAAGCTATAATGGGGTAATTTAGAAAAAGGGCCTGTCCAAATTTACCCCAAATCCTACAAAGCCTAAAAAAAAAAAACCTCAAAACCTGGTGAGCACATGAGACAGTTGATTCTAAGCAAGCATGCAAATTTTAAAGGGGATCGGACCACAGCTGGCGCTATAACAGTTAAAAAGGACTCAGAAACACTGTATTTCTATGGTAAATGACCTGGAATAAATAATTTTTTTTTTTTTTTTGGAATATCAAAATTCTAAATGCTAAAAGGAAAAGGAAATATGTGATTATCCTAGCAGCATATTTACATGTCAGCATGATAAAAAAAGCCCTGATGGTATAGATGTCATCATGGGAGAAGTAGGGGAATATAAAGGCAGGTGCATCATATGGGGTTTGACAGATTTGAATGGCATGTTGTAGCAGGTGTTTATTCACATGACAACAGCTCACTGGGTTCTGAGGAAAAACCTTGGGATGTTAAGACATTTTCATCTTTGTAAAAAAACACTTTAAGGGGATTAAAGCTAAGGTCATGTGACAAAGCCTGTGATAAGATAATTTATTCTAAACAGTGGTGTACCAAATTACAATTTAGCAGAATTATAGTTATTATGTGTTTAATTTATTTGGAATATATTTCAGGGAAAAGACAGTACTACTGTCTGAAAACTGTCTTTGCCAGTCAAACATGATTGACAGGAAAGCATAACAAGCTACCCAACTCGAGTTACAGTGTCAGACCCAAGTGTCTGACCAGTCAGCTTATTCCCATGTCAGGAATCCAAGGCTGATATTGTAATGCTATTCAAACTCTGTCTTTAGGCTCAGAAATCCTTGATTTGTTCACTTGCTACTACAGTGTAAGTGTAGTATGTATTCAAGGCTATGACTTAAGTTACCATTCGATTAATAGGCTTATGTTGGACATTCATGAATGCCTCATTAATAATACACTTGTTTTAGACCCGTGGCTGCAGAATACACGGTGTAAGACTGCAGGGACCGTATTGAACACCTCATTACCTGAAATTGACGGGTCATTGGACTACACTGTAAGGGATATTTGAAATATAAAATGAACAATGGAAAATAGGAAATGTGTATATGACTCAGATTCTCTTACTTTCAAGTTGTGTACTTTTAAGAAATGTCACTTTTTTTTAAAACACAGATACTTTTTACACTTCACATTTATGAATTGAAATTTCTTAGAATCGCTTCTTACAGTAATGCACCGTCTCAGTCTAGCAACCACTTTTCCATCGATTTCTGAAAGGTTTAGTCAAATCTATTTTCTTCATCGCCGAAGGAGTTTGGATGTGCAACAATTACATTCACTCATCCCATTTTCAAGTAAACAAGAAATACTGATTTTTCAAGCTGAAAACAACCTTCATAATAGCACAAATTGTGTTCCCTTTGGTTGCACGTCCAACAAATTGTGCACATTTGACAAATCAATTTTAGGCTGTGCTTTGTTTTTATTTTGATACTAATGTAGAGTTGTTTTCTCTCCACACTTTGGCAGAAGAAGCTCATGGGATTGTTTGTGTATATTGGCTATGGCTCTGAGTGACCCGAGGCTATGTCAGAAATGGTGGCAGGTGAAGCCCATGAGGCTAGCTGTTTATTTCCTCCCAGCTTTTACGAATGTTGATGTGATAATTGAAAGAAGGCGAGACTTTTGGAGTAAACCTTTGCGCTGACTCACCATACAGCAGCTCATTTTACCTATACGTCTCTGCCTTCATTAGGACAGTGAAGACATTATGTGATGTGGATCGATGCTGAGGTCTCTCCGCAGTTCATGACTTGCAACCTTCATCATCAATTTTTAAGATTTGACTGACTGATGTCCATGCTCCATGTGCACGTTCTGCATTTTAACATTCAACAATTGTGTTGGATGGAAACAATTGGGCAACAAAGGGAGTCAACCTGATGCATAAAGATAAGATATATAAGACAAAGATATATAAGAGCAACTTTGCACTTCATCACACCATCGGAAATGTCAAAAAATAAAAAAAATTATAATACTTCTCTCCAGATGTTTGTGACTCAGTCCTCCCAGTCACTTTCCTTTATGTGTTCTACCAACCCCCTTGGGTGATTAAATAATTCACTTCATTGTGTAGATACGTCCAGGAAAAGAAATGCACTTGTGTAATTCCTCCATTACTTTCTTGTACGTTTAATTACCATTCTGGAGGCAGAACTGATCCATCTACTCCCCTGCCTTTTTCTCCGTGTAAGTTTTCTGTTCAGTATCTTTCACATAAAGACATTTCTTGCTCATTTTCCTGGGCAGTTTGTCTATCACTTTGCACCCGAGGAACTCAGCAGTTTGCTGTCCATCTTTTTCACAGACAATCTGCTATCAACAGTTTCCGTATATTAGTGAATGAATAATTCTAAGAGCTTTCTAAGTGTTCTTTCATGCTATGACAATGACTATGACTTATTTGTTTAATCATGCTCATCTTCTCATATGCACTGACAGTGAAAGAATGACATTTGAGGTGTCATTTTTGAAGCTTCTGCTGGAATTTATACTCTGGCGGGCTCTCCTTATCTTTTATTAAGGCTTGGAGAGTAAACTCTGACCTTGCACTCCATGTATCTATCAATGGTTTTCCAGAACAGCGCAGCTTGTTTTTCGGTATCACCTCAAGCGGAATGAGATCTAATAAACCACCAAGCGCAACATTTGGTAGAATGTGATAAGCATGTTGCTCTGTCAGTGGTGTTTATGATGTGGAAAAACATCTCAGCCGTGAATTTAAGCAAGCTCTTATCAGGATCATTTACTGAATTTTGTTGTTTGGTTGTCTAGATGAAATATGTACAACGCAGATATAAACAAACAGTCAATTTAATTTGTACATCTCATTTATCATGCTTTCAGAGCGAGTGGAGGAAAAAGCTGTGGTATTTCAGCATGAGTCGCATCATTTATATCTTTTCCTGAAACCATGAATAACTCATAATGTAACTTTTCTGAATCAGATCATGTACAGTATTCATCAAACGATGAATTCTTATTTAGAGAAGGCAAAACATCATACATTTGCAATGCGAAGAAAGGTCCCTTGGCCCCAAATATTTAAAAACACAGTAGTCGTTCTGTTTAATGTCAGCCTTTGACATTTGATTCTCAACAGCCAAATTAATCTTTGGTTAAGAGACATGGATTATTAGCAAAAAAATTCTATTTGTATTGATGCAAATAGGCTCAGCTTACAGGAAGTTCACCCAAAATGAAAATTCTGTAATTTATAAATTGATTAATAACGACCCTCATGTTGTGCAAAATCATGCTTTGATTTTATCAGTGGAACACACACAAAGAAATACATATTTGATTTGAAAGCTGTAGCAGATGTAGACTAGTGGTAAGTTAGGTTATGCTTTAATTCTTATGATTTTTAAAACATTAGTTCACTTCCAGAATAAAAATTTCTTGATAATTTACTCACCCCTATGTCATCCAAGATGTTCATGTCCCTTTTTCTTCAGCGGAAAAGAAATTAAGAAAAAAGAAATTGCCAATGGATTCAAGGTCCAAATTGCAGTTTCAATGCTTCAAAGGGCTCTACATGGTCCCAGACGAGGAATAAGGCTCTTATCTAACAAAACGAGTGGTCATTTTCTAAAAAAAAAAAAAAGTATATACTTTTTAACCACAAATGCTCATCTTGCACTAGCTCGGCGGAAGTACCGACCTGGTGTTTACAAACCGAATGTGCAGAGGAAGTCAAATGGCCTTTACAAAAAATGATGAAGTTAAGATGGATTTTTTTGTCCTTTTTGAACAAAAGTACATAGACGAAGAACTAATTGTGTGTGACTTTTTCAAAGCGATTACATAATGCTTGAAGACATGCATCGAAGAGCTAGTGCAAGGTGAGCATTCATGGTTAAAAAGTATAGAAATGTTTGTTTTTTAAGAAAGTGACCAATCATTTTACTAGATAAGACCCTTATTATTTGGCTGGGATCATGTAGTGCCCTTTGAAGCTCCATTGAAACAGCAGTTTGATTGATCCCCCACCACCAAAGTCCACTATATGGGGAAAATCCTGGAATGTTTTAATCAAAAACTTAATGTCTTTTTGACTGAAGAAAAAAAGACATGAACATCTTGGATGACATAGGGCTGAGTAAATTATCAGTACATTTTTATTCTGGAAGTGAACTAATCATTTACTTCCAGTGTCATGGAATAAAGTGCTGATTAAATATTGTCTAAGGCGTGTGTAAATGTGCATCTTCTCCAGATTGGATCATTAGCTTAAACATCTGCTCCACTGTAAAACAGTTCCACTCAATCTTATTTAAGAGAGACTGGTCTACATTACAAGAAAAATGTTTTGCTTGCATTTTAAGCTGTGATGCTGTTGAGGTTTGCCATTATATAACAGGTTACATTTCTGCACTGCTATGTGCTGAGAGAACTTGCACTGCATTTATTACACTCCTCAAAATATTCTTATGATAACCATCAAATGTGCATCAATTTCTCATCGCACCAGCTGTATTTTGCATTTCTCCCAAGGTTACAATATGTGCACATGAAATGGCATACTGAATTTCATTCAACTGAGGGTTTAGGAAATAAAACTAATTTATAATATGGCTGCCACAAAGATGGTGACTGACAGCTTAACCAATGGATTTGTTTAAACTGTCTAGTTTGATGTAATGTGTACATAATATAAATTTAGTGTTAGTTCTTGAGAAGTATGAAAATGATTGTCTGGCACCATGAGCGAGCAATAGGCCAATAGCGTGATGTGGTTAATTGTTGCATTTGTCTCATGCAATTTATCCGTGATGTGCACCAAGAAACACGGGAGCCATCTTACTGTCTTTTTGTTGAGGAAACAACATTTCATGCAATGTTCCATGATCCTTATGTGATTATATGTAACTTAATACTATAACATTGCTTTTGGGCACAACAGCCTCTGCCCTTGTTTTTTTTTTTTTTTTTTTTTTTTGTTTTCTCCTGAACTACTGCGCATTGACCTGTTTCGTAAATGTATTTTACCCATTGATTCGATTCAGGATTCTGTCCAATTTGTCCTTGTCTGTACTTTAACTCTACACCGTGAATCAATCGATCACTTTCTCTCCCAGTGGCACTAGTTAGACCAGTTGTTACATTGTGCATGGCAATGCATCTGACTACAGAGTGTGTTGCGCTCGTGGCTGCGTTCAACAGGAGTCAAGAGACAATCAGGCGCGTTTAAGAACTTAGAAGCGATTTGCTTATCGATTGAGAAGACTACAGAATTCTTCAGTCGGTTCATTTTGCATAGATTCCCACTAGATCGACCATTTATAAGTGACATGTTGCCGTTTTCCGCTTGAGCACGAGTCTCTTGCGCGCGTTTGGAACAGTGTGCATCGCGCGCGGTCTCCAGTCCGCCTGAGATATTTTATATCAGAGGATTTCTGGATATTTTCGCCATGGCACCGCCACAGAACGGATCTAACCTAACGGGGAACTTTACAAACCAGTTCGTGCAGCCGCCGTGGCGCGTCGCGCTCTGGTCTGTGGCGTACAGCTCCATTCTGGCGATCGCTGTGTTCGGGAATCTGATCGTCATGTGGATCATTCTGGCTCACAAGCGGATGCGAACCGTCACCAATTACTTTCTGCTCAACCTGGCGTTTTCAGACGCGTCGATGGCCGCCTTCAACACTTTGATTAATTTTGTTTATGCCACACACGGTGACTGGTATTTTGGAGAAGCCTATTGTAAATTTCACAACTTTTTTCCTGTCACCTCCGTGTTTGCCAGCATTTACTCCATGAGCGCAATAGCAGTCGACAGGTAGAGTACATGTGTAAATAACATTAAATCACTGTGAGAACTAGATGGATGTCGTGTTCAGTGCATGCTTCCATTAATTCAGTGTTTGAAGTGCAGGATCAGATAAACTGAACAACGCAACATCATCGCAATGGGCCTAAACTTTTTTGTTGTTTAGAAATATAGAAATGCAATCTTTTTTTTCCAAACCGGTTTCATATAAACGAACGAACGAATTAATTAATATATTCAGTTAATTAAGTGATTCCCTTGCAAAGCCAAATATAGAAAATAGTTTTCTTAAAAAAGTTCACAAAATTGACTCTAAAATGTAGTGTAACCATCGATTAAAAATGTAAACATAAATATTTTTTATTTATTTATTTTTGAATGATCAAATTGAAGTTCCTCTGTTTTTCTTTTTGTCACATGACGACAAAATGGCTCCCATGTTGATTAATTCACACTGACAGTTCTTCAGATATTAAGAAAATTTAAAGCTATGAATGAATAAATAAATAAATAACTAAATAAATACCCAAACATATTTTATAGAAGAAGAAAAAGAAGAAGAATGTATAATAAGTACATTATATAATGAATAATAATATAGATTTTAATTCATAAATGTAAAAACACTTCATAGAAGAGATATTTATATTTATTGCAACATTACTTTTATGGCATATAATTTCATATTTTCCACAATTGTTAGTTTATAGGCATGTCACATGTAGTGATGCAATAACTGGTTAGTTCTGACACCATTCCCAAATTAAATTATTTCTTTTACAAAGCCAGTTGTTATGCTTTCAGGTTTAAAATAACAACAACAACAACAACAACAATAATAAATAAATATAGAAAATAGTTTCAGAAAACATAAAACAGTTCACAAATGTGACTCTAAAATGTACTGTAATCATCAATTAAATAAATTCAATTAGTAAATAATTAAACAATGAATAAATATAAAAGTATTTTTTGTGCTTTATATATATATATATATATATATATATTATTTTTATTTATTTATTTATTTTTGAATATTGAAAATTGAAGGTCCGCTGTTTTGCTTTTTGTCACATGACCACTAAATGGTTTCCATGTTGATTAATTCACACTAAAATTCAAATTTGACTCTAAAATGTAGTGTAATCATCAATTAAATAAATTCAATTAATAAAGAATAAATAATGAATAAATATAAAAGTTTTTTGTGTGCTTTATAATTATATATATATAATTATTTTTATTTATTTATTTATTTATTTTTGAATATTGAAATTGAAGGTCCGCTGTTTTGCTTTTTGTCACATGACCACTAAATGGTTTCCATGTTGATTAATTTACACTGACTTTGATTTGGCAGAAAACAGTTCTTTAGATATTAAGAATAACGATTTGCAAAAATACAAAAAAAACATATTTTATAGAAATTATGATGATGATTACAGTAACAATAGCTCAATAGCTATAATAATAATGTATAATAAATGCATTAGATAAATAATAATTTAAATTGAAAATATTTTATAGAAGAGATATTCAGTGTTTTTATATTTATTGCAACATTAATTTTATGGAATGTAATTTTATTAATATTTTCCACCATTGTTGGTTTATAGGGATGTCACGTACAGTAAATGGTTCCCTTGCAATGCCAGTTGTTAAGCTTTCCCCCTTTTTCCTCCTTTTGTTTGTTCTAAAGCAGGGGTGGGGAAGCCTTGATCCTGGAAGGCAGGTGTCCCTGAAGAGTTTAGCTTCTACCCTAAAAAAAAAAAAACAGCCTGAAGACCTTGATTAGCTTGTTCAGGTGTGTTTGATTAGGTTTGGAGCTAAACTCATCAGCGTTCCCCACCCCTGTTCTAAAGAGTTCTATGTGTATTTCAAATCTGTGTTGTGATATGGATTTTTACAAGTTTTACAGATTCAGTTAAGATTTAAACCTCTATTTCTGTGTTATTTGTATGCATTTAGTTTGTTTGTTGTGCTCCATGTGTCTGTCATTTTTCTTAAATGGCAAAAGTGCCTCAGGCAGTCCTTCCTACTCATAGCAGAATGCTTGACTTGATGTGAATGGCTGTGCAATGATTGTTGGTTGGTGAGCTCTGATAACTTATTTACAGCACCTTCAGGGGGCATCTTTGCAGGTGCAGATGCACATTCATTCTATTCATGGAAATCACACAGTGCAATTGAAACCATAAGCATCATAAGTATAATTTATTGTATATTTCATAGCCTGAATTGAAGAGCTTAAAACTGAATCAGTTTTGATGATCAATCAGTGGTATACTTTAAATTGGAAGGTTGGCAAGCAGTTGACACACTCAAAATATTGATGATTATTTTTAATTTTACTTAGACTGGGGCTGCCATGTTGAGATCACATGACATCTAAGTACTATTGTGTAATAAATGCTTGCAAGAGCTATTTTTTTTTCCCTTATAATGGACTTCTATGGTGCCCCGAGTTTGAACTTCCAAAATGCTGTTTAAATGTGGATCCCAAATGCGGTTGTAAACGATCCCAGCTGAGAAAGATGGGTCTTATCTACCGAAACAATCGGTTATTTTCATAAATATTTCGTAAATATATTTTTTTCCAGTTCATGACAGTTAGGGTATGTTGAAAACTTCCCATCTCATGTTCTCCCTCAACTTCGTCCTATATTGCTGTTTGATAGGGTGTTTGATCTTCTTTGCGTGTTCACTTTGCAAAGACTTAGTCGGTACTTCTGCAGTGATGTAGGATGATTTTTGAAGTTGAGGGAGAAAATAGGAGTGGATTGGAGTTTTTTGACATATACTATCTTGAACCAGAATACACAGAGTTCAGGGAGAGCAAGACAAGCGTTTGAGATTAAAAAGTATTTAAATTGTATTTTTTTTTTTACTGAAAATAACTGATCGTTTTGCTAGATAAGACCCTTCTTCCTCGGCTGGAATCGTTTACAACCGCATTTGGGATCGTTTGAAGCTGCATTTAAACTGCATTTTGGAAGTTCAAAATCGGGGCACCATAGCAGTCCATTATATGGAGAAAATTCCTGAAATGTTTCCCCCAAAAAACCATAATTTCTTTATGGCTGAAGAAAGAAAGACATGAGCATCTTGGATGACAAGGGGGTGAGTACATTATATGTGAATTTTTTGTTTTGGAAGTGGACTTCTACTTTAACCTCCATACTCATGGTTCTATTTTTAAAGTCTTTTACACTGATCATTCTTCAAGTTTTGATGCTTTTTTATTGTACACCATAAAATGTATTTGCCCTAAACGCATTAGGTAGTGAAATGGATGCGCAATTGTAAATTAAGGGCACAGAGAAAGATACAGATAATTTGCATTTGGAACTATCTGAGAGTTAGTGCTTCTATGGCTAGCGCTCATTGATCTTGATCTGTTCTTACCTACAATCAGATGCAGTTATTTAAGTATTGTTTTAAAAGAACAATCCAAACTAATGTGAATGAGTGCAATTGATTGGAAATCTGGAAAGCCACAAAGTACTGAATGCTGAATAGTCTCAGTCAAGTTATTTTACCACAAGCACTGCTTTAAAACGTTTGAGTTATGAGTCCACTCAGACTTACAAGTTTTTTTCTTATTCCTGCTTTAGGAAGCACAGTATGCTTACACTATCAGAAAAATGTACAAAACTGCAGTGGTATACATTTTGAAAAGGTGCTAATATGAACATTTTAGGTTCTAATATGTACATTTGAAGTTCTAAAATGTACAATGTAGAGTTACAAAGGTACAAAGATGGACATTTTAGTTCTTGTACTTTCGAGTACAGTGATAGATTTGGAAAAGGATGGTTAAAAAGGATTTTTAAACAATATTGAAAGACTCTAATGCTTTTTAAGGCTTCATTATTTAATCAAATGCAGAACAAAACAGTAATATTGTGAAAAATTATTACAATTTAAAACAGCCATTCTGTTTGAATATAATTTAAAATGTAGTTTATTCCTTTGATGGCAAAGCTGAATTTTGGGCAGCCATCACTACGGTCTTTACTGTTACATGATCCTTCAGAAATCATTCTAATGCCAGTTTGGTAATAATGGTTGTTATTACTATGAAAGGTGAAAACTGCTTCTCACTGCTTAATTTTTTGACCAGGGTCATTTTCTTCAAAGTTTATTCACCAGAATTTATTCAAAATAGTTTATTTGTACCATTATAAATGTCTTTGCTGTCAATTTAACGCATCTTTGCTTAATAAAAGTATTCATATTTTTTTCTTTTCTTTTTGTGTACCTTTTTTTTTTTTTTAGAAGTTTGCCACCCTCTCCCTTCTTTCAGATGTCATGCTGAGCCATTTTAATCATCCTTTTCCTCTCAGCACCCTGCTGATTAGGCATTTCAGACATTAATCTCGCAAACTAAGTAATGTAAAAATAATGCGTATTAAATGGGACTTTTGAACTTCATCCCAGTAACCTTCCCAGATATGGACGATTAGTTTGGCACAGTGTGCAAACGCAGTATATTTGGGTGCTTGTGTAGGCAAATTATTTTTGATGCTATCTATGGTCTTTACGTAATGAGCAGTACACATTCTGCAATTAGTGAAAGATGAACTTTCAGAGTTATGCAATGCTGAACAACAAATGCTAGAGCTAGATACAGTAGCCGTATCTGACAGACATCACTCTAATGTCAAAATCTATACATGACTTTTTCTGTGTCCTGTCAGTGAAGCTCATGTCAGAAAGTGAGTTGTCACTTCAGTAAAAATGATGGAAGCAGCATAGCTTTTGATTATGTTTTAGACTGATACCTGAAGCTCATGGCCTGAAGCTTGGGTTTCTGTCACAGGTTGAGCTAAACTATGACTTCTGGTTAAATGTCAGGTTAATCAGTTATAATGCTCATTAACATGAATGGAGATCACTCTAAAATCAACACAACATGCTATTATATAACATAGAATGTTTTTTCTCTTTTTTCCACAAAAAGCTTAAAGTTCACTCAAAAATTAAAATTACGTTAAAAATAGGGCTGCCCTCTAAAAGTCGACTAACCCTTAGTCAACGAAAAGAGGCTTGGTCGACCAAAATATTATTAGTTGCTTAGTCATAGAAAAAAAAACACAGGAAGTGGCGAAGTTATGCAGTTTGTGAAGGACAGATTATTAATGACTGGTCTATGTGGTAATGAGGTACTTTGAGCAGGACATCCATATGCTCATTCATCGACCTCTCATCTGAAATATGTATGTAATAGCAACTTTACATGGCTGCTTAATCTAATGTTTTCCTAGAAAAATGTGCGTTATTCAAGTGTCTGTGTGGAATTTGAAAGCTGAATAGTAGCATGCTTACTACATGACAGATGAAGGCTCTTAAAGGGGTCATCGGATGCAAAGTTCACTTTTATATGTTGTTTAAACATTAATGTGTGTTGGCAGTGTATGTACAAATCTACCCTATAAAAAAAAAAAAGATAAAATTTTTAATTAATCTGTAAAAATAATATCCCCTTTTTCACATCGAGCCATTCTCAGATGCCTGTTGGTGTGGCGTCACACCCCTACATCAGCTGTAACAGTCCGACCTCCATTGTTTTGATGCAGGAGCAGGGATGTAAATTAGACAAGAATATCTCAGATTGAGTGATTGAGGTGTTGTGTTGCTGGATGTAATAATGAACATAGTGGTTGTCATTTACTCTCCCGACATCTGAGCCACTGAAGATGCAGTGGATTACGTTTGTTTGTGAAGGGAATGCGCCTCCTGATCCACATATATCTGTCTATGTTTGCACGAATCATTCATGATCCAGCTTCACTTACAGCAGAAATGAGTGTAAGGGTTTTATTTATGAATCTTTGTGATCACCCTTCTTAATAACGTGCTAGTCAGCAAGTTTAAACTCGGCTAAAGTAAACAGGCTTGTCACTCCACAGAGAGAAGAGAGGGGCGGGGCAAGCAGAGCTCATTAACATTTTAAGCGACCTCGACCAGAACAGGATGATTTTTGCAGAGCTGATTTTGGCAAAAAAGGGTGTTGTTTTACACTACCATTGAGAATTTTTAACCAAAGTATATTATAGACTTTTCATTAAGACCCTAAAGAATCATATCAGCTTGTGGAAAATGTGCATCGTTTTTGGTCATACAGATAAGAGTGAAGCTGCGGTCACACTAGACTTTTAGCGTGCGAAATTCCTTCGGATGCTGCAACGGCCGTGATATGACGTTTTGCTCTGCAGCGTCTTTTTAAAAGGTTAAATTCAACACATGACACATAATAATACATCTAAAATGTAAAAACATACAATCTACAACACTTTCCAGCAACACTACAGTTTTATATTTATGTTATTTTTATTCAGCTACAAGGTCATGCTGTGACGTATCGATCTGCTGTTGGTCACACAGTGTCACGTGATGCGAATTCACAAGCTTGAACTTTGGAACGCAGCGTAATGCGAAGACTTTTCGCACAGGGTTTGCGTTTCTGGCCTGACGCATTCGCATGCGTATGAATTGAAGTCAATGGAAAGAAAAGTGCCATGTGACCTTTATACAGCAAATCTGTGAAGACTTTAAGTTTATTTGTGTGCAATCAGAATAACGACGAAACATTGCGCTTTTGTAAAATAATTAAAGCAAACAGGATGCGCTTTCTGCCATTTTGGTCTCTGTGAACTCGAAAGCGAAACTCTGAAACTCTGTGTGTACTTGCCTTACGGCCATGAAAAATATATCTATAGAGAGTGAGTCTCTACTTTTTAACAAACCAATTAAAATATGCACTGTGGCGAGCTTTTTTTTTTTAACCATAATTTTTTTTTTAGCTGAGGGCAGCCCTAGTTATAAATTACACACAAACAGCTTTCTGACTCTGCTAGACAGCAACACAACTTCCATGTTGAAGACCCAGAAAGAAAGTAAGGACATTGTTAAAATAGTCCATGTGACATCGGTGGTTCAACTGTAATTTTATGAAGCTATGAGAATACTTTTTGTGTACAAAGAAAACAAAAATAATGACTATAAATATTCAACAATTTCTTCTCTGCCGTGTCAATCTTCAATGTGCATTCACTAGAGTTCCAAAACGCAACCAGTGATGTCACGTGGACTATTTTATCGATGGCATTACTACCTTTCTTGGCCTTGAATGTTTCAGTTGCGTTGCTGTCTATGCAGGGTCAGGAATCTCTTGGATTTCATCAAAAATATCTTAATTTGTGTTCCAAAGATGAATGAAGATCTTCCAATTTTGGAACGACATGAAAGTAATCAATGACAGAATGTTAATTTTTGGGTGAACTGCCCATTTAAAAGTTGAATCTGGCAATTGATGATATGAATCATTTTGCATTACAATTCTGATATATAGTGATTTATTCTGAGATCCACTTCTCAGAACTTATTTTGAGGATGTCACCGCAATATGGCTTTTTAAAACCTTTATTTTAAGTACTGTACAGGCAGAAGTACAGTAAATTCAATTTAAAAAGTCCTACCATTGGCAAAACAAACTTTCACTGATGTTTTAAGATAAAATCTCAAGTTATTAATTAACTGCAAATCCAAACTACTATAAAAAGATTAGAGCATTTATTGAAACTCGGCTGCAAAAATGTCCTGATTTTGTGTTTCAGCCTGAACTATTCCCCCCGCCCCCATATCCTCTTTCAAGGTCCCTAATAATTTCAGTCTGATATGAACAGTCAATGGTGCACATTTCAGCATGGGTTATTTTCACATGCCACAGTGTAATGCAGGCTTTTCAATAATATTTGATACTGAAGGATGAAACATGGAATATGGTCATGAAAGCTATATTATGATTGAGTTTGGCTCCAAAACCTTTGCTAATAATATTAATTGGACCTTGGAGTAAAAAACCAAAAACAAAATGTGTAAAATAACCCCCTTAATATATGGAAAACTGTGTTTTTTGCAACCAGTATACATTAGCAACCAAGGCCAAGGAAATTATAACATATAAGAGAAACCAGATTCAGTCTGAGAGTTCTTCACAGTTATTTCCTGTGCTCAAAATGTCACATAGTGCTCGTGGCTCCAGGCTACATATTTCACAACCCACATTTGCTGTTACTGTTGTTTTGCTGGTAGGCAGTCACTACTCTTATATACAGAGCAGTTGTGACGTCTGCAGGAATTTGCAGTGGGTCAGTGTGCTTGCACGGCTACATTTGGAGGAAAGTGTGAGATTTGTGCTGACACCACTTGCCCAGACAGTATTTTCAGTATGATAAATGTTTAATTTTACTGTCAGAGAGATGGCATTGCTAACAAAACCTCATTCTGTTGGTTTATGAAACTTTAATGAAACTGTTTTGTGCAACATTTTTGAAGAATAGCGGAGGCCGTTAGGTTCAATCTCAGTTCAAACATTTTGTCATCAGTGGCATTACACGTCAATGTGATGTTATTTAGCTGACTGGTTTTACATGAACGGAGTACAAAATAGGGCTTGAAACTCTAAAATAGCTGTATTTATGTATAAATAAGTTAAGATGTTACTCAGGCATGTAATGCATAAGTAAATAAATAACCAATCTAGCCTGAAAAGCTAGTTTTAAACATCAAATATAGCCAAATTTTTTCATGCTGGGTTATTTATTTATGCTAATTAATATTTGCTAAATAACAGGATCCGTTTTTTTAATGGGATGCCAAATTGTACTGTATTCATAAAATGCATTGGTTTGTGTGAATGTGGCAGCTTACACATCACAGCATGACATAATGAGCCGTTTTTAATTGCAGTATATTAATTAATCTACATGTGTGAATGTTTACTAGATACATGCTGAGATTTATATTCGTCGCTATTATAACTAATACACAATGTACCCTTCTGTCGTCTTTCCTGTTGTTTATCCAAGATGCCTACATAAGTGCTTTGACATCCATGCCGTCCATATCCCGAAATAACCTTCTCTGCCCAACAGTATAATTGGCTGTCTAATAAGCCATTCGCTGCTTACAAGAGTGAGTCGTTAACAAAGCAAATGGCCTATTATCACTCTTGAATGGTTTTGAAAATGTTAAACAAAGAGGCTTAGCCTCACATTATGGTCCAGAGTTCACGAGTAATCAATGGCATATGATTGGTCAGTGTTTCTGTGTAGTTAAAATAAAGAATTGAAGTGAAAGTTCAAGTCTTCTTATTACTGCTCTGTTATGAAATGTTGTATTCTCCAGGCAGGTTGAATTTTTTGCGTAGCATTCGAGAGAAAGGTTTAGCTCACACCTACAGCAGCAGCCAACATGAATGGTTTCTTTGATGTGACCCATTATCAATCAGCTATTAGATCATTACATAACCTGCAAATTGAAAATTGGCCAACTGTGGTGTGTCTTTGATGTTTTATCATATTGATGTTATTTGAAGCCGTGTTTCAGGCTATATCTGAGGCGTGAGATTGAACAGAATCATCTGTTTGTGTTGTGCAGGTACATGGCCATCATCCATCCCTTGAAACCACGACTCTCAGCCACAGCCACTAAGGTGATCATTGTGTGTATTTGGGTGCTGGCGGTGGTTTTGGCCTTTCCTCTGTGCTTCTTTTCAGTCATCAAAAAATTACCCAAGCGGACCCTCTGCTACGTTGCCTGGCCGAGACCTTCAGAGGACCCTTTCATGTGAGAGCTCTTTAAATATGCGTGCACAATTTTCTTCCCTTCCGTTCAGTTTTCTCTGTTCAGTTTTATCAGTCACTTTGAGGTACAGTGTTGTATGAATGGTGTTTTATTATTATTATTATTATTATTATTAATAATATTTATAGTAATTTATAATAATTGTTAATATCATCAACAGCGAGCATTATTATTATTATTATTATTATTAATAATAATAATAATAGTTGTTTTGATATTATTCTTGTTATTAACAACAACAACAACAACAGTAACACTAATTAATAATAATAATAATAATAGTAAATTATAGTTATAATTGTTGTTGTTGCTGTGGTGTTATTAACTACTACTACTACCAATTATAACAATATTTATAATATAATAATATTTATGATAATTTATAATAATTATTAACATCAACAAGTTTTTTTATTATCATTAACAGCTAATTATTGGTATTATTATTAATTAGTATTACTGTTGTTGTTGTTGTTGTTGTTAATAATAATAATAATAATAATTGTTGTTGTGGTTTTATTAACTACTACTACTAATTATAACAATATTAATAATATAATAATATTTATAATAATTTATAATAGTTATTAACATCAACAATTGCCATTAACAGATATTATTATAATTATTGGTATTATTATCAATTAATATTACTGTAGTTGTTGTTAATAATAACAAGAATAATACCAAGACAACTATTGTTATTATTAGTAACAATAAAAACAATATTACTGCAACTAGTTGTTAATAATAATAATAATAATAATATTTATGGTTGTTGTTAATTATTATAAAATTATTAATATGTTATAATTAATATGATTAATTATTAGTTTATTAGTTTTAGTTTATTAATTAATAATTTATTAATATTAGTAGTGTTAGTATTATTAACATTAACAATATTCAATCTCTCTCTCTCTCTCTCTCTCTCTCTCTCTCTCTCTCTATATATATATATATATATATTTTGCCTTTTTTTGGACCTAACTAGTATATAGAAGTGCAGATTTTTTAATGAGTCAAGCTTGAGACTGCATTATTCTTAAAGTTATTGCAGAACTATGCAAGACTGAAATTGTAAATAAATTACACTGTAGGATTTGTGCCACAATATTGACTTTGATCGAGCAACACTGAGCTTTTTCCAGAATATTTTGGCAGTCTGGCAAGCAACATTCATTAAAAAAGGCGGCAAGAATGCAAGAATCGGAGTGTATAAGTAATTTTAGTTACTTCCCTGTTTGTCTAAGCATTACAAGTATTACATTTCTCTCTCTCTCTCTCTCTCTCTCTCTCTCTCTCTCTCTCTCTCTCTCATTACAGGTATCATATCATAGTAGCTTTGCTGGTGTACATTCTGCCCCTGGTGGTCATGGGAATTACCTACACTATTGTTGGGTTGACACTTTGGGGAGGAGAGATTCCTGGAGACTCATCAGACAACTATCAGGGCCAACTGCGAGCCAAAAGGAAGGTAAGCAGTTCACGTTCTTGAGGATCTCTTAGAATGAAGTATGGAAACACAAGTACAAGTGTGGAAAAGAGAACAGAGAACTGTTATAATAGCAAACCAGGTGATCCAGTGTTTGGGCAGTGAAATGTAAGGGGCCATCAAATACTAATCCCAGGTTTCTGAATGTCAAGTAATGTTGTTGTTGACTGATGGAATGAGTGGAACACACAAACATCAGAGTAAACGCCGCACACTCACTTTTAATGGGTCATTACAAATGGGATCAATAAGATATTAAAGAAGGAAGTTCTTTAAAGAAAATGGAAAGGGCTGCATAGTCTGACAGGTCATTCAGATCACGTGCATGAGGAAGTCCATGACAGAAAAGGAGAGATGAAGAGATGCACACAGTGATAGACCCAGACAGGACTGTCTTTTAGTTCATTTTGATTTTTTGTGCACAAATGCCGCTAACCACGATGAAGGAAAAATGGGCTAGGTGTTTGTCAAACGAATTAAATGTTAATATTTGATCCTGCTATGGAGATTACAACAGCAGCTGGCAACCTGCGGGCCAAATCTGACCTGACAATCATTATGCAGAACTCCCACTGATTTTGATGAAATCGCAAAACTCAGCAGCAAGTTCAACATTCAGCAGTTGTCAGTTAGCGGACATAAACGCGTATTCTTATCAGAGTGTTTAATCTTTTAAAATTTTTTCTTTTGCCTGCAATCCAGCTATTCTACTTTACTGAATATATGAACCAGGCCAGCATGAGTTTAGTTGCACTTACTTGATCACTTATTTGATTTTAATTAGGGCTGCCAATCAATAAAAAAGCGAATTAATTACAATAATCACGGTATGCTGAATAACTGATGACATTAGTAAAAGTGTAAAAGTTTCGAGAGTTTCAGAAAATGAAAGTTCTCTTATCATTGCCTCATGTTGTTTCGAACTGTTATGACTTTTTTTCAGTGGAACACAAAATTTGTTTTGACAAATGTTGTAAACCAAACTATGGAAGCCCGTTTTCACCACTGAATAAATTAAAAAGGCAATTGTGGCTTTTTATCTCACAATTCTGAAATTTTGCGAGTTTATATCTACAGTCTAAAAACAAATGGTGCTATATAGGACTAAAAGTGGTTCTTTGGCTCGTAATCATAGGGGAACCACTTTTAGTGCTATATAGCACCTATTTTAAAAGGTGCTATATGGCACCTTTGTCAAATTCAGAGGCTTAACAGGTTCTTTGTATGGCAGTGGTGCTATATAGCACCTTAACGACCCCAAAGAACCACTGAAGAACCAGACAGGGGCTTGACCGGTTCTTTATACACTAACGGTGCTATCTAGCACCACAATCACACCAAAGAACCGCTGAAGCACCATTTTTTTTCTGTGTGTATATATGACTTTATAACACGCAGGACCCCCAACCCCCCTCCCCCCAGAACTGTACATTATAACTCACAATTGCAAGTTTATATCTTGCAGTGGACCCATTTCACAAGACTGCAATGACGTGTTTCAGTGGTCAGCGACATTGCATTATATTTTGATTTGTAAAAAAATGTATGTGCATTTATAACACTTTAATTTGTATTATATCACCTTTTCATCAAATTACAAAAAAACTAGTGTGTGACTGTTTCTAATGTAGCGTCTGTGGAAGGGACGGTAAATTTGACATTGTTCTCTCTTCTGCCTGGCGTTATCAGTCTCTCTCGATTTTTTTTCCTTTTTTTGAAAGTCCTTTTTGAGTTTTTCTTTTGCTATTTAAGTTAACCCAACTAGACGACTTCCGCTGCTGAGAAACCGGGAAATGTAAAAAAGAAAAGGTCCATTATAAGTTTATATCCCTCAATTCTGAGAAAAAAAGTCAGTATTGAGAATTTTTATCTTGCAATTCTAACTTCATTTCTAAGAGTTGTAAGATTATATCTCGCAATTGTGAGATCATATTACACAATTCTGAAAAAAAAGTAGGAATTGTGAGATAAAAAGTTGCAATGACCTTTTTTATTCTTTATTGGATAGTTCACCCAAAAATGAGATTATGAGATCTGTCATTAATTACTCACCCTCATGCCGTTCCAAACCCGTAAGACCTTCATTCGTCTTCGGAAAACAAATTAAGATATTTGTGATGAAATCCGAGAGCTTTCTGACACCAACACAACTGACACGTTCAAGGCCCAGTGGGGTAGTAAGGACATTGTTACAATAGTCACATGGACTCTTTTGTTGATGTTCTTACTACCATTTTGGGCCTTGAACGTGTCAGTTGCATTGCTGTCTATGCAGGGTCAGAAAGCTCTCGGATTTCATCAAAAAATATCTTAATTTGTGGTCTTATGGGGTTGGAACAACATGAGGGTGAGGAGTTGAGGACAGAATTTTCATTTTTGGGTGAAATACCTAATTATTCATGATTATTATACTAAATGAAGTAGATTAACAAACTGACAGCTCTAGCATGACTATATAAATCTTCAGGTTTAAAAGAGATACAGCTTCACATCAGCCCATGTTAATGATCCCATACACAAATTAAATGTATATATATTCAACTTTTTAAATATAAAATAACTTACAACTTCTTATGAAGTATAAATATGAAACTTATGAGAAATTAGAACAGTTTCATATATTAACGTGTATATCTAGCCCATACTGTACATGTATGTTCACCCTAAAACGTATCAAATTAATATTATATAAGTAAACATAAAATATAGACATGTAAAAAAAAAAATCAACAACATAAACAAACATACAATTTTTTTGTATATGTGGTCCTGAACTACAAAACCAGTCATTTGTACCAATAGCCAAAAATACATTGAATGGGTCATAATTATTGATTTTTCTTTCATGGCAAAAATCATTAGGATATTAGGTAAATATATCGTAAATATATCAAAACTTAATTTTTTATTAGTAATATGCATTGCTACGAACTTCATCTGGACAACTTTAAAGGTGATTTTCTCAATATTTAGATTTTTTTGCACCCTCAGATTCCAGATTTTCAAATAGTTTTTTTTAAAAAAGCTTATTTATTCAGCTTTCAGATGATGTATAAATCTCAATTTCGAAAAATTGACCCTTATGACTGGTTTTCTGGTCCAGGGTCACATATATCCTGTTTTACTAAAGTTGCATATACAAATACATTGCTGGTATCTTGATTAGCTGGTTCAGGTGCATTTAATTGGGGTTGGAAGCTAAACTCCGCATGACAGTGGCCCTTCAGGACCGAGTTTGGACAACCCTGAACTAGATGGTGCCCGAGACAGTCATGCACTGTGAGAAGAGGGCGATCCGATGCTTCCGATGAAATCGTGCTGCGTGAACCCAGCGTTAATGAAAGTGATAACATTCAGGACAAGAAAGGGAAATCATTTTCAAGGGACAAAAGAAGTATATTTTACATTAGACGTTGTCCATTTATATCAAATGAGTTAGGGTTTTGTATGTGAACTTTTAGGTTTCAAATTAAATGTTTAGATCTCACAATTACTCATTTCAATGGGAACATCTCACGCTTGAAGGAATTAGATAAAATTCCCTTTCATAGGGGATGAGGCATTTATTGACGTTCTTAGCACTAAATGCAATAGATTTTCCTTGATAACCTTGACACGGCGGTGGTCAGCTTGGGGCATTTGCACAAAAAAGCACTTAACAAATTAGTATGGTTGATCTATAACACTCTCTGACTTCGCTAATGTTAAACCCATCAAGAAAAAGTAATCAAAACTCCCAAACAAGGGGGAAAAAACACAAAATATCAGGTCTGCTTTTAATTTCCTGTTCTTTCACAGTACTCAGTGAAAAAATATATTTCTTTGTGGTTTATTTTCTAGTAGGCTATTAACAAACGAATGTTGAGAGATATACGAAGCAGCTCTGGGCGAGTTTGGTTTGGTAAATTTGCTGTTGTTTTAACGGGCAGAGCTTTATTTGCAATAGAGAGCTCTATAAGTGTTTCTATCCATTCTGTCTCGAGGTTGTGATTCTTGTATAAATACATTAGTGCCACCACGATGTAGTCCTTTGTGTGTCATGGATGAGAATCCTGCGGGCACTTCTAAGTGTAGCAAGTTGAGAAATCAGTTAATTACAGCCAGATGGTCCATTAAGTGGGAATGATGTGACATACTCAATTGATGAGCTATTTAAGATATTTCAAAATGAAGTTTTCCAAACTGTACACAATATTGTGGCTCAAGGCAGAATCTCGTCTTGCAACCCACTGAGACTCACGCAGTCCTGGAATACAGCCGTTCACTGGTTCAATAGGCGTTTTATATATTCTACGTTCCAATCAATAGCATTCAGAGCTCAGTCTGCCGGTTGTATGTTTCATTAACGGTTGCTGCAATTGTGCTGGCTCTCTATTTCGATCAGCGCTACATCTTGCTCGCTCCCTATGCGGCTGCCCCCTCATCATGTGTCTTCCTTCCATTAGTGGCTGGCATGCCGAATATGTGTGTTTGGAGCCGGTTAGCTCTTGCGTGTTCCATATGCCCCCACTTTATGTGCTGTGTAAAGGTGATTATGGGAATCCAGAAGCATTAACAATTTTCAGCCTTTAGAAGACCCTCAATTAAGCCTGGGGACATTTTTATTTTCAAATGTAACTCTTTGAGAAGATTGGAGAAGCTGGTGGGTGACCAATACGCATCTATTTGATGGCTTTGTGTAGCCATTGACAAACCAGAAAAAGCAATCCATTTTTTTTTTTGAACATGAATGAATGGTGTACAAAATGGGCAGTGTTGGAGTGGAGATGTTAAAAGAACATCAGCTTTATGTAATGTACTTTCAGATTAAAGTAGCCTGTGATGTTCTTTGTAATCTAATTGTGGAAAACCTTCCCGGTAATGTTTCCAATCATGCACTTCAGATAATCTTGCTGATGCTGTATGCTATTTTATGATGAAGCAACACCTGTTTCTTCTCTCTGTTATGATTTTTTTTTGCAAAAATACTGTCAAATTAAGTTAATCAACATTATTTTATATGACATAGGTTTCAGAAATAACTACAGAGCTTAAAGAAAGTGGCACAATGCATCTTTGGTTGGTTTACAGAATTACAGAATGATTACAAGTAATACAGTGGCTGTAAATTAATTTATTATTACGGGTATATTATACTTTGACTGAATTAGTTGTCAAAGTTGGCCTAAACAGTACTTTAGTATTATTTTCTGTCATGCATATTTAGTTTTTAAGCCAGCTGCAGAATTTGTATTTTATTTTAGTTTATTTTAGTTTAGTTTAGTTGGCCTAAACCGTACTCTAGTATATTATTTGCCATCATGCATATTTAGTTTAATTGCCAACTACAGTGTTTATTTTTTTTATTTATTTTATTTTATTTTATTTTTTTTGTTGGCCTAAACAGTACTTTACTATATTATTTTCTGTCATGCATATTTACTTTATATGCCAACTGCAGAGATTTTACTTGTTTAGTTTAGTTTAGTTTAGTTTAGTAGTCCTAAACAGTAATTTACTATATTATTTTCTGTCATGCATATTTAGTTTTCTTTTCTTTTCTTTTCTTTTCTTTTCTTTTTATTTTTTAGTTTAGTTGGCTTAAACAGTACTATAATATTATTTACTGTCATGAATATTTAGTTTACTTGCCAGCTGCAGAGTGTTTATTTTTTTATTTTATTTTATTTTATTTCAACATTTTCTATTTTATTTTATTTATTTTTAGTTTAGTTGGCCTAAACATTACTATAATATTATTTACTGTCAAGAATATTTAGTTTATTTGCCAGCTGCGGAGTATTAAGTTTTTTTTATTTTATTTTATTTCACCATTTTCTTTTTCATTTTCTTTTAGCTTTTATTACATTTTTTTTTTTTTTTGTAAAATTAATTCTAAGATTCTCAACATTAACTTTCTTAATCCGCAGCAGAACATATTGTCACTAAACAAACTTTGTCATGATAACAAACTTAACATGTTATCATATTAGTACTGAAAGCTTTAGGCAGCTGCACTTGACTTGGCTTGTAGGATTTAGGCATCATGTGTCGAAAGCCTCACTAGCGGTTTGTCTGCCTTCAGGATTACAGAGGAAATGCTTATACTTTGGATAGCAAGAATCAGTTATTAACTCTAATCTAAGCCTGAAGAAAGGGATCCTATGAGTTTTGCTCTGATGATTATGGATTAGGAGGCTCTGTTGATGAGCCGCACTCTGATCATGTCACAATGGCTGCCCTCACTCGGTTCTCAAGGCACGTTTTTCTCTGCTTCTTTGGAAATTGTTGTTTATGTCGTGTTTTTCAATCCACCCCAAAATGAAACATTGAGATATTGATCTTCTACCATGAGAAATGCTTTTTTTATATCACCATTTTTATATATCAGCTTACAAATCAACCATGTTCCTCTTACGTGTATTTATTTTATTTATTTATACTGTATATATAAATACTATTTCACATAGCATACACACAGGATGTTTTAGGTGATAAATTGGCTACATAAATGTTTTTAAAAGCCCTGTAGCAAATTACATTTGAAGAGCAAGTGTAACTGTTGATGTGTGTATTTGTATTTGTTTGTGCTCATTTGTGTTTACCATCTGACACTGTGGCTCAAGTGAATTTGTAAAAGTGTATGTGAAAGCGTTCAGCTGAAAACCTATTTAACATTTCTAGAGCGTGCTGTGGATAATTATAATCAACGTTTTTGAGCGCAAAGCATCAAACCAGCTCTGCTGGAAGACAATGACTGCTGCCATAGTGTGTTAACTGTAATCACAAAAGCACACTTGTGAAGTTTTGCTTATCTCATCCAAAACAGAGAGCTAAGTGGCTGAGCCACAATACTATCACAATTCACTTCCATCCATATTAGCTTTGTGGCTCCTCCACTGAAAATCAGTACAAAAGCTCCATTTGGAATGTAATTGTAACCATTTGCACATAAAGAAAGGCACTAACTCATTCACTAAAAATAAACCGTTTCTATATATATTTGAATAAATATTTATTTATTCTCTCTTTACCTGATACTGAATGATAATTGGCTTAAAAGGTTACCTTTAATAATAGCTGTGTGCAGGCAAATCAGATTTCTTCTTCCTTTTAGCCTTTTTCCGGAAACAAATTATTGAATTTAATTTGATGTTGAATCATTTGATTATCCAATCTGATTAGATGGTTTGCTTATCAGAGGAGCCTTTATGCTGTTGCTGTCAATAAAACTTACCTGTGCTATCACACATGAAAAACTAGATATGTTTTTACATTCATCTGAGATATGCACATTAGTAAGTAAATTGATTAAAACAACATTTTATCACTGTTGTTGCCATCATTTTGAATACGAGATATTTCACAGTCTACAGGCCCGTCGCAGCAAACAGCACATCACTGGCAAATAGCGCAAAGTGAGACACTCAAGCCAGTTGCACGAATATTCTGCACAATCAGCCCCTGACAGATTGTGATCCATTTTCTCCACAGGAGCTGTTTTCAGCTAGGCTTCATTTTCTCTAAATAACTATTCGAAATGATCCCAGTGCTGTTTTCGGGAATGAATATATCAATGCGCCATAATGGCCAGCGTCACAGCCTTTCTGTCACCCGTCATCTCATTCCAGCCGAATCTGTTTTGCAAGTCTATGTGTGAAGGTACTAAACGTAGTTTCTGTTTTTCTTTTTGAATATGTGACTCCAGAAGATGTATTAGTAAAAAAGAAAAATGTTCATATTTATGTAGTTTTGACTAAATTTGGATTGTACATTCAATAGGCCAAAAAAGAATAAGGTATGTGTTTTATTACATATGTTTTCTTACATATATATTAGGGCTGTCTGTCAATTCAAATTTTTCATCTAATTAATCATTTAATTAATCGAATGAATCGCAATTTCGTATTTGAATCGTATTTGACTGAAAATAACCACAAAAGATTATTTAAAGCTTTTTTTTGTATTAAATGAGAAAGTATCAAGTAGACATTACAAATTGTAGCTTTCGAAAGAAATATTTTATTTAACCCTTTAACTGTCACTCCCATGTTTGAGCACAGACATAAAAATCCGGACCTAAATTTTTATAATTTATGAATGAAAACATTATGTAATATGATTTTAATGTACATTTTCCATGGTAATGCAAAGTCTGATTTTAAAATGCCTTCAAAAGATGAATTTTGAGATTTTAAGTTTTGAACTGATATATAATTTCTTATGATTTCTAAAACATGATAGTCTTTTGTGACAAAGTCTATTACTTTTCCTACATAATTTGTAACACAAAAATATAAAATATCTAATTAGGAGTCTTAGACCTTTTCAACGATGTATAGTTTGTCATGATTAGATTAAGATTTATTTGTAATATGGTGAAGTGCACGTCCCACAGAGGGGACGGTGACAGTTAAAGGGTTAAATCAGCATAAAATTTATTACACATAAACATTCAGGCTGCAACGGCCTAACGCAAACTTGTAGAACATAAAAGAAGATCATTTGAGAAACATCAGTATTTTTTGTTCATATAATGAAAGTCGTTGGTAACCAAAACAGTCTTCAAATACCTTCATGTCCCACAAAAGAAAGGTTAGAAACAACATGAGGGTGAGTAAATGATGACAGAATTTAAATTATTTGGGTGAACTATTCCTTATTTATTTTTATTATTATTTTTGATATATAAATAAGAAATTAAATCTGCCAGCAGGTGGCAGTAAATGTCTATATGAGTCATTCATTTGATTCATTCAAACAGCTTATTCATTCAGGAATAAAGTAAATGGCTCTTTTTATGAATGGGTCTTTGAATCATTGGTTCACATAATTTGTTCAAACCAGATTTATTCAGAAACTACACACCGCTGTGTTGCTCGGAGACACACAGAAATTCTGCTGTGGCTTCAAAGGTAATATGTAATGTAGCAAAAACACATAATATTGTGTTTAAAATATACATAATATCAGACTTCTTATTTACCGAACTGTTGAATAAAATCAAGCTCTTGAGATCATGACAAAATCAGCACTCGTGTTATATTGCTCTTGCTGCCTGTGTGATATGTGATACATATAAATATGAAACAACAACTCACATGAGCATTTTTGCACCAATATCTTGAATTTTAGGGCATAACTGCATTTATGGAGTTGTTGCCCTGCATCATATTTATCAACAGTAAACTGTATGAAATATAAGATGATGTACAGGTCTCTGGGCAGGGCCAGCACAGTAACTGCGGTAAAATATTTTAATTGCATTATTTTTTTTTTCATGGCAAACAAATTAAGTTAATGCAAACTGACAGCTTTAATATATATATATATATATATATATATATATATATTTATATTATTCAGCAAGACTGTGTTAAAAAGTGATACATACATTGTTAGAAAAACGTATTTTGAATAAATGCTGTTAATTTTTTTTATGCTTTTAATTTTTTATTCATTAAAAAAATTCTAAAGGAAAAGAATCTACATAAACAAAAAAACAAAAACAGAAATCAATGATTCGGATAATGTGATGGCAGATGAAAATTCAGCTTTGCATCACAGAAATAAATTATATATTTTAAAGTATATTAAAATAAAAAAAATAAACAATATAAAGTAATATTTCACAGTATTACAATTTGTCTATATTTTTAATCAAATAAATGCAGCCTCGATGAGCATGAGAGACTTTCTTTTAAAAGCATGAACGACAGTATATTTGTCCTTTTTGGAGCATAGCAGTATAAAACACAATCCACTCTCCATGTAGTTTGTCTAAAGTATCCCTTTGGGTTTCACAAAAGCGACAAATAAATAAAAAATAAAATAATGTGGGGTTGGAAGGACATGGTGTGAGTAAATGATGACTATTTTTATTCTTGGCTGAATGATTTTTTTCAAATACAGGTTGCACAGCAACACAATCTGTTGTGCAAAACAGAGTGACATTATCTTGGTAGTATATACAGAAAAGACACTGTGGCCATAACTTGTACAGTGTTGTACAGTTAAATCAGCTGTTTATAATGAGGTATAACATTTTCTGACACATATTGATGTAATCAGCCTTTTGGGCCTTGTGCACTGATATATTCTGACAGCAGTGATTTAAGTTTTATCAGTGATGTTACTGATAATTGTATTGTAAATGGTAACATAGTTTCAGTTCACATGCTTCTGTGTAAGAAATCTATGATTCCTCTGTCAAGAAGCCGTTGGCTGAATCAATACTGATTAGGATGAGAGTGAGTGTGTCTGCTGAAGTCTAGAGTGAGTTTATTTGCTTTACTGGCAGTCTGAGGAGAATGAACACCCTGCTGTCAAATTTGTCAGCTTGTTAAAGTATGCAGTTCAGTTACTCATCAAGTAACGATGTTTATTATGGGTGTTACTATGTGTTACTTGCATTATATGTTAATTTTAATGTAAACCAGTGTTTTTGTCTTGTGATGTCTCACCCTAATAGTTACCTTTTTATTAAGAATAATTATAAGAGTACTTAGTTTTTTGAAGGTATTTTATAAAACAAAAAGCTAAATAATTAATTTAATAGCTAAGCATAATGCAACAAAAATATGTTCAAGGACAGAAAGAAGCAGTCACCCTTTGGCACCCTTTGTCCACAATCCTGCATAATAATCTGTATTTCTGCTACCTCATACTGCGGAGAGCAAACACCTTGGTTGCTCACCCATCACAAGACGCTGATCCAGACAGACAGTGTCTCTGTTTTAAGAAATGCCACCCCACAAAGGTTTTACAATAATTCATATATAACTCTAGTGTAGGATTACATATATATTTGTGAACTCAATAGGTTTTTATTGCCTGAACAACTTCGATAATCATCTTAAACTTCCTGTATTAAATAATATGGTTTCAGGCAGGGGTGTTTCTAGTCTTACATCAATACTGGGACACAGGCCTCCCATCAAGTGTGCACACATACTCTTTTTTTATAATGAGTGTCTTCACCATTGACAATCAATAGAATGAATTTGCAAGTTTTGTTTTCTACAATGGATTCTAGGTAAATATCCATCTCATCTTGCACTCTTTTTTCTGTCTTACAAACTGTCATGTTACTATTTTAGTGTAAGATACCACTGCAGATTTTTCAGTGTGCGAGTGAACCATTGTAATGAATGAAAATGAATCACAATGAAAAAGCTCATGGATAAGAGTTTTTACGCCACATTCGCTTTTGTTCATATATTATCGGGTAGGTTTAGGTGTAGTGCAGATGGTACGTTATTTTTAATAACATAAAATTTTACTCTACCCCTTACAATAAAGCAAAAACACAAATTATTGTACAGTACACAGAGCTGGGTGGGAACTGATTACTTGTAATCTAGATTATGTAATTAGATTCCAAAAATTAAGTACTTGTAATTACATCATATTACATTTTAAAATAGTCGTAATCAGAACACAGCTACTTTTTTATTGCTTTACATGATCACATATTATTTACACAATACCAATAAATTATTCATAATTTATTGATTCTCCCTAATTGTTCTTTTTCATCTTTTACATTTTCATTTGTAAAATAGCATACTGCTTATATACATTCAAAAAGTCTTCAAGATTTGTGGACATTCACACAAAGATCGGTCATTATTCAGGTGGCGAAACAACAATGGACACATTGATTTTTATTTGAATTATTACTCAGTAGGTTATTTAACCATGTGTTTCTGTGTCTGTGGAAGGCTTTTGTCTTTCAAACACGTTAAATGCACAAATTCACTGAAACATTTTTGCCATCTGATCCTCTTTCACCTAATATATTTACTTGAATATATTAATATATTTAAGATTTTAAAATAAATATTTTAATAATTAAATATCACATTTGCATGTTCATTGGTTTTCTGACGCTTGTTATGGTCACATGACATGCAGGTAAACAAATAAAATATTTCTTTTTTTAATTGATTTTAAAATTATTTATTCACATTTTTTATTTATTTTATTATGATTTAAATTATGATTTAATTAATGATTAGCTTTTCATTAAACTCATAAACCCCCTGCAGTTCTTTCACAAACACCTGTTTGGGAAATCTTGACGTAATGTAAGGTTTATTGCACTTAATGTTGTTAATAACAACAAATGTATTATATTTTCTTACTCTTTGTATTTTTATGTCAATACGGTACAAGATTATCATGTTTAAATCAATGTGATAAATGAGTTAGGTCAAAAGTAATCTAAAAGTAATCTGATTATATTGCCTAAAAAGTGTAATGTAATGGATTACATTACTTTGGATTATTTTGGATTACACTATTTTAGTGCCAATCAGTGGATATTTAATTTGAACTGCAGTGATAACTTATTGGTATGTATTTTGCATCCTGCGAAAAAGTTCCCCCAGGTACATTTTTCTCATGAGACCAGATGCCCTAAACCTAACATGAAATTAGGTCAGTCACAATGTCAAAATGAGGAGCTGCTCTTGTCTAGTACATACTATTATAATAATAATTAATAATAGCACTAATTAGTAGTCATTTTAAATGTTTTTTTTTTCAGAAACCGCACTGCAAGTGTAGTTCTGTACCAGGTGAGCTATCGAGCAAGTTTACTATATCAGAAAAGACATAAATATGAAGCTAGTTATGTGATGCAAATGACAAAATGTATTAGTTTACAAATCATGCACTATGGTCAAAACATCTTGAGGTCATAATATATAACCACAAGAAAATAAGTCTTTTTTTTCCTCATTAATTTGCCACAGTAATTGTAAGTGGTGTGAAAAGGAATAAAAGTTAATGGTGTTTTACTGCCTCTGGTATTCGTTTCAGCTGGAAACAGCAATGAGATGCACAAATAGATACATTTTGTAGGGTGGAGGTGTTTTCCAGTAAGCCCAGGCTGTGTTTGGGGGTTCTTGTGTTTGAGAACCACTAGTCTACTCCGCTATTAGTTGACCATTGAGACTCAATCCTATAGTCTAGCAAAGCCTGAAATTATGATTTTAGAAAGTTTTAGGCGCTGAGACTTTTGAAATTTTGAAATCATCATCTTTTATTCTCGAGTGCCACTTCTTTGTCGTCTCTTTGGACTGTCTCTCTTATGATCTATATCAGTGTATTGATCAGTGCTTGATGTCGGCCCGTTGCCAATTCTTCATTCTGCAACCTCAAGAAAGATCTCCAATCTCCATTTGCCACAGTTGTCCAGTCTCTATTCAAGCGCCAATCACCAAAAGGACTTCTATTTCAGAGCGAGTGCCCTTGTCTTTTCTCTATCTCTGAAGTGAAGAGGCAGGGCGAGATAAGAGAAAACAAACGAGATACTCTGCTGTGGTGACAAACGCAGTGCGCTTCCTTGAGCTTTCAGTATGCAGAAGCTTCCGTCTGGAGACGTGTCGGGAGAGAAACGTTGGGTTGAAGGTGAGCGTGAGTGGCAAACATATAAGCTCTCTTTTTACCCCAGGAAACCTTCTCACTTCCACCTCCTGCTGAAACGTAGATCAGGCTCTATGTCTGTTTGTGTCTTTCAAATGTAGGGAATATTCTTACAGCATCGCTAATAAAACAGAGACGGGATTGAATACTGATAAAAAATCATAATAGAAGTTCTTTGAAGAATCTGAATTCCAGAATAATCCATGTATTTTATGTGTCATACACATCATTTTTCTTAACGTATTAATGACATGTCTTTAATAGAGAGTGTCTGTGAAACACTCTCTTGTGTAGTCTGATCTTTCCTTTGATTTATGTTTCACAGTTATTAATTTATGAAGGACTGGCATCATATTTGCTGTGGCCATGATTAGAATTGGGAAAAACATAGAAAAATATATACAAGCCTTTAGATTGTACAGCAAGTACATGTCTTGATATTACTGTGGAAAAGAAATATATACAGTGCCTTGCGAAAGTATTCATACCCCTTCATTTTTTCACGTTTTATGTTGCTGCCTTATGTTAAACTGCTTTAAATGCTTTTTCCCACATCAGTCTACACTCCATACACCATAATGACAAAGCACAAAACAGATTTGTGACAACTTCGTAAAGTAATTAAAAATAACTAAAAGTAAACTAAAAGTACATTGCATAAGTATTCATACCCTTAATTCAGTACTTAGCTGAAGCACCTTTACAACCTCAAGTCTTTTTAATCCACAGTTTGGCAATGATCTGCAGTTCTTCTCCTCACCTCTTCACCTCTCAAGCTCTGTCAGGTGGGATGGGGGCAAACACAAATTTTCAGGTTTCTCCAAAAATGTTTGATTGGGTTCAAGTCCAGGCTGTTTTTGGGTCACTCAAGGGCATTCACAGAGTTCTCTATAAGCCACTCTTGTTGTGTGCTTAGGGCCATTGTCCTGTTGGAAGGTGAACCTTCTGCCCAGTCTGAGGTTATGAATGCTCTGGACTGGGTTTTCATTGTAAGGCCACCTTAATATTTTGGTGCATTGAGCTTTTCTTCTACTCTGATGAGTTCTTCAATCCCTGTTGCTGAAAAACAGCCCCACAGCATGAGGCTGCTACCAGCACACTTTACTGTTGGGATGCTACTGTGCAGGTGATGAGCAGCGCCTGGATTCCTTCAAACATGATGCTTGGAATTGAGATTCATCAGACCAGAGAATCTTGTTTCTCACAGAGTTCTTTAGGTGCAAATTCCAAATTTGCAAATTCCAAGTGTGTTTTCATGTGTCTTCACTGAGGTTGATTCTTGATTCTTGCCACACCGCCATAAAGCCCAGATTGTTAGAGTGTTGCATTGATGTTTGTTCTTCTGTAGGTTATTCCTATCTCCACATATGATCAACTAGGAAAGCTTAACTAGAGTAAACATCAGCTTCTTGGTCACCACTCTAACCAAAACCCTTCTCCATCAATTGCTTAGTTTGGCCAGGAGGCCAGCTCTAGAAAGAGTCCTAGTTGTTCCAAATTTCTTCCATTATGGATACATGCTTCTGTGAACCTTCAACCTTCAAATTTTTTCTGAACTCTTCCACAGATGTGTGGCTTGACACAATCCTGTTTCTGAGCTCTACCTTTAAACCTTTTATTAAGACGTGTGCCTTTCCAAATCATAGCCATTCAAATGAATTTGCCACAGGTTAACTTCACTTTAAGTGTAGTAACGTCTACAAGCAATATGAATGCTCCTAAGCAAAATTTCAAGTGTTAAGGCTATGAATACTTATGCAATAGAATCACTTAAGTTTTTTATTTTCAAAAATTTGAAAAGATGTTAAAACTTTTTTTGCTTTGCCAAAGTTATTTGAAGCAGTTTAACATAAGTCATCCATTTAATATGCTAATTAAAAAAAAAAAAAAAAACTGTTAATGATTTTATAGTAGTTTTGAGTCAGATGAACAAATTCTACCAATTCTAGCTTGGCTTTTGCCACTCAGTCATAGCTGCATTTAAAAGATAATGATGAAGATCATTTCCGCCTTCAAGGAAAGCACATTAAAGTCATGACAGTTTTCATAATGTTGTTTAATTTCGGCAACAACATCATGAATATACTGTCACAACTAATAATTAAACCCGATTCCTTTTTAAAGCAAAAAAGTTTCAATTATACATAAGCACTATCCTAATGCTGAGTGCACATAAACAACTTAAACTTATAAATGCAGAACACAACTCATACGTTCTGTCTGAGCGTAAGTCTGTCTGCTTATGCTGTTTCTGTTGCAGTGTGATAACTGACTTTAAGACGAAGCCAAATATTGAGAAGATTCTATGTTACACTGACTCCATTCCTCACTGCAGTTCAAGGTTTCTGTTTTAGTTGTTGAAAACTGTCAAAATGTATACTTGCAGAAATTACATTAACTTTTTAGTAATCAAACAAATAAAATACTCAATTTCTCATTATACATGACCTTTTTAATATTAATAGTTTAATATTAAAATTCAGGAATAGTATTTTATTCATTTGTTAATTAGTGTATTAATTCCTGAGGTGGAGCACTGTAGTGATCTTCAAATTGGAAGAGGACTATGCAAAGCTCCACTCGCTGTCTCAGTGGGACGGCATGAACAATGTAATTAAATTCATTAGTGGAGTGAAGGAGGAGGCTCCTCCAATCAGACTTCGTGATGTGGCTACAGAAACAATTCACCTCTTGAAGGATGGGAAATGGATTTGTTATGGCAGAAGCCCCTGCAGGGGCAGAAGGACACTTGCTTGAAGAGAGAGTGGATATTTTGAGGACCGAGTGAAACTGACAGGATGGAGAAGTGCGTAGTGGCTCTACACACAATACAGTTTGACAAATGACAGCAGAACTGTAAAAGCAGCGAAGAACTACATGAGAAACTACAATGATTTGACATGAATTGTGGAAACTACAACTTAGTCAACATAGGATTTTCAGACTTTTTTTTTCACACCACAAGAGCACTTATGCCGTGAAGACCTCATGTGGTGTCCTTGCTCTGTTGGAAATGTGTTGCCTGAGGTTTTCTTTCTTGCTACAGATGCATTGCTTGCCCAGAGTGTCTAAGCTTGTTGGTGACATGACCAAGATTTTGGTATCCTGACAGTGTTTGGTGCTTTTGGGTGTGCTGGATTTGAATGACAAGCAATGTCCTAATGAATTAACATAATGAATAAAAACACAGCCGTATAACTGTTTGTGATATAATTGCTCCTCCACTGTTCTCTTTGTTTTTGTATGCATGAAATTAGGTCAGTCACAATGTCAAAATGACGAGCTACTCTTGTCTAGTACATACTATTATAATAATAATTAATAATAGCACTAATTAGTAGTCATTTTAAGTGTTTTTTCAGTATTTAGAATAACTTATCCAAGCCATAATTACTAATTGATAGCATTTCATATATTAATAGTGTAATACATTAGTACATATTTATTGTGACATTATGAAATGTATTTTTATATGTTTATATTTTACTTTTGCCTTCATTTTTTTTTCCAGGTGGTGAAAATGATGATCATCGTAGTGGTGACCTTTGCCATCTGCTGGCTGCCGTATCATGTCTATTTCCTCGTTACGGGGTTGAACAAGCAGCTGGTTAGACAGAAGTTTATTCAGCAGATCTATTTGTCAGTCATGTGGCTCGCCATGAGCTCCACCATGTACAACCCCATTATTTACTGCTGCCTGAACAGCAGGTAAGACTCAACTTAGAGCATGCCACAGAGATTTATGACACAAATGCATTTTGTCATAGAAACATGAGAGTTGTTCCCTCTGTTTGTTGCATGAATCATGCAGTAATGGACACACTTGAGATGCTCCTCTTCCTGTGAAATATTACTCATCAATCAATGATTGAAATGAAAGAGTTATTAATAATCAGTCCGACTAAAGGACAGGGACAGGAAGCTTAAGCTGACTCAGTGTGAATTTCCCTTTTTTAACAATTTTGAGTTATGAAAACAGAAAAATGTGGACTAACGTCCAAATGTAGACCCAAGGTTGATTCCACTTGGTCCTAAAAATAATATCTAATAGAATTCATTAATAAAATTAAGATTTTTAATGGTTTTTTTTAAAAGAAGTCTCTTCTGCTCACCAAGCCTGAATTTATTTAATTGAAAGTACAGCAAAAAGAGTTTTGAAATATTTTTACTATTTAAAATAACTGTTTTCTATTTATGTATATTTAAAATGAAATTTATTCCTGTGATTTTAAAGCTGAATTTTTAGCATTATTACTCCAGTCACATGATCCTTTAGAAATCATTCTAATATTCTGATTTGCTGCTCAAAAACATTTATTATTTATTGTTAATATTACTATATGAGTAGAATGTTTCAGGTTTCTTTGGTGAATAGAACGCTCAGGAGAACAGCATTTATCTGAAATAGAAATAATGATGATAAAGACATTATAAATGTCTTTATCATCACTTTTGATCATTTTAAAGCATCCCTGCTAAATAAAAGTATTAATTTCTGAATGGTATAGTGTATACTGTTACAAAAGCTTTTTATTTCAGATAAATGCTTATCTTTGGCTCTTTCTACTCAACAGAAAATCTTAAAAAAATGTACTGAGCTGTTTTAAATATTGATAATAATAATAATTTTTTTTTTTTTTAATTCTTGAACAGTATATCAGCATATTAGTATGGTTTATGAAGGATCATAAAAGAAGTTTTTTAACTAGTAAAATCATTTCACAATATTACTGCTCCTGCTGTATTTTGGATCAAATAAATGCAGGCTTGGTGAGCAGAAAAGACTTCTTTAAAAAAAAAAAAAATCCTACTGTTCAAAAACTTTTGACTGGTAGTGTATAACATTAAGAGGTGCATTTACATAAATTATTAAAGGGAGACTTTACTCAAAAATGACAATTCACTGTTGTTTCAAACACATATGCTGTTATTTTATCCCATGGAACATGTGAAGGTTCCTAAAATTTTTCCTTTCTTGTTCGAAAAGAAAGAAAGAAATAAAGGTGAGGATGAGTGAATAATGAAAAAAAGTTGTTGGGTGAACTGTTTCAATACAGACTAACAAATCTTCATTCTTCCCATGCATAGCCGATAGAAAATAAGACATGCGGACGTGAATGTTATGACAATAGCATAGGGACTATTAGAAAGCCTTTTAGAGTCAATGATTTTGTCCAAGGTTTTAATTAAAGGAATGTTCTAGGTTCAATACAAGTTAAGCTCTATCGACATCAACCTTGCTGTGTCGTCGATCACCACAGAAGAATATTTCGACATCCTTTAGTTTGTTAAAAACCACCAGAAGTCATGTTTACAGCAGTGCGCTTGCAATGGAAGTCTTTCAGGTGAATGCTTTGATTAAAACTGTTACAATAAAGAAACAATATTGTAAATAGGATTAGTGTGATTAAAAATGTAAATGCTTATGTCCAGCTTTCAACTCCAATCATGACTATTTAAAGCCTGTAAATCTAACCAGAGAAGCACTGTGAAGAAAAAAAATACAGAAGTATTACATTGGTGGCAAAGTATATACACCTAGGATTATTTGAGTTAAATTATTTGAAATGAATATTTAGGATTTATTCATTAAAGATTACAAACATTAAGTCTGCCCACTTGAACATTAATAGTGAAATGCACGTTTTTTTTTTTTTTTAATTTCATAGAAATCATTGGCATGAAATGGCTGTCTCAGGTTTGGATAAAAGCATACTGTACCTTACTGTGAGTGCTATATGGAAGTCTGTAATATGGCTCCCCATAAAATGTAGCTAATGACCTTTATACAGCTCTGCAGGTTTTTTTTTTTTTTAGCGCTAGTTGTAGCCTGGCAACCGTTGCTATCCACCATTAACTTGATCAGGCTGGGACAGCCATAGCATTGAGTTTATGTAAATGCACCACAGATGGAATACATGGCTAAAATGCAAGCCTGGATGATAAATAATCCACATCTAATTTCTTCAGGTCCCATTTGGCTTAGTCTGAAATGACACAGTACGAGAGCATGACAATTTGCAACCATATGCTATTCAATAACCAGAAAATCATTATCAAAGAATCATTATCATGTACCTGGCAGTTTTTGATTATTAAAAATACATAGCGTAGAGTTTATATGTTGGCAGTAGCCTCTGACATCTAACCTGTGATATTGGTTTTCTCTTTGTCCTGTGCAGTCACTTGGACTTGACAAATTGATTGTGTTTAATGGCTTTTGGCCGTTTGCAAAGATTTTTCTTTCCATTCTCATTCTTATGAAAGCCTGTTTACACCTCAGAGTAAAAAAAGTAATTGTAAACAAATTTGTAGGTGCAACATACAGTGCCTTGCGGAAGTATTCATACCCCTTCATGTTTTATGTTGCTGCCTCATGTTAAAATGCTTTAAATATTTTTTTCCACATCAGTCTACACTCCATACACCATAATGACAAAGCAAAAACAGAATTGTCACAACTTTGAAAATTAATTAAAAATAAAACACTGAAATAAGTACATTGCATAAGTATTCATACCCTTAACTCAGTAGTTAGCTAAGCTTTGCACATCAGCATTTGACAATGATCTGCCATTCTTCTTCCCACTTTTCACCTCTCAAACTTTGTCAGGTTAGATGGGGAGAGATGCACAGTTTCAGGTTTCTCCATAAATATTTGAATGGGTTCAAGCCCAGGCTCTGGCTGGGCCATTTGTGGACATTCACAGAGTTGTCTATAAGCCACTGTGTGCTTGGGGTCTTTCTCTTGTTGGAAACTGAACCTTGTGCCCAGTCTGAGGTTCTGAATGTTCTGGACTGGGTTTTCATTAAGGCTAACTGAATATTTTGGTGCATTGAGCTTTCCTTTTACACTAACGAGTCGTTCGGTCCCTGTCGCTGAAAAACAGACCCACCGCATGAGGACGCTACCACCAAACTTTACAGTTGAGATGCTACTGTGCAGGTGATGAGCAGTGCCTGGTTTCCTTCAAACATGATGCTTGGAACTGAGGTTCATCAGATCAGAGAATCTTGTTTTTCACAGTCCAGGGGGTCCTTTAGGTGTTTTTTTTTTTTGGCAAATTCCAAGTGTGTTTTCATGTGTCTTCACTGAGCAGAGGATTGAGTTTTGCCACACGGCCAGAAAGCCCAGATCGCTGGAGTGTTGCAGTGATGTTTGTCCTTCTGTAGGTTTCTCCTATGTCCACATATGATCATGGACCTCAAATAGAGTGACCATCAGATTCTGTGTCACCACTCTAACCAAAGGCCTTCTGCAACAATAGCTCAGTTTGACCAGGAGGCCAGCTTGAGGACAAGTCCTGGTTGTTTTAGACTTCTTCCATTAAGGATAATGGAAACTACATGCTTCTGTGAACCTTCAATGCAGCAGAATTTTTTCTGAACTTTTCCCTAGATGTGTGACTTGACAAAATCCTGTTTCTGAACCCTACAGGCAGTTCTTTTGACCTCACCCTGGTGAAAAAAACAGCATATGCTGGTAGGTATGTTTTGATGCTGGGATGCTGGTTAGGTATGTTTTGGTGCCGGTTTAAGCTGGTCCTTTGCTGGTTTATGCTGGTCCTTAGCTGGTTTATTCTGGTCCTTTGCTGGTTGATGCTGGTTCTTGACCAGCAACATGACCAGCATAGACCAGCAACATGACCAGCATAAGCCAGCAAAGGACCAGCAAAAACCAGCTAAGGACCAGCTTAAACCAGCATCAAAACATACCTAACCAGCATATGCTGTTTTTTTCACCAGGGCAGGGCTTGGTTTTTTGCTCTGATATACATTTTTAGCTGTTAGACCTTTTATTGAGACGTGTAAGGGAGCGTGGGGCACAAACTAACGCAGGGTTAATTGTTACACACGTGATTTAAATATTTCTACACAAGTTTATTAATGCTTGGCAAGTCGGCAAAAGACACTGCTGATGGGGAAAGCTGTAACACTACGTTACAGTCTGGCCCGCTATATTAAACTATGCTATTCTATGACATTAGCCATGTAATTTTTGGATTAAAATTAGCCAAACGTAAGTTTTTTGGCTCGTTTATGTGTCTCGTGTTCTATGAGAGTTGTGTTTGGAGGGAGGGGAGTGTTTTTCTGAATGTGTTTCATCTATTTGCGCACATTGTTTTGAACTATACTATATAGCTGTTTTGCGATATCAGGGCCGTCCCACACATGGTTGCGATGTGTTCATTGTGAACCTCAAAAATTCGATTTTTTTTTAATTCTTAAAAAACGCCATTATTTTATTCAAAAAAGTTAATCATTTTATTTTATTGACAATTTTTTTAGTTTGTCGTGTATATTTTGTTCATTCGATCAGATAACATTTTAAGCTGTCATATGGTCATGTTACAACGTGCCCCTCACATGTTACAATTACCCCACATAAGGGGCATGTTGTCACTTTTCACTTCCTTTCTTTTGAGGTAAATAACGAAAAACGTATACACTGTAACCATGAAACAAAGCCACATATTTGTACAAGTGTGAAATTAACGTGGATAAAAAATTAGATTTACAGAAACTGAGAAATTCAAAAAGTGTTAGGTTGTGCCCCATGCTCCCCTATGCCTTTCCAAATCATACCCATTTAAATGAATTTTCCTCAAGTTAATTTCACTCGAAATGTAGTAACATCTACAGTACTAGAACTGTACTACTCAACTGTCCCAGATAAGGGTATGAATACTTATGCAAAGGAATAACTTAAGTTTTTTTATTTTTAATTAATTTGCAAAGATCTAAAAAATGTTTTGCTTTGCTCTTATGGTATATGGAGTGTGGATTGATGTGGGAAAAAAACTAATTTAAAGCAGTTTAACATAAGGCTGCAACATAAAATGTGAAAAAAAAGGAGTATCAATACTTTCGCAAAACGCTGTATATGAAATTGTATCTGTAAATGAAATATATTAGATTATGCCTAAATGCCCCATAGATTTGTCCAGTTTTTCATCCGGTTTTGTATATGTTCTTATCTGTGCTCAGGTTTCGGGCCGGCTTTAAACGTGTTTTCCGCTGGTGCCCATTTGTGCGGGTGTCAGACTATGACGAGCTCGAGCTGCGGGCCATGCGGCATAAAGTAGCACGCCAGAGCAGCATGTACACACTCTCACGAATAGAGACCACCGTCGTAGCCGTGTGTGACCCCTCAGAGCCAAGCGGCCACCCAGGCCGGAAGAGCCTTCACAACCATCAGCACAACGGCTGCTCCAACCCAAACAAGATCAAAGAAGTAACATACATGCAGAGCGACCTGAAGGAGGAATTCTGCTAAGATGGACTTTGACGTAAGATTCACACTGAAGTATCAAGCACAGCCATTTTAACAAAGCCTCATTTAGTCATATCATTAATTGAATATGCTAATATATAACACATAAACAGCATCCTTATACAGTAAATTTTCCAAAAATGTGTTTTATGGAGCATGTCTGGTTTGAGTCACCCCCAGCACTCATCATCACAAAGACCAATTCTGTCCAACATCTGAGGAGCACTTTGTCCGTAGCTGAAATTGTAGATAGCGGTTGCCCTTTGATGCCAATCAGGTGCTCTTTTCTTTCATCATACGCTTAGCAAGGTTAGCATGCTACTTGAATGTCCAAGTTTTGATTTCACCCAGGAGCTGAACGCTCAATTCTAGTTCAAATATCTTGTGTTTGAAAAGGTTCAGATTGATGCTACATCCTGAGCTGCTAAATGAGTAGGTGTGTTTCCAGCACACGAGCTGCTTGGCTGAATCGTGTAGGGAAATTTGTTAGCTTCATATTCTGTCCTGTTTAATCTAAACCATTTAATGTAATTGATGAGATGGTAAACCAATTGTGCATCACCTTATTAGCATAGCAAAGATCAATTTTGAAATTTGACCTTGACAGATGCAATTGGACTACTGCAGGAAGATTTTTTGTTTGCATGGAGTAACTGGATGAGTTGTTCATTTGGCAGAGAGCACTGCGTGGGATACCGTATCCCAAAATGCAATGCGTATTACTTTATATGACCTTTCGCTTCCAAAGCGAACTAGCTGTTTTCTTTGCTGTTACATTGTTTCATTGATCTGCTGACCAAATTTTTATTTGTTTCTGCAATAACTAGATGTTATATGTTGAATTAAACATGCACAGAGTAAGACCTTGTCGAAACAATGTAGCACATTACAGTTTAAAATATTTGCATAATGTGTGCTGTTGCACATACTAAGTTTAAAATTTAATATACAGTCCATATAGTCTTGTGCATTAGATTGGGCCAAAATACAGTACATGGAATATTATTACAGATTAAAATAACTGAATTTAGAAAGGATTTGTTCCTGTGATGACAAAGCCGTCATTACTCCAGTCTTCGGTGTCACATGCTCGTCCAGAAATCATTCTAACTTGCTGATTTGCTGCTCAAGAAACCGAATCGAAAAAGGTTGTGTTGCATAATATTTTGTAGAAAGAGTGATCCATTTTTTCAGGATTCTTTGATGGATACTTCAATAGAACAGCATTTATTTGAAAGGAAATTAGCATTTATTTGAATTCTGTTGTAATTCCTTACTAGCCTAAACTTTTTTTGTAGTGTGCATAATATACTTCAGTTTTACACTTTTTACTGGCACAATATTTAAATGCTTAAATGAAACTCTTCTTTCAAAATCAACTGATACAATGTTTTTTTTAAAAAAAAACAACTTATTGTATATTATCCAGTGACCAGGCTTTTAACAGATTAGTTCACTCCTGAATTAAATTTTCTTGATAATTTACTCACCCCCATATCATCCAAGATGTTCATGTCTTTCTTTCTTCAGTCAAAAATAAAATTTAGGTTAAACATTTATTTATTAACATTTATTAACATAACATTTTAGGAAAAAAGGTTTTTGAGGAAAACATTCCAGGATATTTCTCCATATAGTGGACTTCAGTGGGAGCCAGTGGTTCAAGTTGCAGTTTTAAATCAGCTCTACACAATCCTAGCCGAGGAATGAGGTTCTTATCTAGCAAAATAATCAGTCATTTTCTAAAAAACATAAAAATATATATTCTTTTTAACCACAAATGCTCATTTTGCACTTTTGGTTCAAAAAAGTAGGGTAAGGCGAAAAACTCAGTCTCATATTCTCCTCCAACTTCAAATTAGAGTTGTCAAAAGGTACCGGGTTTGGTACTTTCAGCACTGAAATTTTAAAAACGTCCATTTCCCAAACATCCATTTCACATTTGAGCATTGTTGAGCCAATTTTTAAACATCGCTGATTGGCCATAGCGTTCATGCACTCAACAGACATGACTTTGATTGGCTACAATGATAAGCGCTTCACGCTCCTCACCGAACGCTCAAACACAACGGGTGCGTTTGAAAGCCGCGTGTCAGCGCACATAGATGGTTCAATGTGAGTGGGAAATGGACGCTTTTAAAATTTCAGTACCAAAAGTGCCGAACCCAGTACCTTTTGACAACTCTACTTATCCAATCCAATATCATTGTTTTACCTTTTTTTGTAAAGGGTGTTTGACTTTCTTTGCACATTTGCTTTGTAAACACTGGGTCAGTACTTCTGCCTATATCATGTGTGACCTTTCCAACCTAATGTGCAAAGCTGTGGATGCAAAGCTATAGTGCAAGGTAAAGATATGTGGTTAAAAAGTACACAAGTGTACATTTTATTAAAAAATGACTGTTTCGCTAGATAAGACCCTTGTTACTCGGCTGGGATCGTGTAGAGCCCTTTAAAGCTGCATTGAAACTGCAATTTGGACCTTCAACCCACTGGGCACCATTGAAGTCTACTATATGATGAAAAATTTTAAAATGTTTTCCTCAAAAACTTAATTTCTTTTAAACTGAAGAAAGAAAGACATGAACATCTTGGATGACATGGGGTAAGTAAACGGAATATTAATCAGGGAATTTTAATTCTGAAGTGAACTAATCCTTTAATGGGCTATGTTAATCAGCTGGTTCCTAACATCAGCTGATTAATCAGTTCAGTTGACTAGTATGAAATATGCTGGTGGTTAATTTTTAATTTGTTAAGTGAATTGCACATAACAGACACATACCTGTGTAATCATAGATATAATACCTCACCGTATCTCTGTTTTCACACTGCAAAAACTGTGTTTTCAGAATCATCCTTTTAGGAGAGCATCTTCAGAAAGCTAATTTTCCTAGGACAAAAATGGCATCTCGGTGTAGACGGAAAGCCAAAACGTAGAGAAAAAGACCTTCAGATGTTTTCAGATAAGTATAGACATAGCGTGTGTTGTTTCTTGTGACGTTTTTCTGACAAGAGAAATAGATGCTATTTTAGGTTTACCTGAATCAGGTAAACCACTGAGACTAAAACTGTTATGATTTATCTGGTCTGTTTGATTTCGTTGCCATTGCATCATCACTTTGAATGGAAAGCAGTCCCCTTTTTGCAGCTGGTAACTATATTCTGAGAGCATTGCTGGTATAACTACTTGTTTATCTGCCAACTCAGACTCCTTGGCACAGACTATAACTGAATGTTACAATGATGATTATAGTGTAAAACTTCTTATCGACTGTACAATCGCACAGTTTCCACAACAGATCAACACCTCATATTGTTTTTTTAATCATTTACCCCTCAATCGTTGAGTTCTTTTGTCGATTCTACCCTTTACTTCTTATTTGTGCCATGTCTTTGAATCTCTGGCAGGAAAGCTGGTGTTTCGTTCGTACTGTTCAATGAAGCTTCCAGCTGAGCAGCAGTGAGGGGTCTGTTTCTCAAACTAGAGGCTGTGATGTATTTGTCCTCTTGTTGTTGATCATCGGTCCGTCCACATTCTGTCTAGGTTAGATCTAGTTTGCTTTCTTTAAAGACAGTACAGAAGGAACAGCCTTCATCTCTTAAAAGAAATATGTTTGTGTCTGGTCATTTTTTAAACAAAATGTGACAAATGTGCTTCAGAAACTTTCAGAAAATGCTTTCCACACTTAATCACAATTATAAGAAGAAAGGTTTCTTGAGTACTACAGTACATTAGAATGGTTTCTTAATTTACGTAACAAAAGACCGGAATAATGGCTAACAGGAGTTAGGCTTTGCATGTATCGGAAGTAAAAAATTGGTTTAGTAAATATAAAAGTGTATATACATATAAATTATTGCTGTTATCACACCTCATTTTTTTTTGTCTTGTCAAAAGAAGAAAACAAACAAATGAACCTAAAAGAAACAGGTTACGGATAAAAGGTTTTGCTTAAAAATGAAAGAAAGAATTTCCATACCTGGATGGACTCTTACCTTGTTCAGCCTCAGAGTGATGCAAGTGCCCCATTTAAATTTCTCTCTTATCTTGTCCTTAGGTTGTTTTCCAGGGTTTGCACTTGACTCTCATGATACGCTCCAGGTCTGTGCTTTTGCTTTTTGTCTTTATTTAAAGCTCTGTGTTATGGGAATTTTCTCTGGAGGGCTCATATGTTTAAACAGGTTAATAATTTCCCCCCAAAAATGAAAATTCTGTCATTTACTCACCTTCACGTCGTTCCAAACCTGTATGGAATTCTTTTTTCTGTAGAGCACAAAAGAAAAACAAAAGAATATTTGCAACAACATGAGGGTGAGTAAGTGATCCCTATATGGTGTATGCTTGCTATTTATTATTAGATTTGCATATAGATCACACTCCCGGTGGATGTTTCTCCAGCCGAGTATATATTGTTTTCCTCAATTCTCTTCATTTTGCCTGTTTAGAAGCAATTATGTGGTAATCCATCACTAATAAAGACAAAACAAGATCTGTAGCTGGCTTAGCCTTAGGCATCGATTGGTTAAGCCTGAGGAGTGCTGGTCACAAACCTGACTTATAAGTTGTTGCTCGTAAGATGTCTGGAGGCCTTGGTATGCTCACCCTCACTGCACCACCAATTGCAAGTTTAATGGATTTTTTCCAGGTGAGGAAAGCCAGCTGTGGCCACTCAGATAAAAATGGTGTGTGCTCACTGTTTGTGCACACATGTGCACTCAAACATGTATGCATAAATACATGCATACAGCATATTTTCATCTTTTTTTTTATTGTGCATTTTCTGACAATTTAGTATGTCCTTGTAAAACATAGGTCAGATTAACGTGGGCATAATTAAAGTATGGCAGCTTTTAAGGAGAAAGCTATTATTATTATTATTATTATTATTATTTACAGAAAGTATGTGAATCCCTGTAAATATCCTTGATAACACCTAAGATTAAGAATTAATTCAAAATTGTACAAAAGTATATTTAAAAGCCTTGATGTTCATATACAATACTGTTTAAATGTTTGTGGTCAGTAATATTTTTTGTATAATAGTTGATATAAAAATACTTTTATTCATCCAGGATCAAATCATTTGATAAAAAAAAGTGACAGTGTTACAAAATGTTTAAATTAAGTATTTTTTATTTAAATAAATACAGTTCTTTGAACTTTCTATTCAGCAGAGAATCCTGAAAAGAAATGTAAAAATCACAGTTACACCGTAAAAAACAAAAAACACAGTTTGTTGAGTCAACTTAAAATAATTTGTTACCCTGCTGCCTTAAAATTTTAAGTTCAGTCAACTCCAAAAAAGTTTATTCAACTTGAAATGTTAAGTTGTACTAAGTGACAACTTAGATATTTGTGTTGAAGTAACCCAGCTGCCTTAAGAATTTAAGTTTAACAAACACAAATATCTAATATCTATTGTCACTAACATTTCAAGTTGAATAAACTTTTTTTGAGTTGACTGAACTTAAAATTTTAAGGCAGCCGGGTAACAAATTATTTTAAGTTGACTCAACAAATAGTTTTTTACAGTGTAAGCTTAATACATTTGTGGAAACTGTTTTTAACATTAATGATAATAAAAAAATATTTCTTTAGCACCAAATCAGCGCCAAGCCATCATACACTCTTAAAAAGCATGTGTTGAAAACAACACAACCTGTGTTGTTTCTTAACACACACCTCTGCGTCTAGTTTAGGACAACACATTTTAACTCAACCAGTGTGTTATTCCTGCTAATTTCGGCACACTAATACAGGGTTGCCAGGTTTTACAACAAAACCTGCCCAATTGCTAATCAAAATTAGCCCAAAACTAACCCAATCTTGTTTTGGAGGAAAATACACTTTAAAATACACTTTTTCGGCAGGGTTCCCCTGTTAAAATTTGCATTCCAGGGGTTAAATATCATGTTATTGAGGTTGCTTTAACGAGACATGAAACCGGACATGAAAAACAATCTGTGGCAAGAGTTTTAAAGTAGCCGCAGACTTGGCAACACTGCACTAATGTGTTATAGTTACACAATTGGTGTCAATTATGTACACAAAATTACACAAAACATGTTCAAATAGGCAACACAAAAAATAGGTTAAAAATGAACACATCCTGTTTGAGTGTAAGAATAAATTACATTTTTAAAAATGTAATAATATTTTACAATTTTATTGTTTTAACTATATTAATAAAATGAATGCAACCTTTAAAAAAAATTACAGACCGCAAACTTTTGAGTGGAAGTGTACATTTCATTGTATATAATCATCAGTTTCATCAGTTTAATGCTTAATCAAGCTTTTACCTTAACCTAAAAAACCTATGGACAAATATAGGTTACTGAATCTCACAACAAAGCAACAATATCAAAGAACAACTTTGTTCTTTGATGTTGTTTGAACAAAGCACTTCTGGCATTTTGTGGCCTGGTTTCTTGTCTCATATCAGCTCTTGCATTGTGTCCTTTAAGTGACTTTCCTTGACTCTTTTGAACCTTTTTTCTTCCCTTAGATTTTGTTTCAGTGTTAATTTTGTTGATGTTCAACATCTTGCATATCAGTAACCTTTAAATTGTGCATAGATGCATTGCTGTTTTGGACAAGCCTTCAGCCGACATTCTTGTAAATATATGCCAGTGCACCTGCCTAGTGAATGTGCAGAGACCATTTGAAAGTATATTAACCAGGAATGTAAAATACATCATGGACATGCTTTGACAGTGTCATACATTCCTAAAATTGCTAACAGACAATGAATGAATGATCACACCATTATCACCCCCCATCTGTCTTGAGTGAACACTTACGAATGTATACATGTCAAAGCATCAGAGCATGTCCTTTTCGCCTTATCACTGTGTTTCTGAAATCCATGTTTTTATGTTAAAAAGGCCCTTTATATCTTTAACAGAATGCATTTAGCACCTGTATGTCATGTATTTTGTTAATTCCAGTGTGTACAGTACCAGTACTTTTTTTCCCCACAAATGTTTAACTGTGTTTGAGGTCTGAAGCTCTGTGGATTTACGTGAGCCATTCCTATTATAATTTATCACAAGGACATTTGATTTACTGTGTGTACTGTAGTTACATAAGCATAACAGTCTGTACTTGTGGATGTTTGTGCAGGTTCTTACATGTATTATATAAAACAGTATTATTATATTAATTAGATGAGGTTTGGGATTTTAAAAATCTCAAAAATGATTGTATAATCATCAGTCTATAACTTATAACTGTAAGCTCGGATATTGTGTGCTTTATTGATAGCTTGTGACAAATTAGCCTTTTTAAATGAATGTTTCAGCTGTGGTTTCCTTTTTAAAGTCCTGTACAAACAAGCAAACTTGCCATTTTCCCAGGTTAAATGACTACTGGTTTACAAGCATTCACATCAAAAATTGAAGATTTGCTGAAAATGATATAGATGAGAAATTTACATCATTTGCTCACCAATGGATCCTCTGAAGTGAATGGGTGCCATCAGAATGACAGTCCAAACAGCTGATAAAAACATCACAATAATTCACAAGTAATCCACATGACTCCAATCCATCAATTCACATCTTGTGAATTGAAAAACTGCATATTTGTAAGAAACAAATCCATCGTTAAAGTGTTTTAACTTTAAATCATTGGCTAAAATATGAGTATTATTCAGAATAATGCTTCCTGAACTGTTTTGGACTGCTTTCACTTGTAAACGGTGCTCAATCTGTGTATATTGCTCTTCTGATTCAAACAAGATGGCTTTTTCAATGGAAAAAAGCAATATTATAAATAGAGCACTTGTATTTTAGCCAAAAGCAATGGTTAAAATGGTTACAATTTATTATAAACATGACACATTTAGCTTCACAAGATGTTATCGTGATGTTTTTACCAGATGTTTGGACGCTCATTTTGACGGCACCCATTCACTGCAGAGGATCCATTGGTGAGCAAGTGACGTAGTGCTACATTACTCAAAATCTGGTCCAAAGAGGAAACCAACTCATCTACGTCCTTGACGGCATGAGGTTAAGAACATTTTCAGCTCATTTTAATTTTTGGGTGAACTATTCCTTTAAGGAACAATAAAAACTGTGGGATAAAGCTATGTATTACATTGAACAAGTTTTTACAAATGACAAGCTTTTCTGATAATGGTGTTGTCTGATCTTGCACATGATAGATGTTTATTAATTAGTGTATAGTTTACTGTGATTCCTAACTTTCTTTTTTTTGTTGTTGTTGTTGAATGTGTTTGGATAAAAAGCTCTGTACTGCCAATGTTTTTGTTAGATATTCTGACTCTAGTACAAGTATTGTAATTGCCAAACCGTGATTGATGACAATAAATGTGTTCTAAGGCTTTTAAAATGAGAAATGTGAGATCCCAGTCCTCATCGATTGACAGACCTGTGGAAACACTGTTCTGAAAAGAAATAATTGCTACCGCTGTTAGTTGAAATAGGGTCAGCTGAGCAATGACAACCAAAATCCCCTCTGGACTCTGGAGTATGTTTATGATTTGTATTGTAGCAGATGGGGTAGTTTCTGAACCACTGATCTACACTCATCTCGAGGCGCTCGGAGGACTAGATGAAGTACTTTTAAGAATAGTTCAGCGGCAGTCATGTGTGCACAGGATTTCTATTAAATCCGGTGTAACTCAAATGAGACTAATCCCTAACCCCCTTGATAACACTGGAGGTGTATCTCTTTTCCCACTCTGAGATACTCCCTGCTGACTTGTTCTTTTGCAAAGAGTTTTTCCCGCACTAAACTTCTGTGAGTTTACCAGTGCTCACCAAAAATGTGAGCTTAAAACATCCTCAAGCCAACATGATTTAACACAGTGAACTGTCACAAACTGTAAGGATAAAAATACATACGTATTGGTTACTGGTTAATCTGTGACGCTCAATTTCAGAGGCCCCGGTTGAGAATACTCAGGTTAGCACAATGTCTCTATCATATACTGTATCTCTATGAGAGCACAACTTAAAAAAAAAAAAAAGTAAAAAAAGACCGAAGCAAGGATAAAATGGAAATGCTCAGTGCCTAACCCTTTAAAATAAGCTAAACTAACTGGCAGAATTTAATTGATGCACTGTTGATCCCTGACCAATTTATATCATATTCTTATTCACCGATAAATGTGCTGTAGTGCTGCTCTTTCTGAGAGGCAGAACCAGGAGCTAATGATTCATTACAGATGTCTTGACCTGAATTTCACTTTCAAATTACTCGAAAAGAAAGCAGACCTTACACTGTGAAAAATGTTTTGTCAGGCAACCTAAAATGTGCTTCAAGTGGTTCAAAAAGGTTTTATTCTAAACTGGTTTATTTTTGGTTTTCTCTAATGATAGTAATTTTAAAGGGATAGTTCACCCAAAAATGAAAATTCTGTTATCAATTGACAAAAACCCTTTGCAAAAACCCGCCCGCCTTAGTTACAGTTGCTATGTCCGACAAACAGTGCCGCTCTGATACTACACATCATGATCTCACGCAGTGAGACAAGACAGAACAGGTTACTGTCACGATTGTGTTGTGTGCGGGGAAAGACGAGGAGGAGCGAGGAGGTCCGATGCATAAAGTTTAATATAATCCACAGGGAAATAGGAACCAACAGGAAACAGTAGGGAACCAGCGAACACAACGTAAAAAGACATTAAGAACGGACGATCTGAACAGGAACACAACCAGACTTATATACATAGAAACAACCAATCGGGGGAGAAAGGTGAACAATCAAACAGTGAGGTAAATAATAAGAAACGGAACAGGAAGACGGCGCGACTCTCGCCGTAACAAACACACTGGGGAGGGAGGGTGGGCGCCCTGGAGGCTCGTGCGGTGCAGACATCGGAGGGATAGGAGGTACGCCTCCAGGGCGGATCAGGGAGCTCAGGGAGCCACGGCCGAGCACACAGTCCATTCGGCCATGGCTGATCAGGGGGGTAGCCCCCCCCCCAAAAAATTTTCTTGGTGGAACTTAGGACGAAGTCAGCCCAGGAGAGCACAGGAAGGCCGGGCTTAATAGGCGCTGACACAGGAGGGCGCTCGGGTGGCGCCGGCTCTGGAGGGCGCTCGGGCGGTGCCGGAGGAGGCACAGGCTCTGGAGGACGCTCGGGCGGCGCCGGAGGAGGCACTGGCTCTGGAGGGCGCTCTGGAGGCGCCAGAGGAGGCACTGGCTCTGGAGGGCGCGCTGGAGAGAGCTCCGGCTCTGGAGGGTGCGCTGGACGCAGCTCCGGCTCTGGAGGCAGCACAGGCTCTGGAGGAATGGACGGGATTAGTGGAGGCTTGGGAGAGCTGGACGGGACCAGCGGAGAAGGAGGAGAGCTGGACGGAACCAGCGGAGACACTAATTCATATAAATCCACAATATCCTTAGTGTATGTGGCTTGCCATATAGTCGTTTGCTGATCCAGAGCGCGGCGGGAGTCCGAGAGCTGACCGCGGGCGCGGTGGGAGTCCGAGAGCTGACGGCGGGCGCGGCGGGAGTCCAAGGGTCGGCCGCGGGCTCTGGGCTGAGGATGAGGAAGGAGCTATGGAGAACGGGGTAGAGCGAGGGAGGACCGGAGGGAGTGAGCTCGTTGGAGCAGCACGTGGAGGACGCTGGCTGGGGGTGAGCTGGAGCGGCCGCGTGTTTACAAATGGGGAGAAGATTGGAATCTTCCACATCGACAAAGAAATTGGAATGACAAAAAGCAAGGACATGGTTGATAAATTCCGCAACGGGTCTGCGGCAATCATCAGGAGTTATGGAACAGAACAGCTTGTCATCGTTTAGCCCCATTTGAAAACGCGTTGATCGTGGCGTCGCTCCAACTCACCAGGTGACAAACGCTCAAAAATTCCTCCACGTATTGCTCCAATGGCTTATCTGCCTGTTGGATATTCCAGAGGTATTCCTCAGCCCAGAACATCTTGTTAGGTCGGTTCTTCTGTCACGATTGTGTTGTGTGCGGGGAAAGACGAGGAGGAGCGAGGAGGTCCGATGCATAAAGTTTATTAATATAATCCACAGGGAAATAGGAACCAACAGGAAACAGTAGGGAACCAGCGAACACAACGTAAAAAGACATTAAGAACGGACGATCTGAACAGGAACACAACCAAACTTATATACATAGAAACAACCAATCAGGGGGAGAAAGGTGAACAATCAAACAGTGACGTAAATAATAAGAAACGGAACAGGAAGACCAAATAAGGGCAACACAGGGAAAACACACAAACAGTCCAAAGGGTCTGACAAGATGAAACAAGATCTCAGCTTTAAAATGTGGTCATTTTTTCAAGAAATTTAAACAATATTGTTCTGTGTCTCTTTAATGTGTTGTGACAGATCACTGTATTGCCTTATTAGAAGTCATTTCTTCTTTACTTAAAGCACAAAAAACACATGAATGAACATCAGAACGTATTTTATTTCAACCACGGAAAGACAGGTTTTTTTTTTTCCAAGTATAAGTCCACCAAAGTTAATCTGTAAATGTAAACTCTAATTAGTAAACATTACTTAAAAAAAGCATAGTATAGTGTAAGAATAGTATTTTGTACTAACAAAGTTTTATTTAGTGTTGAAGACTTACATGCAAGTTCTGGTAACTCAGAATCAAAATTTTCAATAACTAAATTGTTAAATGCAATATAGGGTTGTGCCGATAGACGATAGCATCGTGTATCGACGATAGTCAGAGATATCGCCTGTTGCTGATGCCTTTGATGATAGCAGGATGATTATTATTATTATCCGTCAAAAATAGATTAGGCGCCTAACTTTAGCGATGCAGTGCAGAGAGCCGCTTCTGGGGTGCTTTAGAAACGTGCTGCGAGGTGGCTGGTATAAACACAAAGGCACAAAGGCACAAATCACGGTGAGCGGGAAGTGGTGTTTTGGATGGGAAGCATGCAATCTGTAATAGCATGCAGTTGCTGACGCTCACAAAAGTGTGTAATCGCTTTCTTTTAGTGCACTTTTTTTTCGATTTCACTTTCAGTTTCGAAATCGAACCCATTCAGCAAGGAGGGGAGAAGATGGAAAAGGGGTCACTAGGCTAGTCAGTGATGATATTCTTTGATAACGTAAATGTTCTTTGCTCGTTTTCTGTAGCTGCTTTTTGAATAACTAAGGAAATGTAAGCATTTGTAACTTACAATGTTTGTATTAAATTGTTATTATGTTAAACACAAGTTAAGTCATATTGAAAACTGGTGTTTGAAACTAAGTATAAATTAGCACGATAAAATTGTGTATCGACAATCTCACAGGGTGACGATAAGACGATATGAAAATTAAGCATATCGCCCAACACTAGTACAATATACTTTGTGTGTATTTCAAACAACTCATTTATTTAAGCTGAGCTAACTAATGTAACATTTCCTACAACTTGGAATTTCTTAGTTGTATTTACTTGAATAAAGATTTAATTTACTTGCTAAAACCATGAAACCGATTGCCTTAAACCAAGTAAATGTTACTCTAGAGTAATGCTTACTTGGTTTAAGGCAATTGGTTTGCATGGTTTTAGAAATTTAATTAGATTTCTGTTCAAGTAAATGCAATTAATCACTTAAATTGCTAGTCTAGTAACTTAAGTGCTTCAAACATCCCTTACAAATTAATGAAAACAATGTTCCATTCATATCACACATACAATTACACATACATTGAAGGTAGTGCCAGTTCAGAGTTTTCAGTGCAGTTTTAACTTGTATTACAAACAGTCTGATTTAGGGTCATCACTACATGAATCCTAGAGCATGGTTTGTCATGTTTGGCTAAGAATTCCCGATCAAGAATGGTTTATAACCAGATCATGCCTAACCAAGTTCAAGTAGAAATGTAACTGAGACTTCTAAATATGGATTTATTTTGAGGTGTCAGAGGTTTGGGTTAACAGACTACAGTTGTGATGAAGTTGCAAAAAAAGATGGGCTGGGAAGACAAAGACCCGACTGCACCCGGTCGGCACATATTACACAGCAAACTGCTAACAAGTCAATAAACAATTTGCGAAAAAAACTTTTTGGCTTACCTAGCAGCCCTGACTGCGATCAATCGTCCATGTTAGGCTGTTCCTCTCTCTTGCCGTGTGAATGAACCTTCTTAATTTATTTATTATTCCAGCTTGGAGCATTTTTATTTTTATTTTTTCAAAAAGCGCACAGAACAAGAAGTGCATTACACTTTACTGCGTGCGCAGTGGTGTAGTGGTGTCTGGAGAAGTAAGAGCTCTTAATTTATTTGAGGTATTGTTTTCGTTATAATGTTATAATGATTCAAATTAGTAATCAACAATTAATTATCATGTTACCACTCATGTTACCAATTATCGAGTTACATGCTCTCGCGCATGCAGGCGGCATTTCTGTCACGAAGCGGGCGCGGGCGCAATCATATTTCAAAGGAAGCCTGCGCCACGGTCTTGCTTTTATTGAGTATTTGCATTTATTCACGTGCAAATGGATAAGATATTATGTGGTCGACTGTCATGATTTTGGCAAATGCAAGACACTACTGAATGATGCGCATCAGAGTGGATTTAGAAGTGGGTATACACAAAGCCGACTGCAATGCACCACCGTGCGTGTTCAATAACAGGTGCGTCTCTTTTTCAGTAAAAGAAAACAATACAAAACATAAGCTTAAAGCTCCACCTAGTTAATCTTATGAAGCTTAAAGGAGGAATTCACATGAGACAGCTTGATACCGTCCGCTTGCAGTACTAGCGTTAACTTCGCGTCACGCATGTTTTTTTTCCTCCGTGAAGACCTCTAATGCGAGGTAGTCAGAAGATACTCACGATTGTATAACTGGAGCATGAAACACATCCATTCTTATGACAAACAGAACAATGCTTATAGCTGGATGATGCTCATGTAATACTAGGAAACTGATAAATAAAATGTATTTGATGCAAGACACAATAAAGGATATAAACTCTCAAGGGCCACTACAAATTGAAGGTTCATCTTGCTGAGTGCATGAGCTGTTTGATCTCCAACTTAGACACTTTACAAGAGCTCAATCAATTTGTCCTTAGGCCAGATTGATTTACGGCATTATACTTTCTGAACATGCCTGGTGCGATAAGACCGTGTATGCGTCAGTTTTGCCCTGGACAGCAGCCATGGAGATGCAACAAATAGAGATGCATTATCTGTACTGCGTGAGGGCTGTTATAATCAATGGAGGAATGTACAAAAGGAGCACCAGCGAAACACTCCCACAAGGCATTTCTCCCCTTACAGGTAATGACTCAACTGGGGCACCTGATTCTTTGTGACTCTGTGCCCCACTTACCTTCATCGTATTTCTCTGCCTTTATTTCCTCACTACTTTTCGTGCATAATAATGCCCCATCTGTGGTCATTTTTGGTAAGTATGCCCACTTGGTTTGCATTCACACTCACATTTCACTGACAGAAATTTGTGACCTGCAGTCATTCGTTTTCAGAGAGAGTTGTCCATTTCTGTATATTTAATCTTGCTCATGATATAATGCATTAGGTAACATGCCTTGAATATTTGGGGGGATTTTTGGCAAAATCCAACAGGGTCTGATGAGTCATCAGCCACTCTATTTCCTACATCCACATATGTGCTGTTTATGTTTGAAGAAATCCACAGGATCCTAACCCACAATCTGTCTGCTGCCTGCTGTTAAACATGGCAGGAGACTTATAATGATACGGAGCTGCTGATCTTGTGGGAGGCATTCAGCATTTGTCTAAATAATATAATGTTGCTCTACATAGGAGATGATAACATATCACGAATTCCAGAGAGATGGGTTGTCATACACTTTAATTAGTGGTTCAAGCGTGTAGCGCTGAAACCCTATTGTAATTGTTAGAATGGTCATGGATCAGCGATCTCCATGTAAAACTGATTGTGCAGACCAAACCGTAAGTCGTAGAGACTTGTAACTTAGAGGGACGGTAGTACTCACACCATCTACAATGTGACCAAGGCTTGCCCCCAATCGGCCTGACGGGGGCGCTACAGATATCAAAAGTATGAAGTCACTCATAAATGCACGCCAAAAATGCAGAAAAAGTTGAACTTTTTCTGGAGAAAAAAAAGTTGAACTTTCGACTCACCATCGCAAAGGAACGCCAAAATGTTCGAAAGGGGCAGGGCCACTTTTAGTAAAATGCCTATAACTCCTGAACGGAATGAGATATCTCCACCAAACTCAGAATACTTATGTAAGAGCTCAATCTGAGGTCACAGGGAAAAAATCACAGAGCTTGTCCACTTGGTGGCACTATAAGCTTAAAAATGGCTATAACTGCGCAACCATTTGTCCTATCAGCATGAAAATCAGTGCCGCAAGTGTCTGCAAGGATATTTGAGTATCTCAAAAAACATGGCCACCATTGGCCGACTAATTTTGAGCACTTCGTGACTCTTGTTTGACTCAAGTCTGAGAGAAATCTGGAAGAAATCGGCCACTGGGGGTGCAATATTGTATTTTCCAAGGGGCGTAAATGAATGTACGTTGCAAGATTTTTCACACATACACATGATATACATATCATGCGATAGAACTCCTCATTCCAGCCAACTTTGCATCTAGAATGACTGCTATCAATCAAATCATTTGTTAAATGATTGAGAAGATGTAAAAAACCTCCTTTTGTGAAATAGTCCTAGTTTTTTCACTCAATCTGGGAAAAAAAACAGCAGCAGTACAATTCTCTGGACTCTCTAGGCCAATAATTCTATATAAAAAAAGAAATTTACCCTTTGGGAAGCTATAATGGGGTTGTTTAGAAAAGAAGCCTGTCCAAATTTACCCAAAATCCTATAAAGCCTAAAGGAAAACTCAAAACTTCACGAAACCTGCTTAGCACATGCACAGTTGATTCTAAACAAGCATGCAAGGTTTTAAGGAAATCGGACCACAGCTGCCGATATAAACATTAAAAACATAATATTTCTATGGTAAATTTCCTGGATTTGCCAAAAATGCTTTTTTTAAATCACTGATTTGGTGGTAACAAGCTTGCAAAATGATGGGGTTTTTTTTCATATGTGCTTAAATGCCTTAAAGCACTTGAACCTTGATAATTGCTGCTTGCAGCTATATTGTTAACATTTGAAATTGTGTTTAAACTATGTGGTGTTTCAAGGGTCAGTTGTTATAAATTGTGTCTACCTTGTCTTACTATAGGCACTTGGTTGGTCACTGTCCATGGTCCTGATGTTATAAACATATGCCCAATGGAGCCACAGTAAATGATTGCTTGTTGACTGTCTTGTACTGTTTTCATTAGATTGCATCTGTCCAGACTTTTTAAGGAAGACATTACTGAATTGGACCATTTGGCTTTTCATTTTCTCTCACAGAGATACAATCTCTGTGGAGCTTATCCTTACAGTCCCCTATGGAGAAATCAGGGACTGGGACACTTTTTCATCATGTTGATGTGGTGCTTCACCTTCATAGGGCTTGATTTGGGTCTCACTCTCTCATAGTCTGGCAAATCACAAAAATGTATGCTTCTGGCAACAAATGCTGAGGGGCCAGTGATGTAACCCAGTCATTTCGGTCTCTCACCTCCATGTAATGTTAAATTATGTTTTGAATTCTGGCTTAAGGTAAGGGGTTCGAATGATGTGAAGTGAGTTAGTGCCCAGAAGGGACATTTGGAAATGGCGTCCCAGTCTCCTCCCTGCTGATCAACCACCTGCTTCTGCATTCACTTGAATCAAATATAGATGTACAGTGTAACCAGACTTTTTTTATCTTTAGAAAATAAATTAAGATATTTTTGATGAAATCTGACTGTTTTCTGACCCTGCATAGACAGCAACACAACTGACACATTCAAGGCCCAGAATGGTATAGTTTTAGTTAATTTGTTTTCTGAAGATGAACAAAGATCTTACGGGTTTGGAACGACATGAGGGTAAGTAATAAATGACAGAATTTTCATTTTTGGGTAAACAATCCTTTTAACTGCCTTCAAAATATGACTTTTGAGTTTTGTGGCATAACAATATTGTGAAGGTGCTTTGCGTATCCCATTTGAGAAAAGCAAAATTAAACCTCTAAACTAGTCTTCACTTTTGCATCCCAGTGTGCTTGTTATCATTATGCTTCTGCCACTAGATTTGTTTTGGTTTCCTGGAAATGGATCAAGAAAATAGGCTGTTAAATTAAAAATAATTAGATAAACTAGTACAAATTTACAAAGCCTAACTGGTGTTATTACCATTCTTCTCACATCTGCAGACAGGGCATTCTTAATATGTTTATAACAATACTAATCAGATGAATGGGCTTCTCACTTGTGCAATCATTTCAATGAGCCGTGCTGGGTTTCTGATTACTGGATCTTTTTGAAGGAATGGCTATCCTTTTGTTTCTATCTTAAATGCGGAAGCTAGTTCAATACGATGCGGATTACTGTAGTGAAAAAGACACACCAGGCCTTTGTGTGTTTATCAATTAATTTTTTTTCTAATCAAGCTCTTCTCTAATTTTGCTAATGTTGATTGGATGATTCCCAGACAGAATAAGGGAGACAATATTGACCAACTCAATATGGTTTTTGTAGGAATGGATGTTAAAGGAACAGCTTACATAAAAATTTAAACTCTGTCCCTATATTGTTTTTTCAAACCTGAATGACTTTTTCTTCTGCAGAATGTTTCATGTGTCTTTGCTTTGAAAGTCAGTGGTGTACAAAATAACATTGGAAACACTTTATTTTGACATTGGAGACATTTGTGCTCCAAAGAAGTAGAAAAAATATGTCTGGAACTAACTGTGGGTAAGTAAATGATCAACAAAGCCAATTCCCTTTTGCACAATCAAGGATGTGCATTATTGGCTTCTTTCACCATTCCGTTAATTTCTGATAAAAAAAAGTCCCACATTAGTCCATGTTGAATTTAAGAAACAATAGATGTCTGTTTTTGATTTGTGAAACAAAAAGTTTCATCTCAGATCCGCTCCTGCTGAGGAGAAAAGCATCTTTTTCAAACTTTTTTCAAACAGTGCTTTTGGGAAAACCTCAAGAAATCGCCTCGCACTATGAAATGTTTCAAGATAAAGCGTTGTCTCTAAGCTGCAGCAGATAGCTATGCCCTGCTTCCATCGCATGCTGCCTCTGGCTAACCAGGCATGTAAAGCCTCCACAGAATCTTTCTGTGAGCAGTCCTCCAGAAAGAAACCAAAAGAAAGAAAAAAAATGAATTAAAGTGGATTGACAGATTGAAATTACAGAATGAAGGATTGCTGGCAAAGGAAATGAAACCAGGCTGTTTAGTATGAGTGTTCAACACTGGTCTTGTAATGGAATGGGTGAAATTCAATAATTCAAGAATGTCACACAGGAGGCTCTATAGATACTGATAGACGCCATCTATAACAACAGTTTCTTTAAATTACTCTACAAGATTTTTCTGTGTTTTTAGTTATTTTGCCACAAAGTGTCCCAAATAAATGAATAAATACGTCAGCAGTGTCTCAACTTTTCCAAATTTGACTAATGTATTCAATCACCCAATTAAAAATATTCATAAAAATTAATAGAAAACTGCCATTTTATAGCATACTGTTAGGGGTGATATACCGACACGATGAAACGGTAGAAATTTTTAACGGTAGAAAACCGGTAAAGAAAAACAAAACAAAACAAAACAAAAAAACCACACGTGTAACAGTATATCAGATCCGGGCAGCTCTTAAAGTGACAGCAGTCATTCATATTAATCAAACATTGAAAGAGAGAAAATCTTTCTTTTTTTAAAATTTAGGCTAGTATAATTTTTTTGTGATACTGACACTAGTGACAAGAATTATGAAATTTCTATGGTATCAAAATTTTTGATATCATAAAGACCTTATTTAAAGCAAAAGTAACTATGTTGTGATGTATATACCGTGAAATAAAATTACTCATATTGTGATATAAGAGTTTTGTCATTTCACCCACACCAGTATCCTGTATATATAAGCCAGCATTTAATAAACTTTAATCAGTTTAATTCTGTGTCTGTATACAACAGATGTTACTGTACATTGGCATACTGTAAGTGGAAGTAGCTATGGCATGCTTAGTTTAAGAGCCTTTGACGATTCCACAAGATGAAATGAGCATGATGGTGCCTCTTAGTTCACCGGCTGCATGTCCTGATCAAGGGCCAGATATCTCTGAACAGACTCCTCGGGGCATAAGACATGCTCAGATGTAACCTATTCTATTTAGGTTTGCTAAGTCGAGCAAGAAATCAAATCTTGAAATATGAGGGAATGATACATGAGGAGTGACAAATTCAAAGAGAGATGCAGAAGATTTTGTATTTGCTTGTTACATACAATATTTACTTTCTGAGTTGACAAATCTCCGGCAGGATTTACATATGCCAAATATTTGGTTCAAAACATGCTAGGAAAATTCATGTTTGCTACTTTGCTTTCTGGTCACTGGAGAAAGAATCAAAGTCCATGTAATGAAAATCTCTTTTAAGCATGGGTGGATTTCCCATAGGGCAAGAAGCTCAATCTTCTGGATTCATCTCGTCAGCCTCTTTGCTGTAGCTGAGCTCCAACGGCTTGGCACCGAACCTAGAATCTTCAAGTGAAATTTCTGATAATTAAGAATGCTTACATGAAGTATTTCTCAAATTTTGTCTGGTTATTGGTTTCAGTTTCTGCCAAAAATGTGTAGGTACAAGCTGTTGGGTTGGTATCTGTTCTTCCGTGGTGATGATTGAAATATTATTTTGCAGATGCAAAGCTGAAATATGAAAAATGAGTAATTCAAAATACAAAAATACCAAAAACAGCATCAATACAGATAGATTTACTCTTACAGGTATGACAAAATGACAATCCCCGAATATTTCAAAGATTACTGCATTTGCGTATCACTTGAAACTGAGTATGTGAAAAAAGTATGAAAAAATATATATCTAACATTAAAGTAAATAACATTTCTGAACTGCTTTACAAATTCTTTCAGAATAAAAATGTATGCTTTCTCTAAAGCTTTCTCTCAGTGAAACTTTTCCATATTCCTATATTCCATATTTGAGCAAAGACTTGCAAAAAGCTTTTGGTGACTCATGTGGGAGGCGTATTTTTCAGGGCAGAATTTCTTACATTAGAATACATTAAAAACATGTCTGCTCCTGTTTGTAGCGTATTTCTTTCTTCCTTCCTTCCTTTTTATATAGAGAAATATGGGGGCTTTCATAAAAAATTCAAAAATCAGAACATGCACAGTAGTGCCTGTCAATATAAGTGGAAAAGTTGGTTGTTGTAAGAAAACCTGAACAGCATGCAATAAAACCAGATCTTATGGAATCTGACGTCAGCGACGTTTATTCATGGCATTTGCAAATGTAAACAACTGGTGAATGGATGACGCCGTGATCGGAGATGGAACGTAAACACAGAATTTACGTGACTGAAAGAGCGTGAAAATCTGTCTAAATCTCCTTTCCTGTGATGCGAACACGCGAAAAAGCGTGTACTTCCTACGATGTGAAAGCCCCTACTGAACTCAGTCAGAAGCCAGTAAGTGGTGTCTTGATCTGTTTGTGACCCTGGATCACAAAACCTGTCATAAGGGTCGATTTTTCAAAATTGGGTTTTATACATCATCGGAAAGCTGAATAAATAAGCTTTCCATTGATGTATGGTTAGGATAGGACAATATTTGCTCAAGATACAACTATTTGAAAACCTGGAATCTCAGGGTGCAAAAAAATCTAAATATTGAGAAAATCACCTTTATAGTTGTCCAAATGAAGTTGTTAACAATGTATATTACTAATCAAAAATTAAGTTTTCATATATTTACAGTAGGAATTTTACAAAATATCTTAAGGGAACATGATCTTTACTTAATATCCTAATGATATATCCTAATGATAAAAGAAAAATCAATAATTTTGACCCATACAATGTATTTTTGGCTATTGCTACAAATATACCCCAGCGACCTAAGACTGGTTTTGTTGTCCAGGGTCACATTTTATGTTACATTTACAATCCATTTTTAACAGAACAGCTTTTAAAAAAGTGGACCTTGGTTGGACGATACATCATCTTACCTGTCCACAATATGTCCCTTCTGTATAGAGGGTTTGCACTTGCATCACAATTTGGTCGGTTACCAGGATGCACGGCCATATCGGCGATACTCTGATGTAAACAACAGCATTGATTACTACTGAATATGCTGTTTTGCTAATTTATGCTGTTTAAACCACAGAAAAAATGTGTGGAAGCTGCTAAATCATTTAGAGAAGGACTTAGTAAGCAGGAAAGGGCGCAATATTTTGACAAACTAAAGTTAATAGGTGGTAAAGATACATACAACCAGTGTTAATTAAGATATTAGCCTAATATTTCACCTACCTGACCAGAAATAACAAACATGAATGTCGTCAAGATTCTTGCCCTGGAAATCCTGGTTCAGTTTGGCCAACCACATTTGCCATTTGTTCCTCAGACAGTTTTTTCACTTTTGTCCTTGATTTGTTAGTACACCCCAAAACATGACAATAATTGACCATTTTCAGCAGCAAAATATGCAAGTTTCATTCGGTTCAGTGGCATTGTTTACATTGAGTACCACCAATGTGGCCAATTGATAACGCGTAGTGAAAACACTCTATACCGGTTGTGTGAATGATTTGACTGCACAACGAACCAAAAAAGGACAGTCAATTTATGAAAGGCAATGAGGTGTTATAGAGAACTTCATCCACAAAGTTGATATTCTTCACCACTGCATTTAGTTTTGTCTGCTTCAAACTGAAAAAGGGAATGGTTACAAGTTATTTGAGTCATGAGTCGTGACCCTCAGTTCACTGTGATACAAATGCATTTGAAATGACTGAGATGAAAGTGGTCTTAATCCTCATATATCTTGAAAAGCATCTGTTATTTGCCATTAGTGTTCTGACCTACCAGGCGAATCTCTGTAGCTGTTCTGTTTCTCGGTCTGGTTCCTCTGCTAAAATACCGGCTGTGAATCGAACGCCTACAACATGCTTTTAGAGAGACCCTTATAGCCACATACAGCAGTACATACTGCGCTGTAAATGATATGCTGAATGTGGAATTTATTGTTTCAATAGCAATAATTTAATCTGGTCAATAATGGAGGGAAATGTTTTTCTTTGTGAGCATTTACATTTAGATACATGTCACTGGAAATACTGTTTGATAGGTAGCTAACATCAAAATGCATATTAGCATATATATTTGGTCAATTCATATCCTGGAAGATAAATATACTAATCTACAGAGTGAAGATTTATCCATTTATAATAAGAATCTCTCTTTGAAGTTGAATAGAGTTTTTGGGGCAGTTTTAAACTGGCAATTACTGTGAGTTGAGCAAAGTAAAAAGATGTTAAATCACCCGTCAGATTTAGCTGATCATTAACTGTACTAATATCACAATTACGCATTTGATTGGATTTTAGTAGTAGGATGGTTGTAATAATGGAGTAAAATTTTCTCAGTGTGGCATCACATTATTTCTAAAGCACAATTAAAGCAATTTTTTTAAATAGATGAGTTTTACACCTAATATGAAGACATAAGCATGATGTGCTGTAGAAACGAATCTGTCAAAGAAGGAAAAATCCCCAAAAAGCCCAAAACAGAACAATAGAAGACTAAAAACAAAAACAGGGCACATGGTGTTAAATAAATCTAAGCAATGCCCTTTTTATCTAAGGCTCATCATTCATCTTCTTGATCAGATTTGCTTTCACTTTTAGCTATAAATCAAGTGGTGATGTTTCCAGTTAAACCACGTGACTAGTATTTTCAAAGGAGAATATGTGGTATATATGGGCTTCGTGTGACAGCAAGATTACCAGTGAATAATTACTTAAATTTCAAAACTAGAGCTGTTGAATAGCTTCAGCTGACATTGAATACAAGTTTTATGGCTTTTGTGGTGCATTTTGACAGGCCCTGGTGATACACTTTTCGAAAAAAGGCACAAAACTGTCTATTTTTCAACAGTATCATTTCAAAAGATACTAATATGTACAGGTTCTTTAGATACCATTTAGGGGTAAATAAGGTAGAAAGATGTACCTTAGGGTATCAGTTACAGCTTTGTACCTTTTTTCCTAAGAGTGTATAAACTGTTGTCAGTGTTTCTACTTTTATATCTCACAGAAAAAAGTAACAGCATATGGGTTTGGAATAAAATGAAGGTGAGTAAATGAGACAGAGTTTGCATTTGGGGGAGAGCTATCCGTTTTCATCAGTGTTTCCCTGCAGTTATTTTGCATTAGTGATTCAAAGTGTGAACTGTTCAGTGAGAAACTCTCAATGAAGTCTAAAAGAGATGAGAGAGAGAGAGAGTTTTTCAGGAGTATCCCACGCGTCTTGTCTTTATCTTTTAATTCATTTACCTGCAATCTAAAAGCATCTTATTGAGGAGGATTTGTAATATCCAAATAGTTTTTCTTTTCTACAGGTCAGGGAGCGAGTGCTGGATAATGGTATGGGGAATTCTCTAAGGCTGTGATAAACTATAGCCTTCTGCCTTGGTTTATGATCTAAATGCTGAATTTAATTGAAACTGCATGTGTAATGAAGCTGCTTTAATTGGTAGAGGCTAGAGCAGTTCATTCTTTCAGTATTTGTCACTTGAAGCCAGTTGAAAAAGGATTGGGCATCTTTATATGCGATGCCATTGTGGCTGTGTCAGTCATTATTAAATTTAAGATAGCTTTAGGAAGAATCACGTTTAGAGCTGCTGGGAGCCTTCAAATAACTGCAGTCTGAGATAGATTGTGTTTCACAACGTTCTGCAATTAGTTGATGGAAATCTACATATTACAGCGCAGCAGCATTATGGAAATTATGCTCATGTGCTTATATGCTTACAGTCATTTGTTCAAAAGCTGAATGGTATAGAATTGGCTTGTGTTTGTGTAATATAAACAGAGGCTATTTAAATAAAATTCTCTTATGTAATATCCAAATAACTGTGAAAACTGGGAAATTAAAATAATGAATGGATTTCTTGAAAATTCATTAAAGGTGTTGCATAACAAATCTATTAGTGCAATAATCTCACTAATGACTGTGTGCTTGGGGGGAACTTTCTTTTCTGATATTTGAATGACATTGTTCACTTTTCATTTTAATCGGATAATATTGGATTCATAAAAAAAAAATACATTGCATTTATTGGTCCTAGTGAGAAAAAAAGAACCTTCCTTGTGAATGTTATCTGTAGTAGCAGGGGATGCTGGGTGAGAGCAGCAAAATGAGGCAAAGCCACATTCAGCTGTGCTGGTTCTCATGCAGCGCAGAGGATGGAGCTGGAAGAATCTGTTTATTACAGTTGATGCTGGAGACTTAATCATTGCTGTGGACAATGATGGAAGTGTGTTCACAAACTGGGGCTAAAAGAGGAATAGAGCATTTGGTTTATTTGTCTTATTCAGTACCTGGATTAGTAAAAATCGCCTCAGCTGCAGTTTAACTGTTGAGAAGGGCATTGCTAGAAATGCTGATTCTATAATTGTTGTTATTGATTAAAAATATCTTGCAGATTAAATGCATTACAGTTTGGTTTATCACCTCCAAACATGCTTTGATGTTTACTGGATTTATTATTTTGGTAAAGCAGGCTGATTTATGAGTGATTAGTAAGATTAGGTCAGATCTTTTCAACGCTATCTCTTGACCAGTTCGTACATATTTTAGGTTGCTAATTCATGCGAATTTTGTTCGATTTGTCTAAACCCCAGTGATGGGTAGGTTTAGGGGTGTCTATCTATCTATCTCACAAGCAATTTGTACGTATGGGTTGGGTAGGTTTAGGGGTCGGGTTAGGGGCTGGGTAAGGTGTAGGTCATTTATACAAATTGGGGAATTCGTAAAATACATATGATTTAACAAAAATCTTGAGAATTTGTGAATTCTATCTTTCTATCTTTCTATCTCACAAGCAATTTGTACGTACGGGTTGGGTAGGTTTAGGGGTTGGGGTTAGGTGTAGGTCATTTATACGAATTCATAAAATACGTATGAATTAACAAAAATCTTGCAAATTCATCTGTCTATCTATCTATTAGGGGTGTAACGGTACACAGATGTCACAGTTCGGTATACGTACCTCAGTTCGGGGGTCACGGTTCGATACGATTTCGGTACAACAGGGGAAAAAGAAACAAATCTACTAAGATAGATTATTTTAAACATACAGTACTACAAATTAAAAATGTTTTTCACCTAGATGTGAAAATACTAAATATTATATTAAATTATAATATATATATACAAATATATAATATATATATATATATATATAAAATCTGCAGTACATGCATACTAGGAATAAATACTTGAAATATACTTTATTTAGTTAACAGATAAACAAGTGAAAAAACAGTGTGATACGTATTGTAGCCTATATATGCTGAGGTTCAGTTCATTTTTGTGACATGCTTAATTTGTTCACAGAAAGAAAATCAAATGGCAAAAAGCGACATCCTATTTGTTTTCTTAATTTTACAAAATCACAATGTTTTGTTTTCATTGTGAGTGTACACAAATAAAAGCAGACCTTTTACAGTTTTTGCATTATTAATAAGATGGAGTGTTTAAATTTGATTCTGCTTGGTATAAGGAAACAGCTGAAGTAATCGCGTTGACATACTCACACACATACATACACATACACACAAAACATATGAGTTCCAGCACTGCTAACTTGACAGCGCAGATGGTACTTTATCAAAATAAAATACAGTGAATCAAACATAAGCGTGCTCGCCTCTGTGTCACCACTGGAACGTGACTGAAGTACAAAGCCTATAATTACCTAATAGTTAAGCATTCAGATACGTCGCAAATATGGAAATATTATGGAATATTTGGACCGAATGAGAGAGGTAGGAGACACAAGCACAAAGCTCAATTTTGCAAAAAGTTGAGTGCACAAGCCTTAAAGTATACTCATTTTGTCAGTGAGAGGAGCATTCAGAAATCTGCACATGATCACTGTCTAGTAGGCTTTGTTTTCAAGTGCGCAACTCACGGCATTCGCTGTTCTTCTGTCGGTGGTTATCAAACAGCGTTTCATTACTGCGGGCGCCCCCTTCTAGATTGAGGGTGAATTGCCTGTATTCGTTGTAAGGCCACATGCACCGAACCGAGATGTCCAAATACATATATTGTTACACCCCTACTATCTATCTATTGTTGTTGCGCTGCGGGTGTCCCGTGTTTGAATCCCGACTCAAGGACCTTTCCCGATCCTACCCCGCCTCTCTATTTCACTTCGCTTCCTGTCAATTCTGATCTGTCCTGTCACAATAAAGGCAAAAAAATTTGAAAAAATTAAATCTTAAAAAAAAGTTTTTTTTTTGTAAACATATTCCAAAATTCTGTTGGTAATTTGTTGAACCAGTTATATATATACATATACAGTATATATGAAATAAATAAATAAATGTAAGTTAGCTACTAAAGATTGACTTCTTATTGTAGCGTTGTGTAAAAGCAATATCACACAATTAACGTCATAACATTCTGAGACCATGAGGAAAACCAACTGGAAAAATGTTGAATTTCAGATTTCATTGGAAACCATTTTGGAGACCTGTGGAATTGTTTTCCACTCATTTGTAAACAAAAATTAACTAAATTAGAGAATAAACAGGTCTGAGTGACCTCAGACACACTATATACACTACTCACAAAAAATTAGGGATATTCAGCTGTCGGGTGAAATTTATAGAAAATCTAAAAAGTTCATGCTAAAGTGATATAATATCTTGAAAGTAGAGCATTTAAGTAGAAGCATGCAATGGTAATTACTTTATCTCAAACAATTTATTGAAACAAAAGCTAACAACAGTGGTAGGTATTCCACAATAAAAAATGTCAATGTCTCAGTAACTTGTCATGCGTCCTTGAGCATCAATTACAGCTTGACAACGACATCTCATGCTGTTCACAAGTCGACTTATTGTCTGCTAAAGCATGGCATTCCACTCTTCTTGAAGGGCTGCTCTCAGGTCATTGAGGTTCTGGGGTCCAGGGTTATGACCCTCTACATGATGACTCAGCTGATCCCATAGGTTTTCTATGGGATTTAGGTCTGGAGAAAGTGCAGGCCACTCCATTTGAGGTACCCCAGCCTCCAGCAGTCGTTCCGTGATGATGCGACCTCGATGAGCCGGGGCATTGTCATCCATGAAGATGAAATCAGGCCTGTGTTGCTCATGCAGAGGCACAATGACTGGATTAATGATGTTATTTCCATAAATTTCACCCTAAAGTTGAATACCCCTAACATTTTGTGAGCAGTCTATGGAACAGTGTATCAGTATCTTGTAATCAGCTGTGTTTTTTCTATATGCACTTGCTCCTGTTCTTATGACTCATTTCAGAGCACCATTTGGGTCAACAATCCTGCCTTTTCACATTGAGTAAATAGCACTTAACCCTGATCGCTTGAGGGAAACTGTCCCTGCAATTAGCGTCCAATTGCAATTTCAACAGCACTCGATGGAAAGCTTCCACCAGGTAAGGAATTTAAAACTGAATGCTGATTCAGTTCAGTGATGTGCTATGAATATAGATTGCAGATGGTGATAGGCTTTGGTGAGGTAAACATGAAGATTATTTTAAGGGCTTACATTTGACATTGTCAAACAGGATTTCAGAAAGAAATTTCAAACATGTATCGAAATAATTGGTTTTGAAAGATGTTTGGATGGAAGCTACCAAAAATATGTATGTTGTATTTTTTCTAGCTGATCCGATATATACGATTTTTGTAAAAACAAACAAACAAACAAACCAAAAAAACAAAAAAACTGAATTTTCAGAATCTGTCTGTCTGTCTATTACTAGCAAAGTCTAGCAACTAGCTTGTCATGCTAACAACATGCTAACAATGTGTTAAAAATGCTAGCAACATACTTGCAACATGTTAGCCATGTGCTAAAACATGCCAGTTCACAAATGTCATGACTTATATCATTAGATTGTTGTGTGAAAGGTTTGTGTGTGTGTGTGTGTCTGCTGAAAATGTACAAATAAACCAGGGAAAAAAAATGTAATCTCTCTCAAGACTCTGCTAATCATTCAACAGTGTTTTATTTTTTAATTCCATGCATAGATTTCAAAGCTCCAGGCTTCTTTTTGTTCCTCACCTATTGTCATTCTTATCTAAAAGACATTTCTCTTTAAATGCTTGAAGATTATGGGGCCTTTCAGAGCAGAAGGCTGACTGAGAGATGAATGAGTACCCAACAGGGTTGTGTTTGAAAGTAAAACTCATTCAGTCATCCAATACAACACGTATTGATCGTTTGATGTTTATAAGCGTTAAACCAATTTTTGCAAAGCGATAGTAGAGGAAGAGTGTCTAAACTCAGGGGCAATCTGCTAATGTTGTAAATGTCAAAGTTGTAAATCACTGCATGGTGAGAAATACAGTTCAGCGGTGGGTCTCTTTCCTTAAAATATTGTTCTGTTCAGACTCATTACTAGAGAATGGCTTGATTTACAATGAAATTATTAAAAGTAGATTTAAAAAGACAAGGACTTTACTCACTTATCACTTGGGATAAATCGAAATAGTCAAGCCCATTTGTGGAAAGAAAGTAAGATAAATTTTCTCATAGAAGTTGTGTTCCTCCAGGACGTATCAGACAGTTACATTAGTCTCTCCAGCTCAGACTAATTAAAGGCACTTGATTAATGATATGCCTTATTACAGTAATAAGAAAACAATAAGAAATCAATTATCCAGTCTCCTAAGGAGCGCCCTTTCTATTTAAGGTGTGCTTTAAAGTGCAAATACACTGACCAAAATTATAAACGCAACACTTTTGTTTTTGCCCCCATTTTTCATGAGTGGAACTCAAAGATCTAAGACTTTTCTATGTACACAAAAGGCCTATTTCTCTCAAATAGTGTTCACAAATCTGTCTAAATCTGTGTTAGTGAGCACTTCTCCTTTGCCGAGATAATCCATCCACCTCACAGGTGTGGCATATCAAGATGCTGATTAGACTGCATGATTATTGCACAGGTGTGCCTTAGGCTGGCCACAATAAAAGGTCACTCTAAAATGTGCAGTTTTATTACACAGCACAATGCCTCAGATGACGTTTTGAGGGAGCGTGCAATTGGCAAGCTGACTGCAGGAATGTCCACCAGAGCTGTTGCCTGTGAATTGAATGTTCATTTCTCAACCATAAACCATTCAGAGAATTTGGTACATCCAACCGGCCTCACAACTGCAGACCATGTGTAACCACACTAGCCCAGGACCTCCACATCCAGCATCTTCACCTCCAAGATCGTCTGAGACCAGCCACCCGGACAGCTGCTGCAACAATCGGTTTGCATAACCAAAGAATTTCTGCATAAACTGTCAGAAACCGTCTCAGGGAAGCTCATTTGCATGCTCGTCATCCTCATCGGGTCTTGACCTGACTTCAGTTCATCATCATAATCGACTTGTGTGGGCAAACGCTCACATTCGATGGTGTCTGGCACTTTGGAGAGGTGTTCTTATCATGGATAAATCCCAATTTTCACTGTACAAGGCAGATGGCAGACAGCGTGTATGGTGTCGTGTGGGTGAGCGGTTGTCAGCGTTGTGGATCGAGTTTCCTATGGTGGTGGTAGGGTCATGGTACAGGCAGGTGTATGTTATGGACAACAAACACAGGTGCATTTTATTGATGGCATTTTGAATGCACAGAGATGCTCTGACGAGATCCTGAGGCCCATTGTTGTGCCATTCATCCACGACCATCACCTCATGTTGTAGCATGATAATGCATGGCCCCATGTTGCAAGAATCTGTACACAATTCCTGGAAGCTGAAAGCATCCCAGTTCTTGCATGGCCAGCATACTCACCTGATATGTCACCCATTGAGCATGTTTGGGATGCTCTGGATCGGCGTATACGACAGCGTGTTCCAGTTCCTGCCAATGGACCAACATTCCACAGGCCACAATCAACAACCTGATCAACTCTATGCGAAGGACATATGTTGCACTGCGTGAGGCAAATGATGGTCACACCAGATACTGACTGGTTTTCGGAAGTGCAAATAGCGATATAAGCTATTTACACTAAGTGAAAATAGCATTTTCTTAATGATACATGCAATTTACACTAAGTGCAAATAGCGATAAATTCTATTTACACTATGTTAAAATAGCAGGATTTTCTGCTATTAATAATACTTGTGCAGTATACAGTATTATAATACAGTATGCAATAATTACATATTGAGTGTAAATTACAGTTTTAATTCAGAAGTTTAAATGGATGCTGCCTTATTGGGACAATAAAGGCCTTGGCCTCGGCCTCCCTACACCCACCCCAGACCTAGCCAATAATTTATTTTGAAAATAAATGCCTTTCTGATATGATATGAGATTTGAAAAGGGACTACAGCATGTGCTTTATTATCTGCACCACTGGAGCTGATATTTTATGATCGTCCTTTGTAATATTGACCAGCCCAATCACAGGTTGGTGGGCGGAGTTAGTGTAAATAGCCTCTGCCAACAAGATGGCCTATTTGCACCTAGTGTAAATAGACACTCCGAATTATTTTTTCTTTCACTTTATTGTTATAAGTTGCTTCAGTCCAAACCTTGATTCAACATGATTAAATCTAACACTGACAATGAGGATTTGATTCATCTCATGCAGACAGTGTTTAAAGCTTCTCTACAATGTGACAAATCAGCCATAACGGTGATGAAAGACAGTTGTGCGCTGACAGAATATTGTAATATATATTATGTAATATAAAATGTGGAACTGTGCTGTTTTATTATGAAAGTGATTTCTCTTTCAATTCTTGCTTGTACAACATTGCAAGTGCCACATTTAAATAAAATAGGTAAATTATTCTTTTAGTGCTCAACATCTGATGTGCATGTTACACCTAAAATTACATTACATCTAAAAAATGATGCATGTCCTAATAGACATATAGGGAAGAATGAGTTAGCACAGTTTTCATTCTTTGGTTGAAAAAAGACTATTTTAATCAGGTAACCAGTCAGAATCCACAAATGAAAACACACATTGCCATCTAGCTCTAATTTTGTTGTTACAAAACTGCTATTTTTATTTATCCACTACTGCACGTATTCACTTTTTTCTTCTTTCTTGTGTAACGTGCTCATGTATAAATAAATCTCTTAATGTGTTTAAATCAAAGGAATGGATGGCTTAATGGCAATCCTGTGATGTAAAAAGAAAGTGAAGCCTCAGGCATAAAAACCTTATTTACCTCCACTTTTTTGCAGGATCGATAAGCCATTAAAGGTTTCCTACAGCCTTAATAAGACATCTAAACTACACAGCCCCTCTATATGTATCTCACTGCAGCACTGTGTGTTTATTTCCATGCCTGTAAGCTTACAAAGCACTAATTTCAACTCAGTGAATTGGATGATGGGACAGATTCAACATCAAAGTATTAAGAGAGAAACAATTTGGTTGTGGGTCCATTCTTGTTTGGTACTGCATTGACCAAGCACTGACCTTAGATTGGATTTAGGTCCAAGTACCTCTTGACAGTAAACGCAGAATGTCTTTAAGCGAAGACATTCTCTTTAAGCGAAGTCATTTTTCCTTTAGCCTTTTGATTAGATCATCATGACCTAAGTGGTGTGCTTGAGCAAATACAAACACAATGAATCATGTCAAGTGGTGTCTTCTTTCTCTACAAATTGCGACTCCATTATCAATGTTTCAAAAAACAGAACAAACAAACAAAAAAAATGATGTGCTTTTAATATACATAACTCATCTTTTATACAGTCTTTTTATTTTTTAAAAATGGGTACATAAAATGGATCAAACAAAAGGAAATTTTTTTCTCTCTTTACTAAAATTTGAAAATAATAGTGTGGTGGTAGTTGACCTTTGTACCTCAAGAAGTTCTGAGATTTTGAACAAAAAAGTAATATCAGTTAATGTTAATTTGTTTATTTCAAAATAAAAGCCTATTAAACTGTGCCATCACTAGTTTTCCATTACACAACATGCTGTTGTGTTCCACTATCTTCTTGCAGCTTCATGCAGCACTAAGATAGACATTTGCAATATAAACCCAGACAGCACATGTATGCCTACAAGATGTCTGTTAAAGATCACTTGATCTGGAAAGCATCTGCTGTGTACAAACATCTGACAGGCGTCTGTAAGATGTTAGTTTTACATACATTCTAAATCATAAACATCTTAAAGACATCTAATAATCGTCTATTTAAAAAATAATAGGACAGTCCTACAGACATATTGCAGATGAGCAAACACTCTAAAAAATATGTTGTACAGATGTTAATGCAGATGTCAAATAGATGTCTCTGTGATGTATCTGTGCTATAAGGGAAGCAGCAAAATTAGCTTTTTTGTACTAAAAATAGCTAGAGGCGAATGAGACCGGAAGCCACACCCTTAAAATGTACAAATGCCCAAACCCCCTCATAGGGCAAAGACAAGGTAGATATTATTTATGAATGACCTAGCAGTTTCTAACAATGCCAGCTGAGATTAATCAATCTGAATGTGAGCTAATGTCTTTTCTTTGAGTGGAATGATTATTGTTCCATTTTGAATAGAGCTACAGTTATTATTATTGTCATCATGTTAATTATTAGGCTGCCGTTGTTGTTAGTATTGTTGTTATATTCCTATTATTGTTGTTGTTGTTAACCACATATTAACTATACCTTAAGTAGACGTATTTGCTGTACAGTAATTGATCACATTTTATGTTTTGCGTTCATATTTATTAAACTTTATATGACTTTTATTTTGATAGAAACCAGAAACACGGACCTTGGTCCGTCACGTGTGTTTTTCTGGAACACAGAAGTTGTCAGTAAGCGAAGAAGTTGTCAGTAAGTTCTTCCACTGTTCGTTATTTTTGTAAACAGACTCTGACATTGTTCCACTGACTAGCTGTGGTACGAGCGCTTAAACGTAAACTGCGTCTTTTTATTTTTATGTTTACAGTCATTCATAAAAGTTACTGCTGCACTGAATTACCATTACACTCGTCACGTGACACGTTTGCGGCGCATAATGAAAATTAACGTCACATGATGTATGACATACCTAACGTTATGTGCTCCGAGATTAGTTTTAGCCTACACTGCTGCGTACCCATCAAAAGATTATCGGGTTATCTGCAAACGAGAATTGTTTTATACGCTCAAACTTCTAATGTATGCAGGTGCTATTATAGTGTAGCTATCTGGATATATGAGTAAAACTGGGATATAAACATGACCTTTCGAACTGTTCAGTGTGACTTTAAAAGGCTAAATGTGTTGTTTTTTATATCATTTTAGTCAAACTAATGAGTGCCTTTTTCTGTTTTTTTACACGTTCAGGTTCTTATTGAAGACAATGGGCCGTTTGGATGGGAAAGTGATAGTCCTTTCTGCAGCAGCACAAGGGATTGGAAAAGCTTCTGCTATAGTAACCATTCATTTTACATTCATTCCCAAAGATTTCCCAAGTACTGCTGCACTCTGTTATGGCTTTGACAGGCCTGTGTGCCACTTTGATGAGTATAATAAATGGATTTACTCTGAGGGTTTACAATTGCTATGTGTTTTCCTCTGAATAAAAGCTTGTCATGCAAGGACTGTCAACATGACATTCTGAGGCTGTCAAGTGTAGCTGCAGAATGCTTGGACATAGTGAAGAATGCTGAAACCAGCTTGAGGGTAGAATGTTTCTAGCCTTTGCAACCTATTTCCTATTTTTTACAAGCATTTCTAATATGAAAATGCTATAATTAATCATTAAGAAGAAAGAAAAGAGTGTCTCAGATCATTTAGACAAATTCTCAACAGCAACAGCACATTATCAGTCGAGCGCTGGGGGTGGTTAAAATGCACACCTGCTAGGTGAATACATTTCCATATCAAGTGAATATTCAAGTGGGTATTAAATGAGAGAAAATACACATTGAGGAAATACTGTAGCCCTGAGCCAGTTGGCAGATCACATGGAGGGAGCACATGCCATTGCTCGATTTGTCGTCAAATGAAATCTCACCAGTGGAGTGTTATTGGAAGTCTAGATAGGGTACGATTTTATATCAGCCCAGCCTGCTGTGTGTACTAACACTGCTCAGTCTGAGCTATAAAATATCTGCTATCAGGAGATTTGATGAAACTGATTTGATCAAAAGTTTGCATCATATCTTCAAAGCTTAAACCAGATTCAGATGTTGAGAAAGTTAAACATCTTGTCATTTATTAGTAATTAATCATGTTAATCATGCACATTGTTGTCTACTGACTTGAAACTTATTGTCTTCTTAATTGTAATAGGCTTTTGCCAAGGAAGGTGCCCAAGTCACTGCTACAGATATCAATGGAGAGAAGCTTAAAGAGCTGGATGGCATTCCAGGTAACTCATTGACTGGCTATGTATTGCCACCTAGTGGGAAAATGTGAAACAAAACCTTTCTAAACATAAACAAGATTCTTTGATCTGGAACTTCCCATCTATTCATTCAATTAATAATTAATCGTAAGATATCAATTTAGATTTTTGAACAGATTTTAGTTAATGCAAATGTGCTCAAGTTTGGATAGTTCAATGATTATATATAATTTACTAATTTAGGATGATTTGCAACATATGCTGTAAAATCTTACTGAAAGGAACCCAATATACCAATGATTTCCTGTCAAAATTTTACACATCATTATGCAAAAGTTAACTTCTACACTAGGGCTCAAAACTTTGTGGTCTGGAAATCTGAAGATTTTTCAGCAGCCATTACTCTAGACTTTAGTGTCACATGACCCTTCAGAAATCATTCTAAGATGCTGATTTGCTTCTCAGAAATATTTCTGAATATTACCAATATTGAAAACAGTCGTACTGCTTAATATTTTTGTGGAAACTGTGGTACGTTTTCTTTCAGGATTCTTTCATGAATATAAATTTGAAATAGAAATCTTTTGAATTATAAATATCTGAATTATAAATACTGTCACTCTTGAATTATGTAACTCTGTGACATTTTAATTATGTCACTCTATGAATCATTTTTATTGTGTTTTGTTATTACCTGAACTGCCTTAAAAACTCTCAAATCCTAACTTTAGTGATGGACATCTGATCTGTGTGTTTTTAATTTGCTCAAGCATTATCTTTGATCTTTGAGCATGTCTATATTAGACTCTTTCTCCAATAAGGGATTTCAAAGGCTGGTGGGCCTTTTTTTTAGCCCCCCTTTTCATACTGCTCTGCTTTGCCACATAATCCCATTATGTTGGAAACAAATTGCTTTAGTTCAAGGGTGCTTCTCCTGTCAGGCTTTTGTAGGCTCTTCTGATTCCTGGAATCTTCTTTATTCCCTTGCTTTCTTAGGGATCAAAACCAAAGTTGTTGACGTTACAAAGAAAGACCAAGTGGAAGCGCTGGCCAAGGACTTCGACTATGTGGATGTGCTGTTCAATGTTGCTGGGTTTGTATTTTCCTTTAAAAGCAGTGAATATTTCTTTAGTTAACTTTTAAACTATATAGACGCACAAAAAAGGGAATATTGTATGGAATAAAAAGTTGGATAGAAAACAAATTTCAGGAATTGCACAAAAGCATGACTATATTTCTTTTTTGGGAACACTGTTCCTTTAATGTGCATTCAGTTTCTCATTCTTCTTTTTTGACACAGATTTGTCCATCATGGCAGTATACTGGAGTGTGAGGAATCGGATTGGGACTTCACTATGAATGTGAATGTCCGTAGCATGTACCTGATGATCAAGGCCTTCCTGCCTAAGGTCAACTTGTCCTTCTTCTCTTTAGGATTATACCAAGTTTTTCAAAGAATCTCTTCATGGCTGCATTTATTTGATCAAAAATACAGTAAAAACAGTAATATTGTGAAATATTTTTTACAATTTAATATGACTGTATTGAATGCTGTAATATAAATGCATTTTAAAATGTTTGTGTGGTGGCAAAGCTGAAATTTTAATATGTTAATTTGGTGCTCAAGTAACATTTCAATTATTATTATTAATTTTGAAAAACGTTTCTGTTTAATGAATAGAAATGTTTTGTAACATCATAAATGTCTTTACTTTAGCCGTTGATCAGTTTAATGCAATTTAAAGCATTAATTCTTAAAATAATAATAATAAAAAAAATGTACTGAACTTTTGAGCGGTAGTATACATCTGATAATATATCAACATGGGATTCATGACATCTACGTGAATGCAATAACCCTGTCAAATGATTTAAAGTGTATTACTTTAACTAGTCAGCCAATTTTAATTGATTTTCCCTTATCCATCTCCATATAGATGCTGCCTCGTAAATCTGGTAATATCATCAATATGGCATCTGTGGCATCTAGTATTAAAGGTAATAATTATACTCTGTTGCAACCTATTAGCATTTTGATGCTGAATTATAAATGGGCTGCTGTATTACATTATGTTGCATATCAAGACTCGGCCCTTTGCTCATAATTACATGTGATGATTGACATTGTTCCATGTAGCTCTTGGCATATTATCCTCCCCCCATTATCTCCAGTTTGGCTGGTGGTGAAATTGGATAAATGCCAGGTCAGGTGAAGTTTGCCCTCTCCTAATCGCTCATCCTTAATTGCATGTCTAGGAGTTGTGAACAGATGTGTCTACAGCACATCTAAAGCTGCTATCATTGGACTGACCAAATCAGTGGCAGCTGATTTCCTGGAACAAGGGATCCGCTGCAATTGTATCTGCCCTGGTATGTTACTTCACTGATTGTTTTTTTTTATATTATTAAGTCCCTGTAACATACAAAACATCCCTGTACCTATTAAATATATGAGTCATTTTGCTTCTTGTGACCTTTACAGGAACTGTAGACACGCCTTCATTACGACAGAGAATTCAGGACAGACCTGATCCAGAACAGGTACTGCTTTCATTATCAAGACAATGTACTGTGCAGCCAAGAAACACAGTAATCTAAAGCTTCTGATTTTTTTTTCCAAATGCAAAACACTTTTAGAAATTTCAGGAAAGATAACTAACAGCCAACTGAAGCACAGCCAAAGATGTTTCACACATGAAACATGCCAGCAACTTCTTATCAACTAACTTTTGATGATAATACACTTGGGTAATTATAGGGACAAGCTCTGGCTTCTCTGAGTTAAAGTTAATGAGGCTCGAAGTTTATATTTTATACACTGCATTATAGTCATACAGCAGAAGCAAATCTGAAAAGATAAAGTTAATACGAATATGGATAGTTGAGAAATAGCCAATACAATGCTTTTTTTTAAAGACACTTTTTAAGAAGAAATGCATATATTTATGTAGTGTGAAGTCTGATCTTTGAGAAAATATAAAGGGCCCCTAACTTCATCAATTCTTTCACTTTGACAACAAGACAAACTTTGCTGTCATTAAAAAACTTTTGTTACAAAGTGTGACAACCGTAAATGTATTAGAATTCTTATAATTGTAAAAAAGATTATACTGTAAAAATTGTGAAACATTTTCCATCATAAATCTCAATTCTTTGATCCAACGGTCAACAGAATAACATGGAAAATCAGCTTTTTGAAACCTTCTGTGAATAGGCATGTATGAAAATTTACAATGCTTCTGTGAAGCTTCTGTGAAAATATTTTTTCTCACACTATGTGGTATTTTAGCCATTAGCACCTTATTAAAAGCCCTTTAGAACAATAGATTTTTTTGCATAAGTAAAAAAAATCAGCTAACCACCAATCAATAACCCCCCCCCAAAAGCAATTACTAAACACACAGTTCTGTCTTTCAACTCTCAGGCTTTTAAAGACTTTATGGCCAGACAGAAGACTGGTAGATTGTGCACTGCAGAAGAAGTTGCACATTTGTGTGTGTACTTGGCCTCAGATGAGGTGAGTCTTCAAACATTTTTTTTCTATATCATTTAAGAGACTCAATGTGCTACTGAAAAAGCAGTGTCGCCTTTTTAACAGTTCACTTGGATTCAAAATATAGTTGGATATTTAGAAATAATCAAAGGGTTTTTATTTCTGCAGTCTGCCTACGTAACAGGAACAGAAGCCATCATTGATGGAGGATGGAGACTCTGAGGATGTGTTGTCACAAAGTTACAGTGATGCTGTGATACAATTGATTGTACTGAATATGAACTGAACATGAGCTAATCTTCAGCTTTATTTTAAAGACAAGTAGCTTGGTTTAAATCAGGGGTGTCCAACCCTGTTCCTGGAGATCTACCTTCCTGCAGAGTTTAGTTCCAACCCTTATCAAACACACCTGTGTGTAATTATCAAGTGCTCCTTGAGGTTCTAATTAGTTGGTTCAGGTGTGTTTGATCAGGATTGGAGCTGAACTCTGCAGGAAGGTAGATCTCCAGGAACAGGGTTGAGCACCTCTGGTTTAAATAATTAGAATATGCCAAATATAATCAGCATTTTTGGCCAATTAGTGTTTTCTATTTTTTCCTATTTCTAATTTCCAATTCATAAAGAATAGTTGAGAATAGTAATCATGTTTTGGAACTGACACGTAGCATTAAAACTACTATTCTGTGAGCTTTAAAACTCCTGGTGTTTCTTATTCATTTCCTAGTTTTAGCTCAACTATATGTGTCATTAATATATCTTAAAAATGAATCATATACAGTTTAAAACATCGTGGACGTCGCATGATTATGGGATCATGCTAAACACACAAGTCTCTAGTCGACGTCTTGTGATTGGTCAGCTGCTCTTAGATGTAGCCAATCAAACTGCACAGGAGGTGGGACTTGCAAGAAAAGGGTTTGGGAAAATAGCACAGCTTGGACCGGATTGGACCATTGTGTTATGTAGTATTACCTTTCAGCTGTCATTCACACTCTCGGATGCCTCTACCGGGTAAAAGATTAACATTTTAAATCTGTCCACGCATTTTGGGATCAAGCGCGTATGTTTGATTTGGTGGGAAGAAGGTTTGAAGCCTTGTTTGTTTTCATAATTTCATGTCATGTAATTGATGTATCATAACAAAAATATAACCATCACAGAGAAAAGACATCGCAATCACGCAAAACAACAACGCAATCGTTACGAAACGAAGAAGGAAGTCTTATACTATAGATGTTTATTTGAAGATACTGTAAATAAGAATATCAGGCTGTACAAAGAACACTGTAATGTCAGTACGGACGTCCAGTGAGTGGTTTACTACAGTACTATAAACAGAGACCATATGCCACGCTCTCTTCAGTCTTTTAAAGCACCATATGGCCCAGGCGTCGCGTTTAGTCCGGTCACAATCCGATTAACCCGTTGAACAAACCAGTCGGTTTCTTTTCTAGTATCTTACTCGTGTTATTTCCTTTTTGAAGCTCATTGATAAAAGCTTATCAGACTTCATCGATAGGCAGATGCTGTAATCGCGATTTATATTTACACAGATGGAGTGTTGATGGACAGAAGCCGGTCATGAACACATGCAATGGCTAGAAGACTCGAGCGAGGATAGAGCAGAACTATAGTGCCATGGAGGATGTCCAGTCCAGACCCCATTCAGCCCACTCCACATACTCGCAGAGGACTGAGGATGCAGCCTCCGCCTTGGGAAATCATGCTGAAGTAGGTTATTAGACAGAATTCCCTACTTTATGCTGTTTTGTGTATATTATTTCAATATTGTTTCTATAACATGGGACAGTTGAATTGTTGATGTTACAGTATGCAGCGAAAATGATCTCAAGCTGATCTCAAGCCTTAATGGGCAATATGAAAGGTTTAACACTTTATAATAACCCTAATTTATACAATTAACAAACATTTAATGCTATATAGATCAGTAGTTCATGCACATTTAGATATGAATAAGAAAGTAGAGAGATCTGAGACTAGTGACAATGCTGTGTCTATTGCATTCTTTATTTTAATACAAAAAAAAAAAGTTCATTGTACACAACTTCTCATTCAAACTTTCTGCTGTGCAGTCATTCACAATACTATAGACTGCTACCAGTCAATCAAAGCCATGTTTACACTGCAAAGTTAGAGTAGAACCTGCATCTTACATGGGGTTTAATGCAGGTTTTAAATTGACTTGCCTGGTTAAATAAATGTTACATTTATGTTTATCTGCAGTCTTTTAAATGCTGCTTATGTACATGTACTTACACAAATATTGCATATGTAAATAGCTTGTAAAAACAATTGCTGCATAGCAAGTGTTAAATTGATTTCAAATGTGTATTTGACTAATTTACACTACTGTTAAAAAAGGTGGCGTTGGTATAATTAAAAAAAAAATTATGATTTTATTTAGCAATGACACATTACACAATTTTTTAATATTACAGAGATTTCTATTTCAAATAAATGCTATTCTTTTGAACTTTCTGTTAATCAAATAAAATAAATAAATAAATAAAAAAATAATAATAATAATAATTCTTGAGCGCCTAATCCGCAAAATTAAAATCACATGGACAAATAGAATTTTAAAATATATTTAAATTGAAAACGTTTTTTTTAAATTGTAATGTTATTTGTAATATTAATTGTGTATATATTATATACATTGTTGATTATTGCTCTTAATGTTGTAATAATGAATATTAATGTTCATTAATAAAAATGTATAATAAATGTTTTCTACTTTAATATATTTATAAGTAATTTATTCCTGGCACATAATACTTTATTCTGAAATCTCAAATTATTCTGATACTTTATTTTAAATTGCAATAATATTTCACAATATTACTGTTTTTGCTGTATTTTTGAACAAATAAATGCAGTCTAGAAAGCATAAGGCTTCTTTTTAAAACATTTTAACATTTAACATTTTTCTTTCTTTCTTTCTTTCTTTCTTTCTTTCTTTCTGACACTGTGTGTCATGTGCTGCACTGGATAAAAACATTTGCAAATGTATATTTTTCTACTAATATCACTACTCTTCTCTTCACTCTCCAACAGCATCACCTTACTGTCAGTCAGACAGTCCTGGTGGTTCCGAAGCGCTCAGAGAGCCCCAATCCGAGTATGACCGAAGAGACGATTTATGTCCCTCGACCGGTGTCTTCAGTTGACGCTTGTACTAACACAGACCCTCCGTACGAATGCTGCCCATGGCTGCGCAGACTGTGCCCGTGCCCACCTAGAGGTCTGCTGGCTACCATTATCACCAAAGGTTAGATATGATGATAGAGATTGCATGTACGCTGCCTTTCAAAAGCTTGGGATTGGAAAGAGATTTTTAAGGTTTTCAAAAGAAGTCTTTTCTGCTCACTAAGCCTGCATTTATTTGATCAAAAATAAATAATGTGTAATATTGTGAAATGTTTTTATCATTTAAAATAGCTGTTTTAGCCTAATATAACTTAAAATGCAATGTATCCTGTTAACGCAGTATGTGTTTGTTCTTGTCCCCTTTGTAGTGTCCATGGCTGCAGTGCTCTTTGGGGTGGTGTGGTCTATAACAGAGAAGGAATGTCTTCCTGGCGGGAACCTCTTTGGCATTGTGACTTTGTTTATATGTTCTGTAGCCGGGGGAAAGCTGTTCGGACGCATACGCTTCCCCAACGTGCCACCTTTACCTCCACTACTTGGTATGAACAATTTCTGTAAACAATGAAGTGTGGTTACATTTTGAGTGCAAAAAAGCATTGTTGTCTGTTGTTGTAGTGTAGTAGTGATTCATAACGCAACACTCGCACATAGAATAGTTTTCTGTTGGTCAGCATGGCGAAATTCATGTGACTAACTCGAATATATTAGTGAAATCTGCATGTGGAACTTTTTTGATTGCTATCAGCCATGAAATTTCAGTAATGAGTAAAATGGGAAAATTTCACCTTAAGAAGATAATGGCTGTGTTAAAGGAATAGTTCACCCAGAAAGGAAAGTTATGTAATTAATTGCTCAGCCTCATGTCATTCCAAACCTCTCAGACCTTTGTTAATCTCTGGAACACGGATTGATGAAATCTGAGAGCTTTCTGACCCTTCATAAAGTGCAATGTAATCTAAATGTTCCCAGACCCAGAAACGTAGGACGGACATCATTAAAATAGTCCACGTGACATCAGTAGTTCAACTGTAATGTTACGAAGCTACAAGAAAACTTCATGTGCGCAAAGAACCACTGATGCCGCATGGACAATTTTAGTGATATCCTTACTACCTTTTTGAACCTTGAACATTGTAGTTGCATTGCTTTCTATACAGGGTCAGAAAGCTCTTGTATTTCATCGAAAATATCTTCATTTGTGTTCCGAAGATGAACGAATGTCTTAAAGTTTTGGAATGACATGAGGGTGAGAATTTTAATTTTTGGGTGAACTATCCCTTAAAGGATGGAATACAATGCATATGGCATGGTACATGCCATATTCTACCTTTTTATGTTCTAAAATATATTTCTTTTTTACAGTAAATGCATTTTTTAAGGTTACAGGGATTTCTGTTTCAAATAAATGCTATTCTTTTGAACTTTCTCTTCATCAAAAAACCAAAAAATGTTTTCAACATTGACAGAAAAGGTCATTCCACACTGAGTCTGAAACAGTTGAGGATTCCATTGTGTATTGTTTAGCGAATTTTTGTTCAGTGTGCAGTGACCTTAAGAAAAATGTTTCTTGAGCACCAAATCAGCAAATTACAATCGCAGAAATCAAATTTTAACATATATTAAAATTGAAAACAGTTGTTTTAAGTTGTAATAATATTTTACAATATGTTTATGCCCATCAAGACTGCATTTATTGATATATGCAATATTACTGCATTGTAAAACACAGTAATATTGCATATTATATGATCAAACAAATGCAGTCTTGATGGGCATAAACATTTAAAAAAAAAAAAAATGTAGAGTATAATTCAATTTTCCCCACAGCTCAAAGATAAACTGCCGCTGTTATTTCTTTTTTTTTTTTTTCTCAGAGTGGTCAGTTTCATTGTCAGTGTGAGAACTGTAATGAATAACTATGGGGTTTCTGTTTGTGTTATTCACTTGTGTTGTTTTCTCTGCGTGTGTCCGCAGGCATGCTGCTGGCAGGGTTTATCCTCCGAAACATCCCTGTGGTGACAGATGCAGTTTACATTGATGTTAGATGGTCTGCTTCTCTGAGGAACATTGCACTGGGTGTCATTCTGGTCAAGGCTGGGCTGGAATTAGACGGCAAGGTATGAAACCCCACCGGCCCCTGTAGAGTTACACCAAAAACATTGCTGCCAGCACCATATTGTTTGTTGATATCTGTTTTCATTTAACTGAAGATTGTAAAGTAGAAAAATTAGTTTCATATGTTTGTTTTGTATGTGTGTTTCAGGCTCTAAGGAAGCTAAAAGCAGTGTGTTTGCGTTTGTCCATGTTACCTCTCACCTTCGAGGCGACCACTATGGCTGTGGTCTCCTATTTAATTTTGGGTCTTCCATGGGTCTGGGGTTTTATTTTAGGGTAAACTACTATATTCGGATAAAATAAGAATCTCTCTAAAACGTCTGCTTCTACCAACGTAATTGCTGCCATATTCCTCTTGATAGGTTTGTTCTTGGGGCCGTTTCTCCTGCTGTTGTGGTTCCATCTATGCTGCTTCTGCAAAAGGAAGGATACGGTTTAGAGCAGGGTATACCTACTCTTCTCATGGCAGCATGCAGCGTTGATGACATCATTGCCATTACCTGCTTCACCACCTTCTTGGGTATAGCTTTCGCCTCAGGTATGCCAAAACAAATCCGAAAAGGTAGCAAATATGCAGTATATTTCTGAAATCTGACAGAGGAATTCAAAATGCTTTTGTAAAAGTATTTTTTAATGTTAGATTTTTTGTAGGGTTATTTCTCCAGGTTTAATGGATTTTCGTGATGTTAGTGGTCCCATTTTATATCATTGTTTTCTCTTACACCCCCTGCAGGCTCTGTGTGGTTAAATATACTGAGGGGACCACTGGAGGTATTAGGTGGTGCGGTCGCTGGTGTGGCCTTGGGGTACTTTATCCGTTACTTCCCCAGCAGAGACCAGGTACGTGAACTACAACTTCATGGTTTAAGAACTACATGTTGAATTCAAAAATTGATGTTGTCAGGTTAACAGGTTTCATGGTTAGTGGTGATTTGTCTTTTGTCCTACCACAAAGGGAAACCTTGTGCTGAAGCGTTCCTTCCTGGTATTGGGGCTGGCCGTGTTTGCTTTATTTGGCAGTAACGTGGCTGGGATTCCTGGCGCAGGAGGACTATGTACGCTAGTGCTGACGTTCGTGGCTGGACTTGGCTGGGGGAAATCTAAGGTCTGAATCTCTTCTTCCAAACACACTAAGGATGTGCGACACTAGTTGACTAAACAATATTGTTGCAGCTAGTTGATGTTAATTGTAATTGTTTCCATATTTTTATTTCCTTGTTTGTTCTGCTTTATATTTTCACAATGGCTACATTTTAAGATAATTAAAGGAGAAGTCCACTTCCAGAGCAAAAATGTACAGATAATTTACTCACCAAGATCCAAGATGTTCATGTCTTTCTTTCTTTAGTTGATAAGAAATTATGTTTCTTGAGGAAAACATTCCCAATGTTTTTTTTCTCCATATAGTGGACTTCAGTGGTGTCCCCAAGTTTGAACTTCCAAAATGCAGTTTAAATGCAGCTTCAAATGGCTTTAAAACGATCCCAGCCAAGGAAGAAGGGTCTTATCTTGCGAAAACGATATTCTGTGTAATCCGGTTCAGTATAGTTAGGGTATGTCGAAAAACTCCCATCTCGTTCTTCTTCAACGTCAAAAATGTCCTACATTGCTGTTTTTTGTAAAGGGTGTTTGATCATCTCTGCATGTTCACTTTATAAACACTGGGGCGATTTTAAAGTTAGGAAAGAAAACGAGATGAGAGTTTTTCGACATACCTTAACTGTATTGACCGTATTGAACCGGAAAAAAACAGTTCACGCAGACTTAGATGAGACGAGCGTTTAAGGTTAAAAATTATATGAATTGTCAATTTGTTTCGAAAATTTAGAGCCATTTGAAGCTACATTTAAACTGCATTTTGGAAGTTCAAACTTGGGGGCACTATTAAAGTCCTCTATATGAAGACAAATTTGAGAACGTTTTCCTCAAGAAACATAATTTCTTATCAACTGAAGAAACAAAGACATGAACATCTTGGATGACAAGGGGGTGAGTAAATTATCTGTAAATTTTTGTTCTGGAAGTAGACTTCTCCTTTAAGACAGTATTCTAAAAAGAGTATATCTGGAGTGGGAAGCAAATTATTTTGATTTACCTTAGACCATGAATGTGTTTGTTTTTCTCTGCATCAGCACTATTAAATCTTTCTCCCCATTTTCTCAGATCTCATGTCTAATTTCAGTGTGTTATGTGTGTTTCAGGCTCCAGTAGAAGCAGTGGTGGAAAGGTTTTGGCATGTGTTCCAGCCTCTTCTCTTTGGTCTCATTGGTGCTGAGGTTATCATTTCTTCTTTGGAGGTCACAACTGTTTGTGAGTACTCCCAGTTTGACAGTTTTTTGCTCTCATTTTCACAAAACTGGTTTCAGTAAAAGAGCTGATTCCAAAACACCTAAAGTAAGTGGTGTTGCACTTATGTAACATTTTAAACATGCAGTTGATCAACTCTAATGTAATGTGTCCTCAGTTCTGGGTATAGCAGCCCTGTTCATTGCACTCACGGTACGCCTGCTTATCACGTTTGTCGTGGTAATGCGAGCTGGGTTTAACCTGAAAGAGAAAGTCTTCATCGCTCTAGCCTGGATGCCTAAAGCCACAGTACAGGTATATTTGCCAAGTCTAACAAATATGCTTTCTTTTATTGTGTTTTTATTAGGGCTGTCAGTTTAACGCATTAATTAATTAGTTATGAAAATTAACTAAGTTAACGCACTAGCCCCGCCCCCAGACAGTTGACTGTTGACAAATATGATGCAGGGCAACAACTCCCTAAGTTCATTGTGAGGGCAACAGTGCCCTAAAATTCAAGATAATGGTGATATTTATTGCTTTCTCATTTAACACAAAAATAAATTTAAATAATCTTTTGTGCGTATTTTCAGTCAAATTTATTTTGCGATTAATTATATTAAATAATCGAAACATCATGTAATTAATTAGATTAACAATTTTAATCAACTGACAGCCCTAGTTTTTATCTTTTAGTCAGCCCATCTAGGGTTTTTTTTGCTTTTTAGACAAGTGTTAGCTAAAAGACAAAAAATGCAATGTGAGGTCCCTTATGAATGCTTATGTGTGATTGGTTTCAGGCTGCCATAGGCTCTACAGCTCTGGACATGGCACGCTCCAAGAATGACCTAGAGCTCCAGAGGTACGGCATGGACGTCCTCACTGTGGCTGTGCTGTCCATTATCATCACCGCTCCTATTGGAGCACTCCTCATCAGCCTGCTTGGCCCTCGACTACTGCAGAAACCAAAGAACCCTGAGTGGGGTGAGAGATTTGTATACACACACGTTTATATGACATTAAAAAAACCCTACTGAGCTGCTCAACTAGGCAACATTTTTAGGAATCAGTGGCAGGATTTTCCAAACAGTCAGTTCCAAACAGCTAGCACCAAAATTTTGCTTAGATTAATTATTTTGGTTAGGAAACGTCATTTTGTTTCAAAAATGCTTTTATTATTTGATTGATTTTAAACAATTTAAAGATTAGAACATATTAGCCAAGCCAAGAGATAGCGGTTCTAGTAAATATTTTTTTATCCAAGATTGTGTAGCTGAGAGACATGGTGGAATTAGTACCTTAGTGCTTTTATTAGATGGTTAGAACTTTTAAAATATCAAGAACACAAATTGGAATTAATTAATTAATTACGTCATCCGTTCTGTGTCATAGTTAATGGTATATTATAAATATTTATTTTTAATATATTTGTATTATAAATTGAAATATTTAAATCTAAAAATGTAATACTGTTATTAAATATGTAATCTATTATTAGAATATTAATAATTAATTAATTACGTCATCTGTCTGCTAGTTGATCACTGCTAGTCCCTGTGATGTAAACCGTTTTGTGTCATAGCTGATGTTATATTATAAATATTTATTTTTAATGTGTTATAAATTGAAATATTTAAATCTAAAAATGTAATACTGTTATTAAATATATAACCTATTATTAGAATATTAATAATTAATTAATTACATCATCTATCTGCTAGATGATTGCTGCTAGTCCCTGTGATATAAACAGTTTTGTGTCATAGTTAATGTTATATTATAAATATTTATTTTTAATGTGTTATAAATTGAAATATTTAAATCTAAAAATGTAATACTGCTATTAAATATATAACCTATTATTAGAATATTAATAATTAATTAATTACGTCATCTATCTGCTAGATGATCGCTGCTAGTCCCTGTGATGTAAAACCGTTTTGTGTCATAGTTAATGGTATATTATAAATATTTATTTTTAATATATTTGTTTTATAAATTGAAATATTTAAATCTAAAAATGTAATACTGTTATTAAAAATATAACCTATTATTAGAATATTAATAATACTATTATTAAATGTAATATGTCATATTTAAATATTATATTTAAAATAAAATATATTAGAACACTGGATTAATTCAGTTTTGCCATTGCAGGAATAAATTACATTTTACAAAATATGAAAAAAAAGCAAATGTACTAAAAAAAGTGTTAAATTTGAATTTGTTTACAGTATTACTATTTTACAGTATTTTGGACCAAATAAATGCATACTGGGTAAGCATTAAATATTACTTTTAAAACATGGAAAAATCTTAAGAATCTGCTTATACATATACATGCATGTACAATATACATATGTCTGCAGTAAATCTTATTACAGCATTAGTCATTATCAGAGTGTGAAGTTGCTATTTAAAAACATTATCATTATCAGTCACTGGTGGTTTATGGTGGTTAGGATGCTGCCTTTTGTAGACAGTAAACAGGATTGGGGTCAGATGGCACTGCATAGCTGTGCAAATAATACTGAAGTAGGTTCCTGCAGTTGTCTTGCCACTAAAAATATACGGATAGCAATCCAATCTATTTTTTTAAACATGCGACATGAGATGCACATGAAAATGTATCACCACAGCTTGGTGAATTTGCATGCTGACAGGTCACCCTTTGTTCTGTTTCGCTCTGTGCTTGCTTTATTGTTTGTGCAATGCTATTGCACTTTGCTAATGTGGTAAAAACACATAAAATGCTCCAGCTTCTATATTAGAGACCAGTAGATATGGGCGACAATATGAAATTAACCCCTCTCACAACTAGCCTACAGTACATAATTTTTATACTCTGTATACAAATAGTATAAATAGATGAAATGTGCAGCTGAAATCTCTCTAACAATTGCTTGGTACTCATATTCTTCATTGTGTTAAATTATTGTGTTACTTGTCATTTTATGAATTGTAGCTGTCAGTCAAGGTGCTTTATCTGCTTCGGGGACCCCGGTGACGTACGAGAGCGCTCTGTGATGTTTCTAGAATGCTTCTGGGAAGCGACAACCCGACTCCAAGGCTGCTGCTGATCCTTTTGTCTTGAAAGTGGATTCTCAAACTCATTATTACTGCGACCCTCTGAAGTCAGACTGCAAAAGTGGCAGACATACTTTTCAGATGAAGAAACCCAACTATCATTTTTACCTTCCAAGGTGGATGAAAACACTTCAGTCACTCACATATTTCTTTTACAGGTGACAAGTTACAAGTTATTATTCTCTAAAAGCTGGGATTTTGAAGAAACGAACACTACAGGGATCATTGTTAGCACTAAAATTCATGTTTATGAATATCGTTTTTTCTAACTGGCTTATGTTTGTATCGATAGTATTTCTTACGTTAGATATATTACAGATGAGTCTGTAGTGACTGCATATCAGTGTTACAGGAAGTCATAAAGTGGTCAGTGCTGTCATGACTATGTTTGGAACGGAGTAGTAGCTTACTGTTTACTTAGCATTGTACTTAGCTGAATATGACCCTGTGACCCTGGACCACAAAACCAGTCATACTGTAAGTAGTAGGAGTGGGAATCTTTCGGTAACTCATGATTCAATTCAAATTGATTCTTGGGAAAAGAAATCGTTTCACTTTTTTTTTTTTTAGCCACAATTTACAATTTTTCATATTTTTTTTGGCACGCACCAGCATTTTAATACAAAAATACACCAGTCTAAAGTATGAGTATTTCTGACTCAAGAAATTAGTGTTTCCTATTAACTGTTAACTTCCTAATAAATCAAAAATATGATTCCCATTAGGGATGTGCACATCCGATCAGGTGGTACCTAACACAGGCCTACCTAACACATATTTTATAAGTTTGGATGTTTGCAAGTCATTCGCCATCGTCCTATTAGTCATATATCCTTTATCTGTTTATGTGGTAAGTGAAATATATGTACGCTAATTTATAGGCTACTGCTAACGGGGTTAACCATGTCCTTTTAGTGGCTCCATATAACGCATTGTTTTCCGTCCTTTTTTTCGAATACGGATTCACTATTTGGGTACATCCTTACTTCCCATAATAACAAAAGATCAATAATTAATATAATATTTTTCCAAACACATACTCTCCCTGAAAATGTCAGGATATATATTAAATGAAAAGGTCAGGATATATTTGTTTTTCCTCCATTGCTGTTGCATTTTTGTTCAGAAAACATCATGTTATTATTATTACTACTATATTAACTAGAAAATCGAATTTTGAAATTTGTGAATCAGTGCAAATCGCTAGAAGACTGAATCGCGATTCAAATGTGAATAGATTTTTTTTTCCCCACCCCTAATAAGTAGCATAGGTATATTTGTAGCAGTAGCCAACAATACATTGTATGGATCAAAATTATCGATTTTTCTTTTATGCCAAAAATCATTAGGATATTAATTAAAGATCATGTTCCATTAAGATATTTAGTAAATTTCCTACCGTAAATGTATCAAAACGTAATTTTTGATCAGTAATATGCATTGCTAAGAACTTCATTTGGACAACTTTAAAGGCGATTTTATCAGTATTTAGATTTTTTTTGCAACTTCAGATTCCAGATTTTTAAATAGTTGCATCTCAGCCAAATATTGTCCTATCCTAACAAACTTTCAGATGATGTATAAATCTCAGTTTCAAAAAATTGACCCTTTTGACTGGTTTTGTGGTCCAAGGTCACATATTACTGCCGGAAAATGACGTTATTTGATTTTTTTTTTTTTTTCGCCATTGTCAGTGCCTGACAATGGTTGTTTTAAAGAATCTTTTATACATTAAAAAACTACGTTTAACATTCCGATCAAATAATGAAGCTTGAAAAAGGTTTCTTTCAATATATCCATTAATCTGGAAATGGAAGGTCAAGTTGAGTACATTGCAAGATAAGAGTATTTCATGCAAGAGTTACATTTTAGCAAATGTAGTAGTTTATCAGGGTATTCTAGGCATATTATACAGTAGTCAACATTTGAAGTGGATCAAAACCTTTCATTAATGTTGTCCTAAAACCAAAACAATACCCATTCTTGTCTTAAAACAACTTTAAACATTTTTGATCCACTTCAAATGTTGACTACTGTATATTGCAGCAATAGTAAAAGTAGTGTGATAGTAATATTTTTCCAAACACAGTCATGGATCTGCATTCTGAGATTGCTCAGAGTTTTTGCAAAGACTACTGTGGTCACTTCAGAGCTCAGCTACAGTTTGTGTTTACAGTGGAAGTAATTTTAGAACCTAAAGAAGGATTTTTTATTTATTAGTAGTAGTAGTAGAATGACAAATCGTATATTTTTGCCTCAGCATTGCACAGTGCATCATGTTACTTTCTGTGAACCATATTTATATAAGTATTTTTTTCCATATGATTGTTTTCATGATGTGTATTTGAGTGTTATATAGAGTCATAAGCAAGAGGAAGTTATTTTGTGAATACTGTTAGAGGGTTATGTTTACAGCTTGAAATTTACAAGGTTTTGTGTCATGGTTTTGATACAGTAATGGCAATGCTACATGCAGTCACTGATCATTTAAGGAATTAAATGCTGACTTTTAACACCTTATTTTTATAGTCATCTATATAGAACTTTATTTCTGTGGTGTTTGTGTAGTTTATTTGTAGAGGTATTGCTGCAGAAAATGAATGACATTTGCCTTTTTAGTAAATGACAGGCAAAACCCCATCCATATTTGAAAGCATATCTTGTTATATCATCTAACGCAAATCAGATGTAAATAAGCAGCACTGTTACTTTCTGACAAGACATTTCAGGCATTGGTGTGGTAGAGTTACACCATTGTGTGATCTAGGAAAGTACACAAAAGGAACAAAAACCTAAAAAAAAAAAACAAGCAGACTAGTGGCATAGCATCACATATCCATCACTCACACTTATTAGATTATTAAGCATAACAAAAACGGCACTTAAGAGTTAAAAAAAAACTAAAACATGGATTTAAAAGAAGTTTGGTTACCTTTTATTTTACAAAAGTCATTATTAGGCACATTCCAGTTACGATACAAATGTCATTTTTATGGAAACACCTATGAACAAAAGCAATCTAATATGAAACATGGCACAAAAAAAAGGAACCAAGGGATTGTCAAACTATTTTGAATAGGAATGAATGCATACATATTATGAATTGTAATTGTCACAGCATGTTGGTTCAGGTGGAAAGTTAAAAGAGGCCACATTTCTTTGTTACATTATGATAAATATTGTAATAACGAGTAACAATAGCTTTGACCAAAGCATTTGTTACAATCTAATGCGATGTAAAATGTCTGTATGTATGCAAACACAAGTCAAGTTTAGTATCCTGCACTTGAAAACTTCGTAATAATTTAGCAAACATTGTAGAACTCGTCATTTTGGAAATAATTCTGCAGAAAATGACAAAGAAGTAAAAACAAATCTTAATAATGTACTTCACATTGAAAAGTTAAAAGTATTTGATTTTTTTTATGTTGTCTAACGCAAGTTGACAAAACAACACTAATAGTTAAAAGCAACTTACAAGTTAAAACTGAATCTAGATACAGATTAAAAATAGAAAAGACACTTTCATGGCCACGAAGACGGATTGGTGATGGCAATCGCCATTTTTTTCCCCCTACGGCCAAGTTATATTGCACACAAAAATCTACTACATTTGCCAAGTATAAAAAGTAAACACACCAGAGCAATGTAACAAAAAGTAATCAATATAATTAATCTCTCAGATCAACCACAATATTGTGAGCATAAAGTCAGAATGTACAGCTCTATGCGTCTCTATACCACAATAACAAGTTGGAATAGTTTTGGGTAAGTACAACAAACTAAATTACAGTAGGTTTTTCAGTGGAGAAAACTATGCATTTAATATGGGCCGAAGCTGGAGGGCTACAGAGTCTTCTTCTTAAGAATAAGCGGACCAACGTTGTCTCCTGTCAGCTCGTTATGCTTTATGTGTGATTTATCGCAAACAGGAAACTGCAAGATAAGAAAGAACAAATTAAGAGCCGATAGTGACAGTGGTTTTTTCAGGCACCCTGAGGGTTTTGACAAAAATGACACTTAAAAAGAGGAAGTTAAAAATCACACTTTTTTTTTCATTTTTCACATGTACATTAATAGTTTCACTAAAGTTTTCTTTTTAAAAGGGGACATGTCATACATTTTTGAATGATTTTATAATACTTTTTATGTCTTTGATCCAATTATAATGTTTTTTGTGTGCCAACAAGTCGCAGATTAGTTTGTCCCTTTTCACCACTTTCTCTATTTTCTCTACTGTTTGATTGCTTGTATCATTGCCAAATTTAGAATATATTATGGCCCAGCTCTAATATGCTAAATGTGACTAATGCATTAAGATATTATTAACATTAAAGGAGCAGTCCACTTCCAAAACAAAGATTCACATATAATGTACTCACCCCATTGTCATCCAAGATGTTCATGTCTTTCTTTCTTCAGTTGTAAAGAAATTATGTTTTTTGAGGAAAACATTTCTGCATTTTTCTTCATATAATGGACTGATATGGTGAACTTCCAAAATGCAGTTTAAATGCGGCTTCAAACGATCCCAATGCGGTTGTAAACGATCCCAGCCGAGGAAGAAGGGTCTTATCTAGCGAAACGATCGGTTATTTTCATTTAAAAAGATACAGTTTAAATGCTTTTATTCTCAAAGGCTCGTCTTGCCTTGCTCTCCCTGAACTCTGTGTATTCTGACTTAAGACAGTTAGGGTCGAAAAACTCCAATCCTGTTTTCTCCCTCAACTTCAAAAATCATTTCAAAATCATCCTACATCGCTGCAGAACTACCGACCCAGTCTTTGCAGAGTAACCATGCAAAGAAGATCAAACACCCTTAACAAAAAAGGTAAAACAGCGATATAGGACGATATTAAAGTTGAGGGAGAACATGAGACGGGAGTTTTTCGACATACCCTAACTGTCAACAAAAACAGTTTAGCCAGATTGAGACAAGACGAGCATTTAACATTAAAAAGTATATAAATTGTATTATTTTTATGAAAATAACTCGGCTGGGATCGTTTGAAGCCGCAATTAAACTGCATTTTGGAAGTTCAAAATCGGGGCACCATATCAGTCCATTATATGAAGAAAAATGCTGAAATGTTTTCCTCAAAAAACATAATGTATTTACGACTGAAGAAAGAAAGACATAAATATCTTGGATAACAATGGGTATGTACATTATATGTGAATCTTTGTTTTGGAAGTGGACTGTAAAGATGCTCCCAAAAAAAAAGTATTGTGAAAAGCGCTATATTAAATTTGACATGACATGATGGTGCTGTTATAGTATATGTTCAGAATACATTGGCCTACTTCACAGTTTCTCATGATATTATCCATTTAAATCATATCAGCTGTTTTAATTTTAACATAAAATATTCTATTTCTCTCAGGCATTGATCCTCCTACCGTTTTAGATCGCCAGCAGCGACAGTAGCAAACATTTGGAGTCCTCAGGTCCTCTATGTCGATCTCGTTCACCACCTTAGGGTTTTCTTTTTGAATCTTCAGATTTATTAGACTGTCTCTTTGCTTTTTCTTCTTGGGTAGGAAGGGCCGGATGGTCAGATAACCCAAAAGAGCCAAAATCCCCAATAACGGCAGGAGCCGCAACCACTCTGAAACTGAGACACAAAGTCATAGGATTTAGGTTGTACACTTAATTATCACAATGACTCATCACAATCCACTTAGTAAGGGATCTTCTACTTAATGTGGAAAAATAAGTGTAGTAAGTGTCAGATAAAGTCATATCCACTGATTAACACACATGTGCGTTAGTGATAATATACTTCTAATGAACTAACGTTACTGCATTAGACAATGACCGTTGGTGGATCCTGATGATGGGTTATTTCAGGTGCCACTTTACATTTACAGATGCAAATAGGTTTGTATTTATTGTGCCATCTTCTATAACACCATAATAAAGCAAAGCATGCTGTCATGCTCTGCATATTTTGTTTTCACATTTCTAAAACAGTCACTCCTATGGACATTTTGTATGCGAAAGTAGAATCACTTGTGCAGCGAGGCACTGCAAGAATTTGCATGAAAGAAGGACGATTATTAAAACTTGGACATTTCCAACCAATTAATTAGTTTAACACATGGAAAACAGACTCTTATATCACTCCTTTATGCAGGCATGCGCGCTTAACTTAACTTTCCTCCTACGCTGGTGACATTTTGTGTGATAAAACACATACCTGTGAGTCTCGCAAAGCCGCCGATTGTATCTGGAAGGGGCAGTTTCTTGAGGTAGGCTGGAAGTTGTATTTTGATAATCTTGGAGATACTTTCTAACACCATCTTGAATGACTTTGTGCGCTTCTAATTGAGAGGCAGCAGGATATTTCCTGGGACATTCTACGTCATCGCGTTAGTTCGCTTGCGTAGTCGTTTCCGTTTGCTCGTTGAAGAGGGACTCAAGAATGGAAGAATAGACGTAGTAGTGACCGTGAATAGGCGTAAGCGCAAGAAGCGCAGTGAAAGCGTTAACCAATCAGCATATGCAGAGTTGGTTGCGCCCGATTGGCTGGTTTCACCGCGCCACTTGCTTTTAGTTTTATTGGCTCTTTACTTTGTGTTGTAGGCTACAAAAAAAGAGTCTGGATATCAAACCTAATACTTCATAAATAACCGAAAAAAAAAATTAATTTAACTTTTTTAATTATTTGATTCAATTCATTTGGAAATTTAAATTTTGAAAACTGTATGGTGTTGCTAAATATACTTTTTTTTTTGAATATGCAATATTTTTGGACCGAGGTCTCTAACTTTTCAAAAATCTTTGGGTTCTGATTATTATTATTATTATTATTATTATTATTTACTATTATTTTTGTTTAAACAAATTGCATGATATTATTTATATCATACAAAAAAAAAATATTGTATTATTTTATTTACTATTTTTTTGTTTGTTTAAACAAATTGCATGATGCATTAATTGCATTAGATTTTTTTTGTACGTGATAATATAGATTGCAATATTATTTTATCATACATCTGTTTATTTAATTAGGAACTCTAACTTTTCAAGAATCTTTGGGTTATTATTTTATTTTATTTTATTTACTATTATTTATTCTTTAAACAAATTGCATGATATAATTCGATTTTTTGTACTTTATAATATTAATTGCAATATTATTTTAATCATACGTCTGTTTATTTTATTAGGAACTTCAAGAATCTTTGGATTTTTATTTCATTTTATTTACTATTATTTTTTGTTTAAACAAACTGCACGATGCAATAAGTTGTATTGTGCAAGATAATATTGATTGCAAAATGTTTTAAAACTAGCTTTTTAAGAATCTTTGGGCTATTATTATTATTATTATTATTATTGGATGATGTAATTAGATTTTTTGTACATGATAATATTGATTGCAATATTCCTTTATTATTTTACTAGGAAAGTATCGTATTCATGTGAGAAAATGGACTAAAGCTAAGCCATATTTTATTCAGTTTATAAAACAATATGGATCCGTTTTGAAATAACAATATAAAAACTGTTTCTTATTTCCTTTTATTTTGCCTGTTTTTCTGGCAAAAGTTTAAAAGAAAAAATATACTGCTGTCAAAAAAGACGTCAAAATATTGATACGAAAGGATACTGTGTACAGTGTCACTGGTGTAATAATGGTACGAGTAATAATAATAATAATAATTTACTGCTGATTATTTTATTTTATGTGATTTTATGTGATTTTATTTTATTTTATTTTATTTTATTTTATTTTATTTTATTTTGTTTTATTTTATTTTATTTTATTTTATTTTATTTTATTTTATTTTATTTTATTTTATTTTATTTTATTTTATTTTATTTTATTCAAGGCAGTCACGAAAGAACAACATTGTCCAGCATTCCTTGCGCTTTTGAGCCAACAATGAATATTTTAATGGAATAATTTTAAACACCTAGCTAAATTTATTTCTAATGTCACATGTAATGCTAGGGGTTGTTTGTTATATTATTTTCGCTCTATGAAGGCGTTTATATATCTTCAGGCATCTAGCAAGACTACTATGTGCGCTGACGTTTAGGTCCATGTCTGTCCGGTGTCATTGGTGAATGACCGAAGATGTCTCACAGCAGGTTGTTTGCCCGGTTGCTCTGTAAGTAAAACTGATTCGAGTGTTGTTGCATTTGGAACACATCGCTGTCTTTGTTTTGTCATTGCTCTATCAGCTATTGTACACGTTAGAGTCGTTTATCACTTACTATATTCAATAAACACACACAGTTAGCCAATGCTAATGCTGCTGTGTTGGTATTATCAGCACCAAGTGCAACATATTTAACAGTGAACTTCTGAAACGTGACCTTTAATGGTAAATATGGTTAATTTCAAACGCATCGCGAGGTTAACATATTAAAATGTATTTATTAGATCAATAAAAACTTGAAAAGTTGCAGGCTGACTGCAGTATCATTTAATGTAAACGCATGTTGACAGGTATTAGGGCATGATGAAGACTAGTGTGACAAGCTATGTGTGGTTGCTTGTACTTAAATGTCTCCAGTGCATAACCTTTTTCTTTCTTAAAAATAATGTAGTAGAAAATCCGAATTGGCGTTTTTACTGTAATCGGTTCTCTGTAAACTCTTCCAGTCTTGTGCAATTCAAGTGTCTGTCAATATGGGAATTTTCACTTACAGAAAGTAGTGTCGACTAACTTCTCTTTCACTGCGATACACTGCATACCTTATACACACTATACCTTTTCAGAACCAACTGTATAATTAATTATATTATAATGAAATTCCATATATTGTTGCTTTTATTTCACATCTGTAGGAATTCACACAAAATAGCTATGCTATTGAGTAGATAAGTAACTGATTGTCTATGAGTAGTTTGAAGTGAACTTTGACCTAGAAAAGTGTAGACCGACCATCTAGCCCTGTCAGCTGTGATCAATAGCCTTTTTCTTGAAATCATGTTCTTTTCTGTTACATCATTCAGGAGTTAAGTCTTCGCTGATCACTTATAAACATACTGGAATTTATAGTTAAGCTTGGTGCTTTGCAACCAGTGTTGTCTGTTTGACCCCTGTTTTATTGCCGAACTACTTTGAGGTCAAGGCAGCATGAGCTTTGGACATCAGACCCTGTAGGGAACGTTAAAAGTGATGTGAAAGAAACTTAGGCCTACACCAAGTTTACCCATATAGCTACCAAGTTGACGAAGTTTTGTTGTGACAAATTAGTAAATAAACTGCAGGCAGGTGTGTTGGACCCAGAATATATATATATATATATATATATATATGTATATCGAAACAGCAACATTTGATCATGCAGACTTCACTAAAATTTTAAAAGTCATCTTAAATAGTTAATAAACTTTTAGATGTATTTTCTGATTCTTGGTTCTCACTGCTTGTGTGTTTGTATTTGCAGTGCAACAGGCTGGGGTGAGACACTGTTATACTGGTAACAGACAGAACCTTTACATCAACAAGAACACTAAGGTCATCTGTCAAGGCTTCACAGGAAAGCAGGTGAGTAGCCACAGTCTGAAAAGGATCACCCTCGTTTCATATAGTCACTAACTGGAATGCAGTCTCATTGGTTGTGGCCTGTCTGAGTTAGAGTAAATGTCTGAGCAATAGCAGTAAATCTCACTGTATTTTAAACTTGATTATCAGCTCACCATACGGTGTAAGTGATGCACTGAAATTTTTCGAGTTTCCAGTTTCGATCAACAGTTGGAGGGCAAAAGTGATTGACCAAAACTGTGACATTTAATTAGCACTTCTCTGGTGAGTTTGAAAGTGTCTTTTTCATACGCAAAATTGTGAATAAACTGCAACAGGCAAACATGTAAGCTGTTTGGACGCTAGTGCTTGATTAGCAATATTGATTTCTTGTTTTTAATCAGTCTTTATTTTGATGAGCCAATGCTGGCTATGCTGTTTTTAGTTTATGCATGAACAAATCTTCACTAAACATTATTTGTTGCACACGTGCCATTCAAAAATCGTATTATTATTTTTTTACACTATCAAACATGTAATTCAGCATTCAAATTCTGCCAATTTGATAACAAAATTTAACAATAAATGTCATTTTGATGCTCATTTGGTGCTCATAAACTGAGGGACTGATGCCACAGATGCTGTTGATAAAACCAGTTTTATTTGACCCAAAATATTTAAAAGTGGATAAATTCAGTTTTGCAAACAGTGAGTCACAGATCACAGAAGAACTTGATAAAGCTTGCATGCTTATGAAACCCAAAAATAGCATTTATAATTTTGACATTATTTTAAGGATCTGTAGGCTACAGTGGTAATTGTTTTTTTTTTTTGGTTTGTAAAAATGTGGGCATAATATTTTGAGAGCAAAGTGGGTTTTGATGGATGCTAAAAAAATAAATAAATAAATAATATTGGCTATAATATTGTGTATGTTTGTGTGTGTGTGTGTGTGTGTGTGTGTGTGTGTGTGTGTATATATATACACTACCGTTCAAAAGTTTGGGGTCAGTAAGACTTGTAATAGTCTTTAAAGAAGTCTCTTATGCTCATCAAGGCTGCATTTATTTGATTAAAAATATAGAAAAAAACAGTAATATTGCAAAATGTTTTTACAATATAAAATAATGTTTTTTATTTTAACATACTTTAAAATAGAATTTATTCCTGTGATGAAAAGCTGAATTTTTATCAGCTGTTACTCCAGTCTTAAGTGTCACATGATCCTTCAGAAATCATTCTAATATGCGGATTTATTATTAGAATGATCAATGTTGGATAATATCAACAGTTGTGCTGCCAAATATTTTTTGGAACCTGTGATTTTTTTTTTTCAGGATTCTTTCATGAATAACAAGTTTAAAAAGTACAGTGTTTATTCAAAATATAAATATTTTATAACAATGTAAATTATTTATTATTAACTTTTAATAAACTTTTAATTATTAACTTAATACATCCTTGGTGAATAAAAGTATTAATTTCTTAAAAAAAAAAAAGAAACAATAAAAATGTACTGACCCCAAACTTTTGAACGGTAGTGTATATATATATAAATGTAAATATAAATATTAAAATAAATAATATTATTATTATTAATAATAATAATAATAATAATAATAATAATAATAACAAATAATAATTTTTGATGTTTTTAAGAACCTTTTTATGCTTATTAAAGCTGCATTTATACAGAATATTATATTATTATAACAGTAATACTATATATTTAATATTATCATTAAAATATGCTGATTTATGATCCATTTTGGAAAGTTTTTGCTGCTTAATATTTTTTTTTTGTAAACTGTGATACGTTTTTCTGTATTCTTTGAATAAAATGTTTTTATTCAGTTTTGAAATGTTTTAAAAACAGCATTTGTTTTAAAAAAAAATCTTTTGCAATAATATGCACTACCGTTCAAATATTTAGGATCAGTATTTTTTAATAGAAATAATTAATTTCTTTCAGCAAGGATGTGTTAAATTAATAAAATATTTTGAATAAATGCTGTTCTTTTTTTAATATTGTTGTTAATTAAAGTATCACAGTTTCCAAAAAAAATATTAAGCAGCACTGTTTCCAACATTGATAATAAATTGGCATATTATAATAATTTCTGAAGGATCATGTGACACTAAAGACTGGAGTAACGGATGGTTAAAATTAGGCTTTGCATCACATGATTAAATGATGTTTTACAGTATATACAGTATAAACAACAAAACTATTATTTAAAATTTTAATAATATTTCACAAGATCACAGTTTTTTTCTGTATTTTTTTTATCAAATATATGCCTCTTTGATGAGAATAAGAAGCGTCTTTAAAAAAAACATAATTTCTTACTGATCCCAAACTGTTGAACAACAATATATATTTATATTTATATTTATATTTATATATCCACTATCTATATTAGATAAGGATTGCCGTTTGTCTATGGGCCTTTTACGTTAAAACTGCTGGCTCCAGTCTCCAATAACCTTACCTTTCTTGCTCCTGTGATTTATGTCGTATCTCTCATTGTATTTCTCTTGCTCTCCTTCACCCTCTTTAAAATGACTCTTTACTATAATAAAGGGTTATTAGATGAAGTTTTAATGAACACTCATTATAATTAGAAGGGGATGAGGAATGACTAGAGTGTTATCGCAGCATATTAACTTTGCTGTTCGGCTACATAAGCAAACCATACCTCAAATTAATCGCCACACTGTTAACGGAGGCAGCGTGCAGGAAAAACGGCAAAGTTAGCACAGCACTTCAGTGTTAATGAAAGCATGAGAACAAATGATAGCAGAAAAGTTGGCAAGAGGACGCTCTGAGGGGAAATGGATCGAAAACGTGCCAGATTTCTAATTATATTTATAATAATACAGTGGTAGATATTGACGTGGTACTGGCGACCCTTGCCTTTGGACTTATCTGCAATGTTTCAAAATAATTTGTAATAATTAACACGGACGTAGCGGGGAAGGAAGGTTAAAGTTCGTGATGTACAATTTCCACTGACTGTTCAAATCCCTGGTCATAGGGAAATGGTGTTTTACTGATAAAATCTCATTGATTTTAAAGTGCGTCACATAATGAAATTGCATTTGTAAGTCTATGCTCTGTCATGTTGTACATTAGTCTCATTAAATTACTAACTAAATGTAAAAAGCAAGCTAAATGTGAACTGATTTATCTATGTACTTAAAAAGCTTATAAGTGTGCCTAAAATATGTTATGCAAGACTTTTTTAAGATATTCTTTGTATTGTTACAAGTTGTCATTAATCTTAGTGGTCACTGGATCTTTGTCCCAGCCAGTGTTATATGTCAGTTATACGAATGTAATTTAGAGTTTTATAGAGACAAAGGTTACTGAATCTACTGAAGTGATGGTTTTATGTGCATTTTCTTTACTGTACTGGGTTGTATGTAGAGTCCCCATTTGGTCCAGGCTTTGCCATATGTCTTTACTCACTCCCCTGGTATTTTATTTTATTTTATTTTATTTTCGTTAATTTAATTGTATTTTTTTTATTTTTGCCTTAAATTTAATTTTAATTTAATCTATTTTAATTTAACTTGTTTTATTGTATTGAGATATTGTAATTTAAATAAGGTCCAATTATATACAATTTTTATACTTGTTTTTTTTTTTTTTTTTTTTTTTTTTTTTTTCCCCAAAGCCATTTCCACCCACTCTGACATTTAAAATAAATTTGTCTCTTTTTTTTTTTTTTTGCTGCTGTGCCTTTTGAGAAATGCCACCTTTGCACTCTGGTTTACTCATACTTTGGCAGCAGATTTGCTTTTGGGTTCAGTACAAATTTTAACATCTTTAAAAAGTCTGCATTACACCAGATGTGGCAAGTTCACAAAACAATAAAAATGCTTTAATGGTTAAAGAAGAAGTCCACTTCCAGAACAAAAATTTACAGATAATGTACTCACCCCCTTGTCATCCAAGATGTTCATGTCGTTCTTTTTTCGGTTGTAAAAACAATATGTTTTTTGAGGGAAAACATTTCAGGATTCTTCTCCATATAGTTGACTGATATATGACATATGGTGCCCTGAGTTTGAACTTCCAAAATACAGTTTACACGTGGCTTCAAACAATCCCAAATGCGGTTGTGAACAATCCCAGCTGAGGAAGTTATTTTCATAAAAATAAGAAAATGTATAATCCTTTTAATGTCAAACGCTCGATTTGTCTTCCTCAGCCTGAACTCTGTTTTCATCCGGTTCATGAAAGTTAGAGTATGTCGAAAAACTCCCATCTCATGTTCTCCCTCAACTTCGAAATTGTCCTATATCGCTGTTTTCCTTTTTTTGTTAAGGGTGTTTGATCTTCTTTGCATGTTCACTTTGCAAACACTGGGTCGGAACTTCTGCAGCAATGTAGGAAATGATTTTTGAAGTTGAAGGCGAAAATACGATTGGAGTTTTTCGACATCGTTTACAACCACATTTAGGATCGTTTGAAGCCGCATTTAAACTGCATTTTGGAAGTTCAAACTCGGGGCACCATACCAGTCCAGAATTCCGATCAGCAATGACTCAAGCTTTAGTGAACTTTTACACACTTTACTCTTATGTATTTTTAGTTCCTTTGGTGTTTGGGAATGATGATATCTGCTTGTTTAGAATGAACAGTGTGCAGATCACCATCAACGATTATTTTGGACTGGCAAGGAAGTTTTGTGTTTCATTTACAGTATGTTTACATCAAGGTCTTTCACTCGAAAGAAAAATTTAATTCTCTGTTATATGTCTTCAATAATGCTAATAGGAGCTAAATGTTAAGTGAAATTCTTCTCTGTCCTTGGCGGTTAAAAAATATCTCTTTTCTCTGTCTGTCTCTAGGGCACCTTTCACAGTCAGCAGTCTCTGGACTATGGCTCTCAGTTAGTAGGAGGAGTGTCTCCAGGCAAGGGGGGCAAAACACACCTGGGTCTGCCAGTCTTCAACTCTGTGAAGGAGGTAATGGCCTGTGAGACTGTTGACAGTCTCCTATGAGCCTTAGTTACTTTTTGGACAGCTGTTCTGGTTCTCTGAGGGTGTTAAGGGACTTATTTAGAACATGTCACACCAAGAGTAACAAAAGCATTACGGGCCAAAGGCTGGTTGTGTAATCTTTATCAGTCTAAACCCTTGTACATAAAGCCCAACTGAAATACCCAAAATTGGACTTTTGACCAAATTTGTGAGATTATACATCATCTGACAGCTAAATAAATAAGCTTTTCATTGATGTTAGGATAGGACAATATTTGGGCAAGATACAACTATTTGAAAATCTGAAACCTGAGGGTGCAAAAAATCAAAATATTGAGAAAATCACCTTTAAAGTTGTCCAAATGAAGTTCTTAGCAATGCATATTACTAATCAAAAATTAAGTTTTGATATATTTGCAATAGGAAATTTATCTTAAGTATCTTCATGGAACATGATCTTTACTTTGATCGCTTTGACCCATACAGTGCATTTTTGGCTATCACTACAAATATACCCGTGCTACTTAAGTCTGGTTTTGTGGTCCAGGGTCACATTTGTGTTTTGGTTCTGTGAATGATTCTTTGATTCTTTTGTTTTTTAGGCTAAGGATGGCACAGGGGCTGATGCCACCGTGATCTACGTGCCGCCCCCTTTCGCGGCAGCCGCCATCATCGAAGCAATTGACGCAGAGATACCTCTGGCCGTTTGCATCACAGAGGGAATCCCTCAGCAGGACATGGTGCGGGTCAAACACAAACTGCTCCGTCAGAACAAGACCCGCCTCGTTGGCCCCAACTGTCCCGGTGTCATCAATGTAAGTTTTTTTTTTTTTGTTTGTTTTTTTGCTTTTTGTACCCAAAGAGCTTTGCTTTTGGAAACTCATTTAGATGATAATTTACAGTGAAGGCGTATGGCTGAAGTTAGCAAAATTGTGGATGTAATTCTAACACAAAAAGCAGCTTTGAAGCACTATGAAATTAATCCAGTTTAAAATTGCCATAAAACACTATCCATTTTATTTTCATAATGTGTCATAAGTAAAATAGGGCATTCAACAGCAAACCTTGTAGGTTGGGATGTTTTTTTTAAACCATCTGGAATTGTTTGGATTGTGAAAAGAGGTGGCTAGATACTATTCAAATTTAGATGTATTTTTTGTTGTTGTTGAAAAAAAACATTTATTCAGCAAAGATGCATTTGATCAAAAGTGACAGCAAAGGCAATTTTAATGTTACAAAGTATTTGTCTTTCAAATAAATTTCTTTCAATTTCTTTCAAACTTTCAATTTATTTTTCAACTTAAAGAATCCTAAAAAAAAATGTATCACAGTTTCTCAAAAATATTAAGTGGTTTTCAGCATTGATAATAATATAAAATGTTTCTTGAGCAGCAAATCGTCATATTAGAATGATTTCTGAAGGATCATGTGAAACTGAAGACTGGAGTAATTGCTGCTAAAAACTCAGTTTTGCCATAATAGTAATAAAATACATTTTAAAAAATGGTTAAAATAGAAAGTATTTTAATCATTTAAAATGATTATTATTATTATTTATTTTTATTATTATTAAGTTTTTATTATTGTTTTGGTTGTTTTAAATTGTCAAACTATTTTACAAAATTACTGTTTTATGCTATTTCTAATTAAATAAATGCAGCCTTAAAAAATTATAAACATAAATTGTACTGACCTTAAAATTTTAAAGGGTAGTTTATGACAGGTAGTGTCAAGTTATAAGAAGTTAGTACATTTGAAGGTTAACTTTTTTCTTTGGAATAATGTGCACCAACGAATCATCGACAATAGGACTGGCTCGATACCAAATATTCAGAGTATCGGCTGATACTGATATTGATACCGATACCAGCGCATTTTATTTTATTTTTTTAATCAGTGTAGAATTTCTATACCTCAATAATCATTCTTTTATGTTGCACACAGTCCATTAAATATAGACAACTTTATTTTAAAGAAAAATATATAATCATCATCCATGACAATCCGTACTATTATAAGCTAGGTTAGTGGAGAATTCCTAGAATTTACACATTGCTCTTTGTGTTGTTGTGAAATACATTAATGAAAAACAATGAAATGAAAAACATCAAATATTCCTAACAAACCATACATCAATGGAAAGCTTATTTATTCAGATTTCAGATGATGTATAAATATCAATTTAAAAAAATTGACCCTTATGACTGGTTTTGTGGTCCATGGTCACATATAAATAGATACTATAAATTAAAAGACGTTTCTTTTAAATGTAAAGCACAATAATGAGGCAACAACATCTGATAGATAAGGTGAACAAGAAATTGATTTAGAAACAGCACGAAACTCCAGCAAGATGAAGTCCTTTTATTCAAAATTTATCTTTATTTACAGATCAAGTATAATATGAGGAACATTTTGTAATTTTGGAGAGATTTTTATCAGCTTGACGGTCATAACCAAACGTGACATGCAGTTTGAATGCTGAATGGAGGATGACAGACAGACAGGAGCGATACGATACTGAATATCAGATGCACCCTTAATTCACAATAATACCTGGAATGTGTATTAAATTGTGTCAGTTTTGATTTCAGGTTGAGTCTAAACCCCTGCTGCTGGCAACTTTACTTGTATACAGTAAGATGTTTAATTTAAACTGAATTTTATTGGTGTTTTTTCTCTATTTGTAGCCTGGCGAGTGCAAAATTGGGATCATGCCTGGACACATCCACAAGAAAGGAAGAATTGGTAAGAGCTCCACTGGATGACACCTTGTTATGACAAAGAAAACTCATCCTTCCAGAAGATTTTGACAGCGCAGAGCATAACATGCTGGTCGAATAGAACCTTAAAAGATCCTTGAAAAGCCTAGCGTACCTCATGTCTTCTCGTTGATAAAAGAAGCATCAAAGCCAGAGCTAGAGGGTCTCGATTTGAGATGGACACTTTTTAATGCGTTGGATTTGTTGGAGTTTCTCACAATGTCAGGGATGATGAGATGTCTCTGTTCAAACATGAACTCAGATGTAGACCGTCGCGCAGTGTTCAGACTGCTTAAAAAGAGAGCGGTGCAGATAGCTTCTCAACAGTTATCTGTCAGGGAGGTTTAAACTGCAGGGCTGTGCAGTTTCAAGTCAAATCACTAGACAGATGGCACAGGTTTTTGAAGGGCTCTGAAGAGTAGTATTCAGACTTGAACTCCGTGCTTGTTTTTGTAATAAAAGTTGTGACCTTATCAGCACTCAGCACTCAGCAGTCTTCAGCCGGTTCAGCCATGGTTGGCTCTTTCCAATACAGTTTTTTTCCCATTAGGTTACGTTTGACATTTACGAAGTACATTTTTTTTTTAATGTGTTTTCTTTTTTTTTTTTTTCTTTTTTGTTTTAATAAATACTGCCTGGTTGCCCTAATGGATGTAAAAAAACATAATAGCAGGAAAAATGCATTAATATGTTGAAAAGTACTAAGAATTTAGCTTTGTTGCTTTCTAGAAAATGGTCAAGACAGGAAATAATGATTTGTAGAATGTATAATCGCTGGAAGAAAAGTAGAGACTTGTGCTTGTGTTGATGTTGTATTAAATTTATGAATGTCCACTGATTAAATTTACATTTTTAATTACATTATATACCTATTAATCAAATGTATGAACAATTGCCAATTAAGTACTTCTATGTGTAATGTTAAATCTTTTTAATGTAATGGTTAATTGCACTAAATGAATATGTCAATTAACAATCCAAATTAAATTATAATAGTGCAATTTATCTTTATCTTGCTCTATTCTTTTTCTTTTTTCAGGCATTGTATCTAGATCGGGTACACTTACGTATGAAGCCGTACATCAGACGACACAAGTGGGTCTGGGCCAGTCACTGTGCATTGGTATGGAAAACTAGCAGTCCGTCATCCATTATTATAAACCTGCTTAGTCTACGGAGTGTTTAGTGCAGAGAGCTCTTCGAAAATGTATATTTTCTTTCAGGTATTGGTGGAGATCCTTTTAATGGCACTAACTTCATTGACTGCCTGGAGGTGTTCCTGCAGGACCCCAAAACTGAGGGCATCATTCTGATTGGAGAGATTGGAGGAGATGCAGAAGAAAATGCGGCAGAGTACCTGAAACAACACAACTCTGTAAGCTGCTTCTCATATGTTCACATCTAAAAGGAAAAATGCTTTTACATCTAAAAGTTTATATATATGAGGAGCTCTTTTCCAAAACGCTGTAAATCCATTTTGATTAATTTGAGTAAAAATGTGTTTTCTTTACCAAGAAAGTGGCAAGATGAAAACCACTATTTTCTGTTTTAAACTTTCACATAGCATCTTTAGGTTATAATAACATTAATAATTCAAATCTAGATTTTGATTTTTCAAAGATTTATTATAAAAACTGATTATTTTTTCTCAAAATGAAATAAATCCATTAGGGGTCTACGCTTACTTTTCTTTTTAAAGAAAGTATAAGTGATGGAAAGAGATGGCATAAGTGCAATCAGATTCATAAACTCTTGTTGAGATTAATGTTTTAAATATACAATTTTGAACATAGAAATATTAAATGATTTTAATAACTAAAAAGAAGATAAAAATTAAATGCTGCCAGTAGGTGGCAGTAGGTTGGAACGGCTGATTAATTCAGGAATAAAGCAAGTGACTCTTTTTATGAATGGGTAATTGATTAATTGACTCACTAGAAAACGCACGTTCATTCGTAAATGAAATACCGCTGTGTTTGAATGGAGATGCGCAGCGGCTCAGCTGTGACTTTGTTTCAAACTATTTTTGAAGATGAAATAGAGCAAAATCAGGCAATAGTGTTATAGTCAGACAATGTAAGTGACTTAATATTAACTTCTTGTTTATTTAACTGTTGTATTAAATCAGTATCTCATTTACAAACTCCCTTAAAAATCATTCAAAGCTGTCACTCATCTTAGTTCATCGCAATTTCACAAAATTATAATCAACGAAACTCTCTACACTGCACAATAAATCTCTTATTTACACTCTCTCTACACTTTGTTTATGAAAGGATTCATCAGATATGTCTGTGATACATTACTCAACGTTGAAATCTATGGATGCGGGGTGTATTCAAAGCGCCGCCTTTACTGTTTACAATGCGTGAAATGCTGCGGTGTGATTGGCTGAGCGGATGTATCGCATGTTGCAGAAAAAGGAGACTGGCGTTTGTCACAGTTTGGAAAAAAAGGGAGAAAACATGACAGAATTAAATTTAATAAAATTAAAAACTGCCTTTTCAGTAACGACCAGATACAATACTGATTTTGGCAGGAACTCAATTTTGTAAAAAATGGCATTTATATATTAATTTTATGAAAATGTTTCAACAAAGGCATTCGTAAACTATTAGATAAAGTAATACACATTTGTGTGATTCTAAGAATGTAACATTGATGAATTATGATAAAATTCAAATTGGCTCTAAACATTCAAGTTTAAAATGATTCACCAATAAGTGCTGCTTGGAAGTGCTTAGAAGCTTCTGTTACCTCTCTACTGCAATCTTGGCCCATTCCTTGCCCGAAAAAGCTTTCAGATCACTAATAATCTTGGGTTTTCACTTTGCCACTGCTTTCTTTAAATTCAACCAAATATTTTCAAAGAGAATTAAATCTGGAGACTGAACAGATCACTCAAGAACATTCTATGACTGATCCCTGAGCCAAGCCTAAGTACATTTTATGATATTGTGCTTTTTTGTTCAACACCCTCAAAGGTTTTCTGGTACAACACTTTAGACTAAGGCTGGCAACTGTGTCTCTAGAAACTTTTAATGTCTTGGAAATCTTTATATAGTCTTAGACTTTCTAAAGTAATAAAACTGTTTCTTCTCTATATCTTCTTATCTTCTATGGCAGGGGTGCTCAACCCTGGTCCTGGAGATCGACTTTCCTGAAGAGTTCAGCTCCAACCCTGACCAAACACACCTGAACCAGCTAATTAGGATCTGAAGGAGCACTTGATAATTACAGACAGGTGTGTTTGATTAGGGTTGGAGCTAAACTCTGCAGGAAGGTCGATCTCCAGGAACAGGGTTGGGCACCCCTGTTCTATGGCTTTTGTGAGAGCTCTGTTTACTCTGTCGTATTAGCTACTCAACTTCAGCACATGCACGGGCTGCGTGTATCTGTTATAGCTTAAGCTAATTTTGTTTTCTAATAGACTTTCTAAAGTTTTAAGCCAATTTTGTTCCCCACCATACAAAACAGGAGGTAAAAAACAGCAATGTAGCATAGGGGTTGAATAATTATGACACAGCTGTGTTATATATTAACATTTTCACTTATGCCAGCAATCTGTTACAGATGCAGTTTTTACAAGTCCTGGATCTTCAGAAAAGCTTGTATTTGTAAAGTACTGCAGTCTCTAGGGGGTTGAATAAATTCGAATGCAACTGTATATAAAGATATAAATGTGCTTAATAATATTAGCTCAACCTTTTAACACTAACACTCCTTTTAACACAAGCTCACCCACATAACACAAGACAAACTGAGTTGTTTTTGTGCTATCTCCAAATCTACAACAGCAACTTCCTGGTAATTTCAGTTCATTTCTAGCAAATTTCTTTATTTACTTATTTTTTGGGGCCATTTTTTGTTCAAAAAAAGAACATTTTAAAAGTGAAAATTCTGTGATTTAATTACTCGCCCTCGTGTCTTCCCAAACCCGTAAGACCTTCGTTCATCTTTGGAATGCACAAGTCATGTGCATATTTTATGCAGGTTTTAGGCCCATGAATCAGTTCTTTGTTTTTTCTTAGCCCTTGGGAAGTACACATTGTTTTTCATCTTCTGGATATCGGCAGTCTTCTCCAACAAACAGGAACGCTCACCACACATGGAGCTCCTTATTCCTTGCTAGCAGGAGCTCCTCACCCCTGGAGCTCACATTGTTTCTGTGAATGAGAAAACAGCCTCCAGCTGCTCTTTGATCAGTTTTGGCTACGAAGGAAAGTCTACAGGGCTTTCATTGTGATCTTTGGACCAGCCAGGCTAGATTTCACTCAGTCAGAGACCTCCTTCACTCCTAATAGCACCTCGGTTTGTGTCATCATTAAGCTGGGTATATTTATTCCTCAAGTCTGAGAGTCATACAGAGAGCTGATGTGTTAACAAGTGTCTTGCGCTGAAAAAAAAATTCTGTCTGAGATATAAAATAAAACAAGCGTTGGCACAATGGAATAGTTTCAGCCGTGCTGATTGTGGGAAACTGATGCATGAATGTCCATTTTCTCAAGAGGAACCCAGGCGGCCAGACATGATTCAGACTTAAGTCTGAGAGCGTGGTGGTGCACGGTAACCACAGAAAATCAAGCAAATCGCTCTGAATATGTTCACAGCATGGACAAGTGCCTCATTTTGGAGTGAGTGCTTAGATGTTCAAAGAAACTCTCCTCCATTCTGTGAATCAGACCACGCTAAAGAGCTTGTTTTTATTGTTGCCACATTTGAACTGAACCGAAATAGCGAAACCTGCAATTTTCAGAATTGTTCAGGAGTTTCACAGTTGCAGAAACCATTAAGCACTTTCGTGTCCTTGAAAAAAAGTGAGCGTGTGGCTCTTTTAGCACACGTTAACACTGTGAAACTTTCTTCTTTTCCGGCCTGTCAATTAACTTATTCGGAGAATTGATTTGGCGAAAATTATTCCTCGAAGACTAGTTGCAAATTGTATGAAATTGCTGCTTTCAGGTGAACTTTTCTCATTACTTCAACAAGGTAGTTTTTAAGCGAATGCTCCAAAGATGGCCTTGGCTATGAATAATGGAGATCAATACATGGTCATGCTACATTTCATGCGGTAGATTTAGCCTTGGGAGGAGTATTTGGCAGTTATGAAATTTTCCGTCTGTGCCGCTGTTAACAAGACCTGAATTGATCAGACTGTTAAACGCATGGCGGTCTCATTAAGAAGTGCGGCCAGGGATGATGCATCAGGTTCTAGGAGCGGCGATCCATAGAGGAGCTTGTAAACTATTAGCTCTCGAAAAAAGTCACGCCGGATTTATGTTGCGGTATGAACCATTTTAGACTTGCCTAGGAAGATTGTCTGTTTTTCTTTTGGAATAATAGTAGTGACAAAGGGCTCATGGTCCAATCCCATAACTTCACAGCGCATTTATACACCCCCACACTTCCTGCTGGATCCATATCTGATGCTTGCATTCCATTTAGCTGTAGCGGCATTGTCAAATAATGGTGCGAGCACCCTGTTTTCCCTTTTTCGTCTAATTTATCAACTCCCAACATGCATACACCAGTAAGTCCTTGTGTCAGAATTGCCAAGGCAAACTGCAAAATTGCTTTTCAGCCAAATTAGCATATTGATATGAATATTCCTCTCAAGTGCTTGTCAGCTTCACGCTTGTTTTTGCTTATTGCTAACATTTGTCACCTAGGGAACGTTGCCCATTAAGATCCACTTGCAGCCCACAGTCACTGCAACGCTATTGGGAGCTGCTGAATGATCGAGAGGAAGCTTTCCAACTGTTAACGCGGAAACCTGACAAATTGTTTTCCGCAAACGTCTGTTGAATACCTGTCAGCTATTTTTCTGGGGTTTGTTCTGCCAAAACACATTCAATTTGTACACTTTTAAATGGATAGTTTACTCAAATGACACTTTTTCAGCTTTCATACATAAACAAGTTGGGTAAATAAGGACACAGTTTGCATTTTTGGTTGAACTGTTCCTTTAAGATCCTTTTTGACCAGTGTAGTTGTTAAAGGGATAGTTCACCCAAAAAAAATTAAATTCTGTCTTTAATTACTCATCCTCATGTCATTCCAACATGTAAGACATTTGTTCATCTTCAGAACACAATTTAAAATATTTTCGATGAAATCCAAGATCTTTCTGACCCTGCATTGACAGTAGGGCTGGGTAATATGCCAAAAAAAAATAAAATCTTGCTTTTTTTTTAATACCATTTTTAACTAGACAACTTGAAAATGTAACTACAACGTGATTCAAGTAACTTTTTCTTTATTAACCCTCTATTTAAAGAAATTCTATTCCAAGTGCACGTCAGCATGTCAAGTCAACATGATGTAAATGTTAAACAAATCACTTGTTAATTATTTTTGCAGAAAAGATCCATGATCTACAAATACATCTTGTACAAACTTGTCTTATACATATTATATGGTCAGAAATAATACCAGGAAAATACTTAAAAAAAAAAAATCTTAAACGGCAAGGTAATTCAAATTCAAAATGACTGAAGGTATATCAGCAGTAGACTTTTATAAAAACAATGAACGGCAGCTTTCAGCCTGTCACCATGATGCAGACATGAAATATCAGACATACAGTAGTAGTTCTTCACAAGTTTTTTTTATTCCATTGCGCTGCTTTTCCATTGTTTTTTTTTCTATGTAAACATGGACACGTGGCGCTCAAGTTAAAAGAAGTTCACTCCCATCTTCTTGCTTGTTTTTCCTTTTTCATTGCCCGCCTAGCCATATGAGCGCGTCACATGTGGTTGGACCGTTCTTTTCTCTTTACTTTTACCATTGGCATATTGTCAGACTGTCTAATTCTAACGTTTGTTAATATTCTATTCAAAATTGTGATTTCTTGATTTCTTAAATTCGATTTAATCAATAAAATCGGAAAAATTGCCCAGCCCTAATAGATAGCAAGGCCTAGAAACGTAGTGAGGACATCGATAAAATAGTCCATGTGACATCAGTGGTTCATCAGTGGTTTGATTTAATCAAAAATATCTTATGTTGTTTCAAAGATGAACGTTACATGTTTGGAACGACATGAGGGTGAGTAATTAATGACAGAATTTTCATTTTGAGGTGAACTATCCCTTTAAACAAGCTCAAATTAGGGTTGACTGGAGAGTGTCTGAAGAAGCCGTTGTCATTCAACAGAAAAGGAGCACAGAATGAAAGGATGGTGTCTCACTCAAACACTGTCTCAAGGTTTTGTGCATGAGCAAAATATAATTACCTCAGTTCATTATCGTAATCTTCCCAGATTAGGCTTTAGTCTGTAGTCGGCTGCGCGAGCATGAACAGCTTGAGCTTTGAACCGAAGACGGCTCCTGTGGAGCGTTATAATGTTAGCGGGTAGTTGAAGATTATCAAGCATTAAGTCAGACTGTCTTTGACTGGCGGTCACATTCACTTCATCTTCTCCACCTAAAGTTTGCATTCCCATTTAAAGTTTTTAGTGAAATCAAAAATTGCCAGTGAAGTTTAGGAACCTACTCTCCTGTGAGATGCTAATGAGCACGCCTGAATTAATACTGGCTCCATTTCAGCCCGAGGAGGTCTATAATACTGGAGAAAACTATCTATTAGCATTTCTATTGATCTTGATGGCAGTAGCTCAGGAAGACCCAGAAGTACCCAACTTAAAAATATCTTCTATAATATTATATTTATAAATTGTTAATGCACAGCTTTTTTTTGAGTGACTGGCAATGGAGAAAGACGCTTTTTAGCCTCAGAATGATGCGGCTGGCACATACTAACCAGCCATCCCTTGACTTTTGGTTTGAGCCTTCCAAGAGAAGGTGTCCAAATGTCCTCCAAAACAATGTTAGGCTACCATTTTATTCCATCCGCCCATCTGTTGGCAGCTGCAGTTGCGATTATGACAACCCACATCCCACTCTGGAATTAGGATGTCATTCATGAGGACAGAATATAGTGGGAATGAGGAAAAAACAGACCTGAGCATGATGGTCCATGAGCAATGACAGTTAATTGGCTTGGACATGACAAATTGCCTACCATGAAAGTGAGATTGTATTAAATGACATACTCGAGCCACTGTCTGCCCATCTGCTTACTCCCACACAAGCTATTACATGCCTTGATCTGCCTCCCTTTTAATGCCAATTTTGAGCGCAGTATGCGCCGTCTAAAAGCCTCTGCACTTAGCTTTACCTCTTATTTACAAGTCTGCGAACTGCAGTTTGAGGAAATATAAAATAGAGACTCTTCTCCTGTAATTGTATCTCAAAACATTTTTCTTGTAGGCCTCACTTAGCGCCACTATAGCTTGTTTTTATGGAGAGCCATAATGCAGTGGTCAAACAAAACGGGTGTTTTTTACTAAAGATTTTAACTTACAAACACATACACATGTCGTACAAAAGTTTGGGGTCGATAAGACTAGTTTTAAAAGAAGGAACGCAAGTTTTGTGAGTTGACACATTGTCAGTGCGTCCTTGCTGTATGTAAGGTTTAATTTTATTCAGAACAAAAAAGTGTGTATGTAATTCAGAGTCCTTTAACTTGTGTCATTGTTTTTTACTCTTCAGGGTGCCAGTGCTAAGCCAGTGGTGTCGTTCATTGCTGGCTTGACGGCCCCTCCTGGAAGGAGAATGGGGCATGCGGGAGCCATCATTGCCGGAGGCAAGGGGGGTGCCAAAGAGAAGATCGCCGCCCTGCAGTCAGCTGGTGTCGTCGTCAGCATGTCTCCAGCTCAGCTGGGCAGCACCATGTACAAGGTGAGACCGTTTTTTTTTTTCTCAGTGTGAGCTATAAATCATAAGAGGAGTCACCACAGAGCCGTCACCTCGTGTTTTACCTCACTAAATGCTCAATGCTGTTTTTGGGTCTGCAAACTTGAACATGCTGAGAGCAAGCCATTAAAGAAATTCTTTTTAGTAAAAAGAAAAAAAAAATGTTTTTTTCTTTTCTTTTAGTTTAAAGTCTCACAGTGATGTCGGTTTTGCTGACAACTGTTTAAAGTAGATTTATCGGTTTGTGCGGCTCTAGCCGAAACGGCTTTGGGAAATTCTGCGTTCTGTGGGCCAAATGGGTGACTAATATAAAGGGCCCCCTTAGACAATCACAGCAGTTTTTACCGTAAGATATTCAATAGAAAGCTACACCGCGAGAGAGGAAATGAACAAAGCTCCATTTATATTGGTGAGTTAGCAGCTCTGCCTCTTTATCTCAATTTATCACAGCCAGGAGTTTTAACAAGATGTATAAAAAGTGAAAGCGTGTATTACACTCATTCATCATTTTAGCCTTTCATTATCAGCGCTAGCAAACGCTCCTTCCTCTGCATCAATACCATTTTCTCTCCTCTTCCACCACACCCCTGGATTCTAATTTGTAATCATTGGAAGTAATGATGAAAAACACTCTGGCTGGTTGTTAATTTTGCAGCCCATTGTGTTCATACATCTGTGTTTATCTCATTGGCCGATTTAATAATGATGGCACATACACACGCCTTAAAGTTGATTGTGTGTTTCCCAGTTTTTCCTCCATGTTAACACTCACACATACAGAGGCAACTCACTTACGATGTACCTACCCCAGTTCCAACCTGAATATTAATCCTTTATCTCCCATTTGTCCTGGATGATATAGCTGAAAATATTTGTTAGCTTTTTCATTATATTCAAATCTCCATTTTTGTATTTTGCACTAAAATTTTTAATATTAACTAATAATATTGGTTTTCAAAATATTTATGGTAGGGCTGGAAAACAAATAATCTTGATTAATACAAAATAAAAGTTGAGTTTGCCTAATATATGCTTGTGTACTGTGTGTAATTATTATGCATATATAAATACAGGCACATTCATGTATATATTTAAGAAATATTTACAAGTATATGTATTTATTATAATTTTATAGAATTTATATTGTATGTAAATAAATATATTTTGTACATAAATAATATATTTCTCTTAAATATATACAATAATTTGTGTGTATTTATATATACATAATAATTACACACAGTACACACACATATATTAAGCAAACTCAAACTTTTTTTTGTTTGCGCGATTAATCGTTTTCCAGCCGTAATTTATTGTAATAATTAAAACAGTAGAAATCTCATTTAAAATAAGTATTTTAAAGCTTTTAAGTAAGCATAAAAAAATACCACTCAAAAGTTGAAGGTCAAACATTTTTAAAGATATTAATACATTTATTCATTAAGGAGACATTAAATTGATCAAAAGTGACAGTAAAGACCTATATAGTATTACCAGAGATTTTTATTTTAATCAAATGCTGTTATAAACTTAGAAGAAAAAATCTTTTTAAAACAGATACATACAAAATACATTTAAAACAGTTATGTAATAATATTTCACAGTATTGCTGTTTTTACTATGTATTTGATGAAAATCATGAAAAAAATCCCATAGTTTTCAGGTTTATTTATAGGTGTATTTTTAAAATACCAATGCAGAGGTATCACAGAAATATTTGTAATTATAAAGAATTTAAAATGCCACACGGGGACACATTCATGAATTTTGAGTGATGATAGAAATCAACCTTTGCATCGTTTTAAATCTTCATTTTAACTGACAGTTTGACTATCTGTAGTATGTCTTAATGCTTTACAGTTTTAGAAACATTAAAGACCAAAAAAAAAAATACATATAAATCAATATTCACAATGATGCTTAATTTGTATCACAAAATATTTACAAATTGTGAATATTCATTAAAACACCCAGCCTAATTACTAATCACCCTCTTGTTCTTTTCCTTCTCTCTTTTTGCTAACAATGTAATCACAGCAAATACTTAATTTCTTGTGTTTTAGGGCAATTTCCTGCAATCCATATTATTACAGTCTGCTGCAGACAAGGCATTTCTTGGCCATTAGATGGCAGTAGAGCTTCAAGTATTTTTACAGATAAACCCATGCATCTTCGTTTTTTGAAACATGACATTTGCATAAGGGAATTCTCTCTGAAATGCACCATTCCGTCACCCTTAGTTGAGGAAAATGCGTTTTCAAAAGCACAATGCATCACCCTGTAGCTGTAAGCCTTTGTAAATTAACTATGTAAATAGCTATTCCTGACTGGAACAATCTACATTTGTCTTTGTATCGTACAATGCATTTCTCACAGCTTTATGTGTTTACCCACAGCTTCTGTAAATGTTTTTCTTTTTACGATTAACCTTTATACGGCCTTAAATCCTGAGATTCACAGAGTCATCTTCTGTTTAATGCAGAGGGCTTTCCAGCTGTTGGAACTTCCACGTCTGAAATATCTAATATATATATATATACTTTAATATATATTAAATATATAGATTTCTAGGGACAAACGAGCTGGAACAAAACATTTTCGTGCAGTTTAGCATTGAAAAAATGGCACACACACACACACAAAAACTCCAGAAACTCAGCAATGAAAGACTGTGTGCAACAGACAAGGTCAAATCAGAGTGGCATTTTCTCCTAAAATACAAAAAATATCAAAACAGCTGTGACAAACGGTACAAACCACATTTCCAAAGAATGGTTTCTAGACTTGATGGAAAAATAAAAATCATTTTGGTAAAAGGAAAAACATTCCCGTTAGCAGCCATGTAGCAGCGTATCATAACCTGAGGGACAGTGGGTAGCACAAAATATCTATAAGCAACACCAAACGGTTTTTACTCCTGAATATGATCACATTTTGTATTTTAAGATATAATTCATTCAAAAATTAAAATTCTATCGTCAAGTTATACTTTTTGTCCCTTTGTGTCTCTGATCCACATTCTCTTTTATTTTATGGAAAAAGCCAGACATTCTACAAACTCCTTTTAGGTTTCATTGAAGAAATAAAGTTAAATGGGTTTGGAACAGCATGAGGCCAAATAAAAGACTGCATTTTAATTTTTATAGTGCATTAAAAGAAAAATTAAATAAAAGAAGCTTCTCAAAGCGATTTAAATAGTTAAACAAACTTAACAATTCAAACAAAAAGTACAATCTATAAAAAGAAATACAGCACATGAAACAATTAACTAGAAGGAATAAAAATGCTTTTATATAATATTTTAAGTTTCAGTTTACTGCTGCACAAATCTTACTTTTCTCTTCTTATCCTTATATTTAATGTTTTGTTCCATTTCCTTATATTTAAAGGGATAGTTCACCTAAAAATGACATTTCTGGCATTAATTATTCACCCAAATTTTTGTTCATCTTCGGAACACAAATTAAGATATTTCTCATGAAACACAAGAGCTTTTTGACCCTGCATAGACTGCAACATAACTGACACAATCAAGGCCCAGAAAGGTAGTAAGGACATTGTTAAAATGGTCTCTGTGACATCTATGGTACAACCATAATTTTATGAAGCCATGAAAATACTTTTTGTATGCAAAGAAATGTGTATTCGTAAAAAAAAAAAGTATTCTCGTAGCTTAATAAAATTAAGGTTGAACCACTGACCACTGGTCACATGGACTATTTTATCATCGTCCTTACCTCAATGTCCTTGAATGTGTCAATTGTGTTGCTGTCTATGCAGGGTCCGAAAACTCTCATCAAAAATAGCGTAATTTGTCTTACAGATTTGGAACAACATGAGGATGAGTAATTACTGACAGAATTTCCCTTTAATTATTCTTTGTTTTGTATTTCACCACTTTAAGCAGAGTGTACCCTTTGTTGTTATAGCGAATGTTAATAAATCATGAAACTTTGTTGACTAAGACAAAACGAAGTGCATAACAGACCACTGAAAACAGACCCTGCTCCCAGCTCCTGCCGATCATGTTTGTTTGACCTCTGTTTACTCTTCCCTGTTCTCTGCAGGAGTTTGAGAAGAGGAAGATGTTGTAACTTGTTAGGGGGAGTGTGAGAAACAAACTGCCCTCCCTGCCATAGGACCTTCATCCCTGCTGGAGCCCACCACCTTCCTCCAGGCTCAACAGTGCGCACACGTTGTGTTTCCAAATGATTCTACGAGTACATATTCCATATTTGCACCAGACTAAATAAAAAAAACATTTCAAAGTCAATCACAGCCTTCATCTTAGATGTGAACAGCACAGGAACATACAGTATCCACCTTCTAATCCAGCCACACTTGGAGCAAAGTCAACCATGTTGTTGCTTTATGTCATAATGTTTTCTCTCCTTCTGAAACCGAAAATATATCTCTTATGCTCTACCCTGTAGTAGTTGATTTCTTTCTTCACAATATGCTTGATATATTGACGGCAGCTCAGTGCTCGTTTCTTGAAAGAAGCATGCTATCCCTTTGAATGCATCTCAACTTGGTGAGATCTAACATGTGATTTTTAAAATAAATCGCTGTATGGCACCAAAGACATTCACCCTTTGCAATAGAATTCATTTGTGCAACTGAAAGCCTTCGACATTCCTTCCCTTTGCAATTCATACCGGCTCAGCGTGACCTTCTAGCTCCTCCAGTCTTTGAGTGCATTAAGTGTCAGTTTTCTTTGCCATTAAAAGCATAGACATTTTCTCCTGTGTTTTGCAGCATCTACTTCATATGGCAGGCGCAATTACAGGCGAAGATGGCCACGACAGGTTTAGAAAGCTGTACCGAAGACGTCAGGTCGTCAGGTAATGCTGGTCAGTTGTCGCAACGTTATCACTCGAACGGACCATTTAGTCTTTTGCCGTAATTGTGACGTAATTGAAGCGCTAAATGGACCAAATTACTGGAATCTAGTTTGCATCGAAAAGCACGGAACTACATGTCAGCTGTCCCAGGCTTTTAGCAAGGATTTTCATTTGCAGACACAGGTTTATTAATTCTGACATGCCTCACTGGAAGGTAAAATGTGTGTGGGAGGATTTTCTCCTTTCGCCCTGTAATTGCATCTCTCCTGCCTAATGACATGCATTCACATTTTATTCCGATAAAGAATGAAAATGCAAATTTGTTCTCTTGCCAGGTGCATTTCAGAAGTGCTCAGAGTTGATGAATATTCTTAGTTGGAATCACTTATTTATCAGCCTCAATTATGCGAGGTTGCACAGGTTGTCTGTATCGGAAAAATGCGAGTTTGCTCGGATTTCAATAACACCAATTTGTGTGGAACGAGTGGGAGGAGGTCAGTATGGAAATGTCACCGAATGTATCGTACACTGACTGTATCTTTACAGCCCTCCAGCTGATCTGTAATGGGAAGAATAGGGGCGGGAAAAACACAGAGATGAGCTCTTGAACTGACACGCATCACGTCTCTGTATCCGCCTTTGTGGCGAGCAGAAATTGGGACACGTACTTTGAGAAAATGATCACAGATTCGCTGACTGTGTGATATCTAATGCTACAGTGGTGCAAAATGCGTGGATGCGTACCAGCTTTTATTCTTAGATATAAGACTTGAGCTTATTAGTGCTCACCAGGGTAGACGGGTTGTACCAGTTGTTTGTGAACTCTTTCTTAAATTGGGACAGAAAGTTCACACTATATGGCTTAGTAACTAGTTTAGTTTGTTACTAACTCTGTATGGCTGTACTATTTGTTCTTAACGCTCATAACTCATATGCTCGCCTTTTAAAAAAAAAAAAGAGCAGTCGAGTAATATGACATTTATCTTACTGCAGATCCAGTAAGCACCCTTCAAATCTTTGAAATGGGGTAGTGTTGAAGAGCTGAGTATTTTAGTTTGACCATCTGGTTTGTTTCATTCTGCTTTTGCCTCTTGGAACTCTCAACCATAATAAGTTAAATATAATCATAAAATACAATAACTAGTTTTGGAAGAATATATATATATATATATATATATATATTTTAATGTAAACAAGTGTACATCATATACAGTGAAGATTAAAACTGGAGAACAACCTGTAATTTCCTAGATTTCAAGATTACTGCTTAGCATATTTCATAAATTAATTGTATTCTGAAGCACAGTATAAAAAACTTAAATGAGATATTTAAAAAGATCAAGATCAAAATTAGAGAACACTTACAGATACCTCCAAGTTATTGGTGTTAACCTGGCACCTGGTGCTAATTTCCTTAATTATATCACAAACCCTATTTAACTGGCAGCATTTCTCCAGTTTTCACTGAGATTGCAAGATGGTGGGCCACTTTAAGGTGACTAAAACCCTGCGACAGGAGGTTGTCCTGATGAAGGTCAAAGGGATGACCCTTTCAGCCACTGCAAGAGTAGTTGGTCATTCCAAATATGTGATTTCTCGAATATTGCAGGTTTACAGTGACACTAATTCAATCTGCTGGTCGTCCACATAAGTACACTTTTATGGGAAAGTTTGTGAACCCCTTGCAGAATCTGTGAAAATGTGAATAATTTTAACAAAATAAGAGAGATCATAGAAAATGCATGTTATTTTTTTTTATTTAGTACTGTCCTGAGTAAGATACTTTACATAAAAGATGTTTACATATAGTCCACGGGACCAAAAAATAGCTGAAATTATTGAAATAACCCCCTTCAAAAGTTTGTGAACCCTTGGTTCTTAATACTGTGTGTGGTTACCTGGATGATCTGTGACTGTGTTTTTTTTTTGTGATGGTTGTTCATGAGTCCCTTGTTTGTGCTGAAGTTAAACTGAGCACTTCAGAAAAATCCTCTCGGTCCTGCAGATTCTTCAGTTTTCCAGTTTACACACTGAGGACAATTGAGGGACTCAAACACAACTATTAAAAAAGGTTCAAACATTCACAGATGCTCCAGATAAAAACACAGTGCATTGAGATCAAAATTGTACTTAATTTGTCTTCTTGCAATCATTCAAGTATCTTCTGTTGCTTTCAAAGAGCAGTACTAAATGGGGAAAAAAAAATATTTCAACAAAATAAGAAAAATTTGGACATCTTCATCCCATTCAAAAGTTTTCAAATATACCAAAGCTGCTGGAAAACTGTAGAATCTGCAGGACCGAGAGGATTTTTCTTTCTGTTCAGAACAAGCAAGGGACTCATGAACAACCATCATAAAGCAAAACAAAAAAACAGTCATAGATCATCCAGGTAACCACATGCAGTGTTAAGAACCAAGGGTTCCCAAACTTTTGAAGGGGGATATTTTAATAATTTCTGCTATTTTTTGGTCTTGTAGACTATATGTAAACATCTATTATGTAAAATATCTTACTCAGGACAGTACTAAATAAAAAATAACATGCATTTTGTATTATTTCTCTTACTTCAAATTATTCACTTTTGCACAGTTTCTGCAGGGGGTCCCTAAACTCTTGCATAAAACTGTATATAATGCAGAGAATCTCAATGGCGAATCGGTTAAACACTGCAGCTGGAATAGCTTGCAGTTTCAGTGCTGAACAGGGTATGGATCTGTCTCGGCATGTTTACGAGATGTCAGACTAAAAGCGCACTCTGCATTGACCAAGCTTATCATCAGCAGAAAGAATCAAATGGCTAAGCTTGCATGCAATTTTCATGCAAGACAATGCCCCGTCTCACTGCAAAATAAATAAAGCAGTTCCTTGAAGCTAAGAACATTGAAATAATGAAATGTCCAGCCCAGAGTCCTGATCTAAACCCGAAAGTCTCTGGAAAATCCTTGGAAACAAAGTTATGAATAAGAAACTCACAACATTTACCAAACTATGGAAGACAGTGGAAGAAGAGTGGATCAAGATCACATCAGCACAGTGTGAGAAACTAGTAACGTCCTGCGGCCACAGATGTGCCGAATTTATTCTAAGCAAGGGCCCCGACACTCCCAACTGATTTCTGACACCTGTAACCTTTAAAATTTTAGTTGTAATCTTCCTTCGTGCTGCATTGGGTATTGTTCTCTAATTTTGAATTTTTGAACAAGGTTTCTTTGTTGAAATACCTTGGATACTTTGTCAGGTGAATTTATAGATTGTTCTCTAAGTTTGATCTCCCCTGTATGTCTGTAAGGTAAAACATTGATGCAATTTATTCAGTCTGATATAGTGTTTATGCATATGCTTTAACAAAGTTTAATGATGTAACACTCAAATATTAGGCCACAACCAGGCTAAGTAACTTGTGCAAAGCTGATTTGGCCAGCCCCAAAACATCCTCAACTCAATTTGGAAAGAAAAAAGAGAAAAAAAGTTATGTTGATTGTAGTCTGGGTAGATGTTATATTTCTTCTTTTGACAAGAAGAAAAACAAGGCTGTACTAAGGTCTCACATCATGTCTGATTTTCACAACATATGTTTTAATTTTTCATTCATTTATGTCCACTGGAAATATTTTGGAAATACTTTATAAATGTTGCATCATGCAGCTGAATGATCGACACCAAGGTGAACGAAAGTACAATGCATTGAACAGGCTGTACTTCTTTCCCTCAGCCTTGTTATCATTCATGTGAAGTTAAATGTGGCGTCTATGTCAATTAAAGTCCACAGCTTGAAAAAGTAGCATTCGTCATTTTAAACCGCAGCGCTTTTGACAGCCGAATCACTAAAGGGTTGTGCTTTTTATTGATTAAACTTCCATTAGGTTGTTGGAGATGCTAATAATGACACGAAATGTCTTAAACCGCATGCTTTCTCCTCAGGTGTACTACTTCTTACATCCCAGACAGACAATTTAATATCTGTGGCAGCTTGTCATAGTAGAGAAGCTCTATAAATATGGGAAGAAAAATGGAAGTTCCTTGCTACTTAACTCAGATACAGATGCAGACCCTTCATATTATCATAAATATCCATTATCTCCATTGTCATGCATCATCATCACCACTTCCGCGACCATTCCTCACAGTTCCTCCACACGGAAAACAAGGAAAGACTGGGCCTCATGGGAGCTTGGTGTAAAATGTTTTATGGAAATATATGAATGACACTAAATGTGTCTGGTCATTTCATTTCTTATTGTTCTAAGTAAGACTTTAAAGGATGGATCACCCATAAACGAATGTTGCGATTTACACTATCCACCTTATTTTTCCCGTAAGAGCAGGCGTGGTCATTTGTAAATTTTACGGGTCTGGCTTCCGGTCTCTAACGTGTCCAGCGATTTTTAGCTGTACAGCTCGTTTTGCCGCTTGATATTGCAAATTGCTGTGTCTTACCATATTAATGTATTATCTAAATTATGAACACACTGGTTTGTAGTGCAAATAGTTTTACCGTTTAATGCACGTTCTTATTCTTCTCAAACGGAAGTCTCGCCCCGCGAATAACGTGGATATTCCACGTCTTTTGTATTTATGCACTCTTAAGAATGAAAGATTTTTCAAAGCCACGCCATAAGCATTTTGGGTTTCCCAAAGAACCTTTCAAAAGTTTTTTTTTTTCTTCCTTTGTGAGGAACATTTTAATAATCTGAAAAACACTTACGTTCTGTTATTAAATAATTTTTTAAAATTTGTTTTGTTTGCCACGGAAAGCTATTATGTGGACTTCTATGGTGCTTAGACGTCATTTATTATAATTTCGTTGAAGAGACTGACTAGGAAAATGTATTTTTTTGTGTTCCATGGAAATGTTAGTCAGGGTCTGACTTTGGGAGCGTAAACAATAGAATTTCTGTATTTTGGTGAGGCATTCCTTTATCTTCATACAATGCTGTAAATGTTGTAGAAACCAAAAAATAGATGCTAATGTAGCCTGTAAATGTCCTCTTTCACCAGACATCTTTGTGTGCTTATCTCCATTTCGTCACTGTCAGCCTAGGCAAAAGATTATGCTGTGTACATATTGTTAGCAATTACGTTCCAATCTGCATTTGAGAAATTACCATAATAAAGATTGGAGGTCGAATTTAAGGCTTTATTTGTTTGGGGGCTTAGGGTATCTGCTCTCCCGGAACGTTACAGTGGCCAAGCACTGCCGTGGCACTCGTTATCTTTGCGCATAGCTAATGAAGCAGTGCCGTCGCTGCGCTTTTTCATTCATACCTCAGTGCCTTCGATTTGGCTATGAAGAGCTACGCATTGGCAGTGTGACAAGCGATAATACGAACAAAAATAACTTGCTTTTTTCATGCACGTCAAGTTTTAGCCGAGGTTTGTTGCTGCCTACCCGCTGAACTCTTTCGAACGCACGCATTACACGCCTGTCAAGATGCGAGATGCAAATGTGTGTGGGCTTTTACTTTCAGAGCCACATTAACGTGTTATTTATATGTTCAGTGCGGCATGTCTACCTGAAGATTGTAGCTCATTAAAAATGTGTTCAAATTAAGAAACAAAAGTAAGCCTATGTATATTTATTCCTTATTTATGTATTTAATATAGGTGGATTATAATTCTTGCTAAATATTATTTTCATTATTATGATGATAATAATAATAATAGTAATAATTATAATTCTAAAAAAATACATATATATTATTATTTATTATTATTATAGTCGTATATTCGTCCATTCTTTTATTAATTTATTCAGAATATAATTTAGACAGAAATATAGTGTAAAATTCTATTATTTCTTTCCTTCCTTCCTTCTTTCTTTCTTTCTTTCTTTCTTTCTTTCTTTCATTTTTTATTTTATTTTGTTATTTTATATTATATAATAACTATCATTAAAATATTATATTTAAAAATTTCTATTTTTAAACATATATATGATTATTATTATATTCTTGGGATTCATGCACTTGGTTTTGGAATTATAATTTTATATAATTCTGCCTAAATAATAATAATAATAATAACAACAAAAATAATAATAATAGTCTTGATACTCATTTGTGCACTTGTATTGTTTTGGAGCCATATTCTGGACACAAATGAAACAACAACAATAATAAAACAGGATTAAGCAAATAAATAAAAGATTCTGGTGATTATTATTATAATTTTTCCTCCAGAATATTCCGTCCTAAATAAAAAGTCAGTACTGATTATATGGCTCTGTCTTTTTATTTTATTTATTTATTTTTTCTTTTAAATATATTTTATTCAGAATATAATTTAGGCAGAATTATAATTTGTATATAATGGATATTATTTTGTCCTAAAAATAGTCTTAATATTTGTCTTAATAATAATACATAAAAATAAAAAATAGTCTTAATAATAATAAATAATAGTTAAAATATCCATCCATTCTTTTATTCATTTTTTTTTTCAGAATATAATTTAGCCATTAATGTAATGTGTGTATAACTCTATTATTTTGTTCTTTGTTTATTTCATTTTATTTTATTTTATCTTATTAAAATAATGTTGGCTAAATAATAATAATAATAACAACATATTCTTGATACTCATTCTTTGGTTTTGGAGCCATATTCTAGACAAAAAATGAAACAACAACAATAAATAATAATAATAATAATAATAATAATAATAATAATATAGGACTAAGCAAATAAATACAATTCTGGTGATTATTATTATATTTTTTCCCCAGAATATTCTCTCCTAAGAAATGTCAGTACTGATTTTACGGCTCAGATTTCTTTCTTTCCTTTTTCTTTTTGTAACTGTGTGATTGCCCAGTTGTTTAAGGAAACTTAACACGCTTGCTGTTTTCAAAAGGGGCACAAAGTCACATAAATTCAGCTCTCCAGGGTAGCTAGACTGCAAGAATCTCAACTGTAATTGTGGCCTCAGCAATACAATATATCTTTTGTTCACCTTCATTCCTCTCTCTCCTCCTGCAGTTAAACCATTACCTAGTCTGTATAGATGCAAGTGCACAATCAATCCACCGCCTCTCAGACAAATCAATGTCTCGCTCATATAACACCTCATATAAACTACTCGTAATTGTTTGTGAATCTTATGGCCACAGGTAGAGTGATTTGTTGCTTTAGATGAATTATTCGGCCTAATCACTGGTTTTACATAGAGCCATTTTTCTTGAATAGGATAAGCTCAAATAGTGCAGTTTTAGGACTTACATGGGTCATTGTCTTGAATTGAACACTTCCTCCATCCTTTTTGTGTGTAGTTTTACTATACATTGGCCTTATTACACCGTATCCTAACTACACGCGACGCGACGCCGCGACACGCGATAAAAGTATCTTTTCCATGTTAATCGGAGTTTTTTCCGCGACGGCGACACGCGAAATTTCTGTTTTAAAAACGGTTTCGCGACGTCGCGGCTGGAGAAACAACATACAAACCAATGACAGCTAATCTCAGGTATGGATTATGTGTTTTATTTTAAGTTGAATGTGTTTATTGTGAGTTTGAATATCATGTTGTGTGAGCTTTATAGCCATACTGAAAGCAACAACAGAAAGTTTATCTCAGATCTTGAAAATTAATGAAAGCAAAGACGTACATTAAAACTGTGAACTCAGTGCGAACCAACAAGTGTATTCCATAACAAAGACAGCATCAGTCACTCAGTATGTACATGTAATAATGTTAAAAAGGTTTCATATGTATGAATTGGATCATAAACTTGCCCATTTCGTTGGGAGTGCAGTGCACTTCCGCCCTTCTGAATGGCTGTGATAGTCACGTCGCGGCGTCGCGTGTGGTGTGGACACCCAAATTGCTTGTCGCTGGAATCTTGTCGCGTCCCGTGTAGTAAGGAAACGGTGTTAAATTAACCAAGTGAAAACAACACGAGATGAAAAGGGTCATACACATTACATATAGTGTATGTTTAGGCGATCAACATTATATCTGGTACATATTGCATTTTTTTTGGCTGAGAATGGTTCATTCAGATACATGTGCTCCAATATTAAGTCCCTTTTTTTATTTTATTTAACACTTTATTCCTTTGGATAAACGCATTACCTAAATTAATAATTTTTAAATTAGATTCCAATCTGAATCCTCAGTGCTCATGTCATTAATTGAGTAATACGTATTGAACATATTTGCTGCTGCCTCTACACCAAACATTTAGTTTTAGTGAAGAAATCCCATACGTCTTTTAACAACACCACCCCTCATTTCTATAGGGAAATCAGCTGTATGTGTTTTGAAAAGGAGACCTAATAGTTGGGTAATTTAGAGTCACCAGTGCGCTTATAACAAGTTGTTCATTAATCAACTAAAATTGTTCTTTAACAAAAGCCTGACACCAGAGACCTTCCGGCAAGCAAAATTTGTGCACATGTAGGCCTACTAGATGAGATGACTAATATATTCAGAATGATTTTGGACTTGCATGCAAATTGCTACAAGCCATTCATTATGGGTCTAAAGGCACAAAAAAAGTTCTGATTTCCCACCTCCTCTCCAATCCCAAAAGGCTTTAGGGCACTGGTAAGTGCTGCTCATTCTGTGATAAGTCGGCGTGGGTTCTTGTTTTAGTGGCTTACAAATTGTTGTTAAGTCTGTCACTCTGAGTGCTGCTGCCGCTGTGTGCGAGCAATGGGCCTCAGTTTCTGAACTGCATGAGACAGACATTAAATGTGCTGCACGTCCTGTAGAACTCACTGCAAATGACAGGAAAACAGGCAAATCAGCGGAAAGTATAGCATATGTTTTAAAGGGACACGAAATGGAGAATCAAAATGTTACTGATGTTTACACATATAAGAGGTTACTCCACAATAAAAACATACTACAAGTTTTAGAACTCCAACTCATCTATTTTAAATTACGATTTATATCACGGGGAACGTTCTAAGGTGTGCAGTTATTTTCAGGGAAACGCATGGCGAACGTAGTTCCAGGCAGATCTTGACCGCATTACAAGCCTATATCACTTCGCAACACGATTTCAGTTATTTTAAAGGTCCTTACAGCCTAAAACAGCAAAATAACCAAAACCCACAACGACACTGGCCAAACAAATGAATACAGTAAACAATGGGATAAAATCGAAATTATTTCCATGTTTTTGCCACAAAATTACGTTTTATGTACGGAAACCACTCTCTTTATCCCACTCTCTCTCTCTTACAGACGTACACGCATACAGTTTGCACACGTTAGTATGCGCGCTAATGTTGTTAGTGGTGCTGTGACACTGCTTCGTGTCATGCCTAACAACGCCTCTTAGCTGTTATAAATTCACTGTAAATCACAGCTTTTTTGGGGCTTATTTCTTTATTATTTATTTCTATCCTACTGAAATGCCAGAATTTTAAATCAAGAGAATCATGATGCCACAATTTTCCTTGACAAAAGTTTCACAGTATATGAAAAAGTGAATTGAACAATAACACCTAAAATGATAGTTGACAGTAACCATTGACTTCCATAGCGTTTTTTTCATACTATGGAAATCAATGGCTAGCGTCAAATACTTGTTTAACAACATTCTTCAAAATAACTATTTCTTGTAGAGATGCACGATATTGGATTTTTGCCGATATCCGATATGCCGATATTTTTCATCTCGTTTTGGCCGATACCGATACCGATACCGATATATATATATATATATATTTTTTTGGAAAGTTAGTTTTTAACAATAACTTGTTTGTTAGGATTAAATAAATAGTAATGAGTGGTTTACATTCAATCCCTTCTTTTTCATCAGCAGGCTAGCGTTATTTATGATCTGAATTTTGTGAATTAAGTTCACTTTTGCTATGTTTCATGCTGAACTTCGGATGCTTTCACTTTCGAATTCCCAATCTGAAAACAACATTTCAAAACAAAAACAAAAAGAAAAGTAGAACTAAACTGGGTGACTGTGAGGGTGCTTTGCGGGACATGAACAGGACATAATTCAATGCGACAACTTCTTAATTCGTTCCTACGATCTATTAATTTATTAGTTTGTAAAATGAGGGAACGAATTAATTTGTAGAATTTATTATTAACGAATTTATTCCCACGAAATATTTTATTTCCCACCCGCAATTTATCACAGTAAGAGATACGAAAACATGGATTAAAAGTGAATGACAAGAAAATAAACCTAAGAAATGAAAGGGTGAGGATTTGGGTAAATAAAAATATTATTAAGTTATGTCGCAATTCGTGACCAACTGGCAAAACAGTACACTTTTTTTGCACAAGAATGCCACCATGTTTACCTTCTCTGGTTTAACAAGTGGTCTTTTACCCTAGTCGAAAACCAAATCCTCCGTCCGCCATCGTTTCCAGAATAGTCGCGTCATTTTTGCCGTCACCACCGGACTCGTGCTGACACTACAAATACAAACCAGGCTCTACACCCGAAGCGTGTAAACTACCCTTCGCGTGATCAGTGAAATCCTGAATATGCCACGGCTTGGTAACTCTGTAACTCCCGCTGTATGGAGCAGACGCTTCAGCACTGCAGATCAGGCACTCGCACAAATGCGACCACGTCAAATTTTAACTTGCACATTTAAAAAAAAAATTTTAAAATGTAGTCACTAAGTCATGTTTAATTATAATTTCTAATATTTTTTTACCGTGCACTGTGCTTTGACAGGGCTGCGGAACACGAAAAGGACATAATTATTTCCTACAACTTGTTAATTAGTTCCTACGATTTATTAATTTATTAATTTGTAAAATAAGGGAACGAATTAAAAAGTCGTATTAACGAATTCTTAATTTATTGCCACGAAATATTTTATTTCCCACCCGCAGTTTACCACCATAAAAGATACGACAACATGGATTAAAAGTAAATGACAAAAAAATAAACCTGCGAAATTACAGGGTGAGACGAGGATGATATGTGAAAAGAAACTATAAATATTATTAAGTTTGTGGCAATTCGTGACCAACCGGGAAAACAGAACACATAGCCGCTTATGGTTTTAAATGTATGGGGTCGAACGGCATGAATCCAAAAGCATGGTCGCTACTAACATTTGCCTGCTAACCTATTATTTAACTTAGAAAGAATGCTTTGTACCTCACTTGTGTCATAATATTTACGAAAAATGTTTCATATGAGCAACAGTGTGTTTTGCCGTTGCGCCGCCGGAGAAAGAGAATTCACTGACCGCGCGCCGTAATTATTTTTTATTTTAAATGCAGATCATGTCATGTGCAAACATAGCCATTGGGTGTCAAATTACAACAAAGAGCACCATAAAACCATTTAAATGTGCATTTAGCAATCTAGTGACTGGATATGAAACAGGCAACAGTAAATGATCCCAAATGGAACAACGGCGCGCTTTCTCCTATAGCCGCTGCTGCCACTGCACGCGCTATTGCTATGCATCATTCTGTATGTGCGTTCTCAGTTTAAATGCAGCGATCCAAAACAGTGAATCTACTCCTCATTCAGTCAAAACTTTGCTTCAAGAATGAGCTATACTGCTGACATGATCTAGCACACCCTCAGCACATGCGAGTTAACATATTCATCTTATCGGCAAGACATATCGGCATAATTTTTCATATCGGGCCGATGCCGATATTTACATTTTAAGTCATTATCGGCCGATTCCGATATCAGTCCGATAATATCGTGCATCCCTAATTTCTTGTGTTCAACAGAAAAAAGTAAGTTATACAGGTTTGGAACAACTTGAGAGTGAGTAGGGCCTTGTCCTTGTCCAACATTTTCTCTCCATTCTGGTCTTCCGTCCACACTGAAACTGCATTTTTGTCAAGGAAAACAGCTGAAAACACTTTCCAAAGTGGATAAATTTGAAAATGCCATTTTTACTTTATCCACCTTATTTCTCCCATAAGAGTGGGTGCAGCCATTTGTACATTTTTTTTGTGTCTGGCTTCCGGTCTCATCCACTTCCAGCTATTTTTAGCTGCACAAAAAGCTCGTTTTGCTACTTGATATGGCAAACTGGTGTGTCTTACCATATTATTTTAATGTATTATCTTAATTATGAACACACTAGTTTGTAGTGCAAACTGTTTTACCGTTTACTGCACTTCAGTATTCTTCTCGTTATTTCCCTATGGCAGATTATGAACAGGATGTCTAAGGACACATTACCAGAAAACAGCTTACTTTCGCAATGAAAAATAAGGTCGATGTGGACTGTGAAAACAATGACGTTTAGTAATGTGACACATATTGTACAAATAGACGTTTATCCAACTTATTCTTAAACGTGCAAGTAAGCCTATGGGTGAGACTTCCAGTTTATTAGCCGCTATAGGGAAATAATGAAAAGAATATCAATGTGCAGTAAACATAAAAGTGTTTGCACTATAAACCAATGTGTTCATAATAAAGGTAATACATTAAAATAATATTATAAGACATACCAATTTGCAGTATCAAGCAGCAAAACCAGCTGAAATGAAAGCACCATTTTCAAAAGTATCCTGATTCATGTAGATTAATGTAATGTAGGGGAGAGTGGGGTAAGTTGAGCCAGTGGGTAAACTGACCCACCCCCTGTATCTGTACAGTTTTACTGTCATGTGACCATATTTTGGAATCGCACATCATTTCTTATGTGAAAAAGATAAACACATATGAGGTGTGGAAGGCACCAATTTACTTTAAAAACTTGTTTTTGGCTTGTCAAAGTAAAATTTTAGCATACCACATGTAATGCCCGTTACATCAAAACTAATTTATCCAGGTCTAAAAATATTTATGATGCATGTAGGTGATTTAGCAACATATAAAACCGTGCAAATCATTTAGCTAAATATTAGCCTGAATTAGTAAGCAAGGTAGTTTTTTTTTCCAAAATGCCAGCTATGTGGCAAAATGAACCAATTGCTGTGGGGTAAGTTGAGCCAGCACTTTAACTTACCCCATCATAAGGCACTGAAGTTAAGTAAAATATCTTAAGTATAAACTGGTATTTTTATTGTGATATTACGCCAGTTTTTCAAAAATATCTTTTATTAAAAAAAGAGGCATTGCAGGTAAGTACATTTATTTTTAATGTTACAGTGTGTTTGTAATGTCAAACCAGCATTTATCAATGTTAAGACACCTAGTGTATAATAGTTGCTAGTAATAAAATCGGTACAAACTGAGCAATTAAGCAAGCAAAGATTTGGTGAAAAAACTTCATAAAAGATATTATAAACAATGTTGGTAACCAAGCAGTTGACGATAGCCACTGACGTCCATAATATCCATATGGAAGTCAATGGCTAATGTCAACAACTGTCAAAATATCTTGTGCTCATACAGGTTTGGAACAATTTGAAGGTGAGTAAACGATGACAGAAATTAGTTTTTTTGGGGGCGGTTGGGGGGTTGAATTAATCCTTAAAATGTTATTATTCAATTCAGTTTTCCAAATACCGTGAAATTGGAGTACTAAGTTTGTATAGTTAACATTCTTGGGTGTTTATCCTTGTAATTAGATACTGCCGCTCGTTCTAGAAGTAAACATGGAGTGATATACAGGCCGAATGATTCATCTGTTGCCGCAGTGGTTGTTCATCACAGTCCTTTTAAACAAACATACCTGTGAGAGAGAAGCGATAAAAACTGATAAAAAATGCAATTTGCATGAGGTATTGCTGTATGCGAATAGCAGTGACTCAGACTTACCGCAGCGCTTCAAAAAAAAAAAAAAATCCTAAAGAGGAGGGTTAGAGAGAGGGAGGGTGAGCAGGGGTGGGAAAAAGATAAACAGTTGCTCCTATTGAAGCCAGTTAGAGATGATTTTTGCTCTGTGCCGAAAATAAGGTTTCATTTTTCACGCTTGCACAGCTGATGAGTACAAAGCGAGACGGTTCTGTAGGAATAAGCTATTGTTTTTCCACTGTGACACTTAGCTTGAGAAATGTGATCGTGGCTTAAATGGAAAGAACTCCCTCCTAATGCGTTTCTGAAGAGGCTTTGATAGCTTCACTAAAGTTCTTTATTCATTTTAACAGAACTGACTTCAAATCTACCAGCAAACGACTACATCACCTATTGTTGCAAACACGGTTTTAACTGGGGCTTTTGAAACTCCATTATACCTTCATTTCATATGAGCGCAAAGGGACAGTACTATTATCATGCTGATGAGGCTCTGTATTATTAGCATTTATACTATTGCTGTCTGTGACAGTACTATTTGCGAGCTGAAAGTACATAATAAGGCGCTACTCCATTCCACTGTAGTGAACCAGGATAACTCAAATAGATGTTGCTACAAACTTTTAATCAGCCATTAAGGTCTGGCATTAAGCTAAAGCATTATCCAGAGAGCAGAATTCAGCCAAAAATGAAAATTTGTTGAAAATGTACTCACCCTCAGGCCGTCCAAGAGAAGTTTAGCATTACATCACTTGCTCACCAATGGATCCTCTGTAGCGATTGGGTAACGTCAAAGAGTTCAAACTCTAAAAAGTCTCTAAACATCACAATAATCCACAAATAATTCACACAACTCCAGTCCATTAATTAATGTCTTCTGAAGTGAAAAGTTGCGTATTTGTAAGAAACAGTTTTTCATTTTTTAGTCATTATTTGACTGAACTGTTCCCTTAAACTAGGGCTGGAGATGAATAATATCCACAATAAATATTACAATAATTTACAAAACAAAACAGACTGTGGAACTGAAAAAAAAAGTGTATTTAACAAGGAATTATTCTGGATCTGTTCTGAATGTTCATCATTCTTCATCTGTGTTTAATCTTCTGTTTTAATACATTTTCTTACAAAATGTTTTGCTTTGTCTTTCATTCATTATTCGTCAAAACTGTCAGATAAAAACATTTGTATCAATATTGACAAAACTAGCATTTAACTGTAATAAAAATTATAGTACAAGATGGTTTTAAAGTAATTGTCAGCTTCACCTACTGAAAAAAAAAGGTTTGACAGCTGACAATGTTGCTAGAATAATATTTAGCAAACACTTTTATTTAAAGCAACTTACACTTCATAACTGCTAAACATTTGATCAGTTCATGTATTCCAGGAGAATCAAATCCATGACCAATGCTCTACCCTTTGAGCTTCAGAAACAGTAAGTATTTTATTATTATTATTACTACAGAATAGCTCCTAGAAAATGTGTCTTTCTTGACAGGTCTAACTGGAATATGTGTTCTGAGATATCACACCTGTCTCTGACAGCCCTAGGCTTTGTAAACAGTAAAAACAAATCTGACTTAAGGGTTCAGTTGTTTGGCCAATCAGAAGACACTGAGGGGTTTACTGTCCTGTCCTGTCAGTTATTTTAAGCATTCGTATTCATTTTGAGTGTTGCTGATGTCTATGGATGTTTTTGGAGAGAGGGGGCAGTCTAATTCAGACTGACAGAAGTTAGTAAAATGGCTATCAATGCTTATAGCCTTTTGCAATGTTATGCTAAAGAAAACGAAGTAATATTCTTTTCATTGCTTTTTGTACTTTCAACACTTACAATAAAATGATGTTTTTATTCTCTTATATAACATTAACCACTGGGATAGTATTTGATGTGGGTTGATTCTAAACATCTCAATTTCCTTGGGTATGGTTTCTCTCAGTATTCAGTAGACAGATACTTTGTTCCTCAGCTCACGTCTGAGAATCCCAGGCATGGGAGAAGAATCTTTAAGCTTAGAAAGTGCTGATAACTAGTCACAGTAATTTGTCTTTAAAAAGAAAATCTGCCAATTAAAAGGGTGATTGGATGCCAATTTTCCACAAGTTGATATGATTCTATAGGGTCTTAATAAAAAGTGTATAACATACTTTGGTTAAAATTTCTCAGTGGTGATGTAAAACACCCGTTTTACCTTGACAAAAACAGCTCTGTTCACAGCACGCTGTGTCTATGTATGTCCCTTTTTATGCTAATGGGCTCTGCTCACCCCACCCGTCTCTTCTGTGGTGTGACAAGCAGTTTTCTGAGCCTGTAAACTTTAGCCGTATTAGTCGCAGAATTGCTAACTAGCACGTTATTAGGAAACGTGATTTGCAAACAATAAAAAACCTTATACTCACTTCTTCTGTAGGTGGAGCTGGATCACAAATGAGTCGCATGAACATAGGCGCATTTAGGCAGATCAGGGGGTACATTCCCTTCAGAAACAAAAGTAATCCTCTGTGTCTTCAGTAGCAGATGTCGGGAGTAATTGACGACTACTATATTGATTATTACATCCAACAACAAAACACCTCAATCGTTTATGAAATATTCTTGTCTAACCCGCTGTGGTGTTGAAACAATGGCGGACATTTTGCAGCTTACTCAGGGTGGGTCAGTCAAAAATTGTGGGAGGGGCCTGGGCCTTTGTGACATCACACAGCCAAGAATCTGAGAATGGCTTGATCTGAGAAAGGGTTTATGATTTATAGGGATTAAAAAAAACAACAACAAAATAAAGCACTAGGTGGATTTTTATCATTACAAGGTGGTTGTGCACACACACTGCCAACACACATTTATTGTTAAACAACATGTAAAGGTGAATTTTGCATCTGATGACTCCTTTAATTAATTTTTGGTGGGGTATATAAAACAAATAAAATATAATTGAGTTTGTTGACCTGGTTTTGTTACAGTGTTGAAAACAGTTGTGCAGTGCTGCGTAATATTTTTGTGGGAACCATAATCCATTTTCAGGATTCTTTGATGAATAGAAAGTTCAAAAGAAAGCATTCATTTGATATACACAGAAATAATGTAAAAGGCTTTACTGTCTCTTTTGATCAATGTAATGCATCCTTGAGGAATATAAGTGACCTAAAACTTTGTACCATTCTTATATTTTATACCATGATCATGTTCAGCTGGATGAACTATAGCTTTTTCATTCTTTCTGAATAAAAAGACTGGGCTTTTCCTTTTTTCCCCCCACTTACTGCAGTCTGAGAGTCAATTATGTGGTAAAAGTATAGATGGGTTACTTTTTATGTGATGCATGGTTTTGAATTTAGTACTTTCAAAACCTGGTACATTTTGTTTTTACTTTTTTTAAGTTTTAATGAATTTTAGTGAGTTATTTGTGGTATATGTATTTTGTCACACTGTTATTGTACAGTTCTGCATAACTTGTATTTTACACCATATTGAAACAAACATTAATTTTAATGTTTAACTACATTTCTCCTATATAGCTAGAGAGACCTTTGTCTGCCTACTATACTGAATGGTGGATTAAAACTTAAAAATCAGAAAATACGTATTGATTTTCTCATCATAGTATCTGTTCGTCAAACAAGTATTAAAGAGATAGTTCACCCAAAAATGAAAATTACCCCATGATTTACTCACCATCAAGCCATCCTAGGTGTATATGACTTTCTTCTTTCATACGAATACAATCAGAGTTATATTTAAAAACAAATGTACTGGATCTACCAAGCTTTAAGTGAATGGGTGTTGAGATTTTGAAGTCCAAGAAAGTGCATCCATCCATCATAAAAAGTACTCCAAATGGCTCCGGGGGGTTAACAAAGGCCTTCTGAAGCAAATTGATGAATTTGTGTACTTTATAAACCATAATTTCTAGCTTCCACTATAACTGTCGTATGCATGTTCATGAGAGAGTGGCGTTCCAGCGAATGACAGAGGATGTAGGCATAGCGTAAGCTCCAGTGAGAATATGCTAGTCTCGTGACAAAACTAATATGCAAGTTTTGTTTACAGGAAAGGAAAACCTTGTCTCCTTGTGGCTTATATCGAAATCCTCTGAAATTTTGTCTTTAAAAATCCGCGTTTGTACTTCTAATTTGTGACCGGTGTTTTGTTTTGCTCTGTTCACGGCGCTCCCATGTTTGTCACTGCGTTTGCTTTCATCCTACATCATCTGCGGAAACATCACTACACATGTACGACAGTTAGCGGAAGCTAGAGATTTAAATATGGCTATTAAATATGGATTATTTTTCTTACACAAACACATCAATTTGCTTCAGAAGGTCTTTATTACTCCTGGAGGCATGTATAGTACTTTTTACGATGGATGGATGCACTTTATTGGACCAAAAAAACTTGGTTGTCACGAGACTAGCATATTCTCTCTGGAGCTTACGCTATGCCTACATCCTACGCCATCCGCTGGAACGCTACTCTCTCATGAGCGTGTGTACGACAGTTAGTGGAAGCTAGAAATTATGGTTTATAAAGTTATAAATATGGATATTTTTTACACAAGTGCATCACTTGCTTCAGAAGGCCTTTATTAACCCCCCGGAGCCATGTGGAGTACTTTTTATGATGGATGGATGCACTTTATTGAACCTCAACAGCCATTCACTGCCAATATAAAGCTTGAAGGAGCCAGTACATTTTTGTAATATAACTCCTATTCGTTTGAAAGAAGAAAGTCATATAAACCTAGGATGTCTCGAAGGTGAGTACATCATCGGGTAATTTAAATTTTTGGGTGAACTATCCCTTTAAACAAACATTAAAAAACTTTAAAAATGAAGTGGACTATACAGCCATACATAAAATCAAGCATACTAATTAAGTGATTAATTCTTTCTCAAGGGGATCTTTTATTCAGCCCTGTTAACTAGACCAGCAGCTGCAGGCCACAAGAAGCCGTGCCGTGATCCAGTGCTTCATCTTGTCTCTTCTCAGCTGTGCTCACCTCAGTGAGCTGAAGAAATACAATCTTCCCCTCTGCGGCCTGGTCAAGCAGTCAGCCTGACATCTTACTTAAAGCCAAAATGCTTCAACTACTTGCATTAAGCATCGCTCTGCTCCTGGCACTAGCTTCAAAACTCTCGCACCCCAAGTCCCCGACCATTTTTATTTCATAGCTTTCGGAATTCATGAGATCGGAGAAAAGGTAAAGTGCTCGTATAAGACAGCTATAAAGCACGCAGCCCTGGCTGCCCACTTAGCGCTGGAATAAGATTAAATACTTTCTGTTTTTGCACTTCAAAAAGCTGTGGGCTATACTTGAGCTCCCCGGTTGGTTTCTAAGTTCAGTCTGTGATTACACCAGTGTGCGCTTACATTGACGGCAAACGTCTGAACGTTTCAAAGCATCGAAGCTTGATCACATCCTGTTTCAAAGTGCCTCGTTCCCCGCGCAGCCGCATGCTAATGCAATTTAACCTCTACACACATTCATGCTGATTTCATCAAGCAGCAAAACACCCCGGCTGCAACTTAATAATGATGCAAAGGCAACCCAGGTCGGTATCTCAAAGGCGACACTTCTGAAAACATGAAATAGTGAGAGGGCTTCCATCATCTCGCCTCAAGGATATCATTCATCTTTGTCTCACCCTCTCACTTTTTGTCCGTCTCTCTCCCCGTGATATCCCAAGCTAATTTGATGGTGCATTTTGCAGTCTAGTCACTGATTAAGGCATCTCCATTCATCACGCTTCTGGTAAGGGTTCCCGAGGCTTGTTGTTCGCCTGTGAAAAGGAAGCGATAGCATTGCATCACGCCGACAGTTTTTCATTATAAACAGTTTACTTACCATCACTTATCCATCCACATGATGAGCTCGTCAGTCATGTGGCAGGGAGGCAGATTCCATCACATCATGAAATTAGAAGCAGCGCCATTTCCTTGCCAACTTCCCACCCTGTAAAAAAAAGACAATGCAGCAGCGTCAAAATAAACACGTCAATTTATCTTTTTGATCGAGAAAGTCAAACGAAGAGCTCTTCGCTTGGAGAGCTATTAAAGTGGGATGCTTTTAATACTGTTGAAATAGAGAGGGTTTCATTTAAGTTTGCACGTTTTGTCATTATCTAAAAATGAATGCATCTTTCCTGCATTTTCTATCAAATGAAATGATGCTTCCATTAGTGCTATGGAGGAAACGTTAACTCTTAATATCTGGTATCTTGAATATAAAGTGTTGCTTTCTCAGTGTTTTGTTGTGTTTTTCTTTGTGTTGTTTGAAACAACCCCAGCCACAATAGATTTGTTTTTGGACTTCTTATTATGCTGTGCAGACTGTGTTGATTTTGAATGAAGTTTACTCCACAGGGGTTCCTTCTTCATGCATGTCTTATTTTTGTGTGTTTTTTACCCTGGAGAGAAAAAGAACTGGGTCAAAGTGTCTCAGAAGTTTCTTTTGAAGATTCTTTTTCTGACCATTGTGTCTTTTTTGTCTCTTTTTGAAATATGTTGTTTGTAACTAGTACCTTTGGAAAGTTGTAATGTATTGTAGGCCTAGTAATTAGAGGTATAATTATTTATATGGGCCGTTAACTCATAACGTCTATAGACTTTTGGTTAAAATGTATAGGCCATGCATGTACACTACCAGTCAAAAAATTATGAACAGTAAGAGTCTTTTCTGTTTCAGATAAATGCTGTTCTTTTGAACTTTCTATTTACTAAAGGAGAAGTTCACTTCCAGAGCAAAGATTTACAGATAATTTACTCACCCTCTTGTCATACAAGATGTTCACGTCTTTCTTTCTTCAGTTGTGTTTTTTGAGGAAAAAAAATTCTGGAATCTCCATGTAATGGACTTCTATGGTGCCCATGAGTTTGAACTTCCAAAATTCAGTTTAAATGCCGCTTCAAGGGGTCCTAATCAATCCCAGCTGAGGAAAAAGGGTCTTATCTAGCAAAATGATAGGTTAATTTTTAAAAAAAACCTCTGTGTATTCTGGTTCATGACAGTTAGTGTATGTCAAAACTTTTCTCCTCCAACTTCAAAATCGTCTTACATCGCTGTTTTATCGACATATGAGTTCACGCAGAGCTAGACAAAACGAGCATTTGAGGTTAAAAAGTATATAAATTGTTACTTTTTTTTTTTTTTTTTTAGAAAATAACTGATTGTTTCGCTAGATAAGACCCTTTTTCCTCAGCTGGGATCATTTAGAGCCCTTTAAAGCTGCATTTTGAAAGTTCAAACTCGCGGGCACCATTTAAGTCCACTATATGGAGATAAAACCTGAAATGTTTGCCTCAAAAAACATCATTTGAACATAAAAAACAGCTTTGAAATCACAGGAATAAATTACATTTTTGAATAAAAAAACAGTTATTTTAAATAGTAAACATATTTCAAAATAATACTGTTTTGCTGTACTTTGGAACAAATAAATGCAGGCTTGGTGAGCAGAAAAGACAACCAGAAAAAAAACCAACCAAACAAACAAACAAACAAAAAAAAACAACATTAAAAATCTTGCTGTTCAAAAACTTTTGACTTGTAGTGTATTAGGATAACTGTATTTTTAGGTATTTTAAAGAAACAGTTCACCCAGAAATGGAAATCTGTCATCATTTACTCGCTATATGAGTTTCTTCCTTCTACACGAAAGAAGATATTTTAAACAATGTTGGTAACCAGTAGACATCTTCACAATATGGAAAAAATACTGTGAAAATCAATGGCTGGTTACACACAGTTTTCAAATATCTTCTTTTGTGTTTAACAGAAGAAAGAAAGTCATTGGAACAAGTGGAGGGTGAGTAAAATTTTCTACTTCACTTTAACTGGACACCATTTCTTCGTTTATGAAATAAAATGCAGTAGTCAACATTTGAAGTGGATCAAAACCTTTCATCAAAGTTGTCCTAAAACCAAAACAATACTCTTGTCTTAGGACAACTTTAATGAACTTTTTTGATCCACTTTAAATATTGACTACTGTAGTATTGATACACGCTAGCGAGTCATATTGTTTGATTTAACGAATCAGAACCAGCGATATCCCATTCGCAATTCGATATTGATTCACTCTTATGAGCCAATCATGCGCTTTATCAAAATGGTCTGATTCGAATCGCGTTTCAGTTTGAATCATTCGGGCAGATTGTACTGGATTGTTTTGAGCGTTTTGTCACACAACAACAACAGAGAAGAAAAGATGAAATGTCAGATGAAGTGGATGTTTAACGTTACCTACAAGCGACTGGAATAAACGTATTTACCACCGATGAAGAAACGTGCTGCTTGTGAATGACAGGTATTTCAGAGCTTGTCAGTCATTTTCAGAACCCTCAGGTGAGCTTTGTATCTGTGAGTATATTTCGACTGCTTTGTAGTAGATCTGATGCATAATTTAAAAACAGCTGAACTATATTTACGCTATACTGAAAATATTTTATCTCTCAGCACTGTTAACTGCTCATATAAAAACGACTAGCCTGTTTGGGGATGTCAAAACTCAAAAGTAGTTGGCCAAATATTGCCACCGCCTCATTCTAATCCAAAACATAAAGGTCATGAACCACGACTCGTGTTTTCAAAAAAGTTTCTGGATATATTTTTGTCTTTTAATCACCCCTGCTTCAACTCCCAGGTAAGTTACAAGGCAAACTCTAGCATGCGTCGACATGTTTATTTCTTTTTCTTGTGTAAGCTGACACAGATGAGGTTCAGCTAGGAAAATTTTAAAAGAGAAAACTTGAGAGGAGGAATATATCTAGAGAGATTTGGAAGGTGAGACAGAGTACATTTTCTTTAATAGAGAGAAATTGGTGACTTTCATTTGAAAGAAACTGTCACAGGCATGAAACAATATAAGTCAGACTGTTATTACAAGCAGACACGCAAAGGCATATAAGTACTCCTCAGCACAAATAAAAAATAAATAAAATAATAAAGCTGACGAATTGAAGAAAAACGGCATATAATAGAGTCATGAAAGTGAATCTATAGCAGAGCAGGCACAGGGTGTTTTTACGAACGCCTTTTTTGAAACCGTACAGGTATTTTCAAAGTTTTCGATCCAGAAGCTGTAAATAAAATGACATAAAACACAAAAGTTGTTTGTGAGCGAGTCTCTCTTAAAGAATAAGTAAAAACTCAAAATATAACAATAAAAGCACACACAGAAGTATCATAAAAGCATTCTATATGACACTTTATACTGTATGTGTGAGGAAAAGAGCATTGTGAGCTTTGTGTGAAGAAAAGACCAAGCTTTTACTCTACATTTTTCAGTCACGTTTATCAAATGTAAAAGAAGGTACTCTCCAACTCCATATATGTTTCTCTATTTGTTTTCCAGAGAAGAACAAGCAGTTTGCATTTGGAACATCATGACGGTAAGTAAATGATAACTAAATGTTCCTTATTTTATTTTTATCACGATCAAAGGAAGTTATTTGTCAGGTGGGCGATTGTTGCCCATTAGGTTTTCAGTTTTCATCTGAGGTTTCAATTCAAGAATTCAGTTTTTTTTTCTGGCCAGAAGAACAAATAGGCAGGCTTTGATTCCTGTCCTTATGCACTCAAGTTTGTCACTGAAGTTTGTATTTGTCAGACAGTTCAAAGAAATATCATTTTTGGCGATCGCTCAGATTGATTATATCTGTCTAGTAACAGGGACTAAAACAATTTTGGAATTTTCACTTTCATTCTGTTTTGGCCAGTGTATTTTATCAGAGAGATGGTTAATACTTCCATCCCTTGATCTTTTTGATCTTGTCTGTCTGTAGCTCTAATTTCGTCTGACGGAGATCCATGCTGATGTATGACAGTCTCGCCGTACTTGGCACCTTGTCTTTTCTGTGAAATTGAACCTTTATTTGACTGCCAGTGAGATGCTGCTTGTAAATAAAGTAAAATTTTAGGGCTGCCAAGTTGAATTCTCAGCTCACTGAGCTGACATCCTCAAATAGTTGGCTATGGAGTGAAAGAGACAAGCAAACCATTAGCCATAGCACTGTATCCAACTCCAGGCAAATCATAACCTGAAAAGAGTGAGTCTTAAGTTTTGAGGGGTTTATAACCTTTGTGATTACAAATTAGGTTTTTAAAGACATACTTGCTTCTGTTTTTGTATTTTAAATTCTTTGAATCAAGTCTGCGGCAGAGTATTTGTTTTTATTTCGGATTTAGCAAAGGACCACAATTCATAGCACAGGTTGAAATTAGGGATGTCCATTCTCAATTCTAAATCCACCATAAATTACCTTTAGCCCATTTCCACAGCTGAATAAAACATAAAAAAAAGTTGCTGCGACTTTTTATTGCTGACATTTTCCTCTGAATTGCATAATACAAACTTGTAGTTGTGAGTTATAAAGTCAGAATTGTGAGATATAAAGTCAAACTTGGGAGAAAATCTTGCAATTCTGACTTTTTTCTCAGAATTACATAATATAAACTTACAATTTAAGTCATTAAGTCAGAATTGCATAATGTAAACTTTAATTGTGAGAAATAAAGTCGTAAATATGAGAAATAGCCTAAACTTACAATTACGAGAAATAAAGTCAAAATTGCATGATATAAACTTGCAATTGTGAGTTATAAAGAGAAAAAAAGTCAAAATTGCGAGGAAAAAGGCAGAATTGCAAGACATAAACTCGCATTTGCAAGTCAGAATCGTGAGCTCTGACTTTTTTCTCATAATTGTAAGATATAAACTCGCAAACTCGAGTTATAAAGTCCAATTTTGAGGAGAAAAGACTGACATGTTCTCAGAATTGTGAGTTTATATATCACAATTCTCACAATTCTGAGAAAAAAAATCAGAATTGGGAGATAAAAAGTTGCAATTACCTTTTTAATTTTTTTTTATTCAGTGGCAGAAACGGCCTTCCATATTTGTTCCATGCTTACCACTTCTGTGAGAAGCAGTTATAAAATATGCTTATAGTAAATAATATGTAGTATATCTAATAATTTCTAGGAACAAACTCTTGTAGTTTGAAAGCTTGCTTTATGTTTTATTTTTATATGCTTAAATCTAAGTCATCAAATTTGTTACCTAAATACGTTTAATTATTCATGTGAATCTTGAATTATGTATTTTGTTTACAGTCCAGTCATTTAAAGATTCTGTTTTAATGAGTAAGCTGCTGAGAAGTGATTTCTTTTTTTAAAACTTGTACTAATTTATTACATGCATTTAGCTGGTCTTGATGTCTTATTTGATCTCTCAGAAATGGGTTACATGGAATAATTTTATTAAATTATGTTAAAGCACTTAAAGAGTTATTCAGTTCAGCCTGTACAGAGCTATAAAATTGTCCTTATTGTTCCTCTTAAAACTTTTGTAGGTGGGTTCAGGTTAAAACTTAAAACTAATATTTCACAGACAAGGTAATAACTTAGTTATTACCTTGTCTGTGAAATATTAGTTTTAAGTTTATTTCACAGTTTATTTTCTCATGTTTAGATCTTGTGCTTATTTTTAAAACAGCTTGGATTTTAATGTTAATTGCTTGACTCTGTGTACTTTCACTGTGACTGCCATATTGTTAAAAAAAATGAAAATGATATTGCATTTAAAATATATTCTGTAGTGCTTGACATTCTGCCACATATACCTTCTTTATATAGAGCCGTACAGTTGTTCTCAACCTCAGACTTTCAAAAGTTCAGTGTTCAGGGTAAATTTAATGCACTGTTCAACCTGAATATATTACTTCATTATCACTAAACCTGATGTGAGCTTCAGACTTGCTGCAAGGCATTCACTTTTAAAGTTTTGTGAAATTTAAAGGTAAAGATGAGGGCAGACGTTTTCTAGTCAGACAAAATGTGAATGAGAATTCTGGTGCAGAAAACAGCATATCCAATGAAAAAACTTTCATTTGCTTGTGTAAATATAAATTAAAAGCAACATACAAGTCACAGAGAGTGAGGGATATTGATGCAGAAAACTGTTCCTTTCTGCAAATTAAGATTAATTTTCACTGAGCAAGCGTTTAGTAACAGTATTGAAGCAGACAGTATTTAATTTATCTCACCAGGGTTATGCTCCGCAAGTCCAGAAGTCTGCTTTGAGTTTGTGCTGGTTGGTACATAAATATTTAGAGAGATTGCCCTAGTGACAATTTGAGTTCTAAAATCCCTGAAGTGTCCGTGCTGAATCAATGAAGTCTACAAGTTTAAGACATGAACCTCAGGTCTGGCTAGATTAAGAAAATGCTTCAGAAAGTTTGAGGATGGTAAGATTTAATAAAAAAGTTTTTTGAAGGTTTGTTATGCTTAGGGGTATGCGATATACTGGTAGGCATGATTAACTGGTAGAAATATGCGTCTCTGTTGCAGTTAGGCCCCGATCAGACGCAACACGTTTTTGCAGTGAGAGGCGCCTTTTTTGAATTGTTTTCTATTGGCCGTGAGCATTATGCACACTGTTTATGCGCCCCAGGTGCCTCGCTTTTTGCAGGAGTGATCTGAGCGCCTAAAGTTGAAAGCAACTCTGAGCAGAAAAGTGCCCATCGTCATCGTGGTTTTTTCCATTGTACAATCGAATGAAAGAAGAAGTGGGCCTTCTGTTGTGGTGACGAAAGTTTTACCATTGCTTAAAAAGTCCAGAGACTGCAGTGATGGAGGAGAAACTTTTGGTGTCTATTGTGGGTTACCCGGAGCTATGTTTTTTAAGGTTTTTGTTGATATGACAGTTTAGTTAACAGCTAAAAACCAAAGAGCCATTTTAGATTTGTTGGTTGCCTAGCAGCATAAAAACATTAAAAAAAAACAAAAAAACGCAATACACAGCTCTTTTCTTAAAGGGGTCATCGGATGCCCATTTTCCACAAGTTGATATGATTCTTTAGGGTCTTAATGAAAAGTCTCTAATATACTTTGATTAAAAATTCTCAATGGTTTTGTAAAACAACACCCTTTTTACCTTGTCAAAATGAGCTCTGCAAAAATCATGTCATTCTAAGGGGTTCTTCCTTTAAATGCAAATGAGCTCTGCTCACACCGCCCCTCTCTTCTCTCTGTGAAAAGACGGTCTTGTTTACATTAGCCGCATGTAGCCGCGTTTAGCCGCTAAACTTCCTAACTACCGCGTTATAAGGAAAGGCGATCGCAAAGATTCATAAAAAACCCTTATACTCACTTTTGCTGTAAGTGAAGCTGGATCATGAATGATTCACGCGAACATAGACGGATATATGTAGATCGGGAGGCGCATTCCCTTCACAAACAAACGTAATCTACTGCATCTTCAGCGGCTCAGATGTCGGGAGTAAATGACGGCCACTATGTTCATTATTACATCCAGCAACACAACACCTCAATCGCTCAATCTGAGATATTCTTGTCTAACTTACATCCCTGCTCCGGCATCGAAACAAAGAGGGTGGACTGTGACAGCTGATTCGAGGTAAAACACTCATGTCAATCAACTATCGTGGGAGCGGCCTCTGTCGGCCACCGACAGGCATCTGAGAACGGCTCGATTTGAAAAAGGGAATATTATTTTTACAGATTAATTAAAAACCACTAAATGGATTTTTATCATTATAGGGTAGATTTGTACATACACTGCCAACACACATTAATGTTCAAACAACATGAAAAAGTGAACTTAGCATCCGATGACCCCTTTAAAAGTCACCAAAAAAAAGTTCATCGGGGCCTTAATATACATTCACACAGGGCGTTGTGTGGCTGAAGCTTGGTGCTGACGCGACCGTCATAGCGACAATAGCCAATCACATTACTTTTCTGGTGTTGCATGAACGCGATTGGCTAGCGTCTGCACTAGTATATTTGTATAAGGCAATCTGATTGGCTGACACGTGTTGCCACTTGAAAATTTGAAAAGTTTTCAACTTCTGCCACGAGCAATGCCAGTGACGTGACGCAACGGACCTCACCAATGCTTGACGCCACTCCATTCAAAGTAAATGAGAGGCGTTGATGCTGACGTCCCATGTGAATGTACCGTTACTGTGCGTTTCCACTACGGTGTGAAATCTGCGCTCAGTGCTGCTGACAACGCTACAATGGCACTGCTTTGGGACCTGTAAAATTTAGAGCAGAGCACGCCACTGAAAACAATGTTTACACCCTGTTTGCGTTTCATCTTTTTTTAACGGCGGTTCGCAAACTAATCACTTTATTGGTGCTATCTAGGGTGTCATAGCATATAATGAAAGCATGCAAAGTGCATTTACTTTTGCATGACTATTTCAATGATATGTGATTTCTACTCAGTAATCCACCAGTTCCACAAACACTTGGAAACATACCTCAAAATCTAGCCTTGCCTACTTTTCACAGTGATTGGTTGTCACCTGGCGTTTTTCGCTCGAGATTATCATGAAGTTTAGGAATGCCCAAAATGCCCAAATTTTTTGTCGCTGTCAGCCGCTCTCAACATTTTCTCTGCACCACTTTCAATCCCATAATGCACCATGCCAGCATTTAAGCTCAATTTTTATACGAATGAATTAAAAGTGCTCGCTATGCCGTGCTCGCTACGTGCCAGTGGAAACGCATCGTTACAGGCACATGTGACGTTCCTGTGCTACATGGTCAAGAAAATATATCGTTTGTATGTGTTTTTAAAGAACAACATTTTACAGATGATTTACTCACCCCTTTGTCATCCAAGATGTTCATGTCTTTCTTTCTTCAGTTGTTAAGAAATTATGTTTTTTTGAGGAAAACATTTTAGGAATGTTCTCCATATAGTGGACTTCTATGGTGCCCGGGAGTTTGTACTTCCAAAATTCAGTTCAAATGCAGCTTCAAATGACTCTAAACCATCCCAGCCAAGGAAGAAGGGTCTTATCTAGTGAAACAATTGATTATTTTCTAAGAAAATGTACGATTTATATACTATTTAACCTCAAATGCTCATCTTGTCTAGCTCTGGATGTGCTCTGTGCATTCCGGTTCAAGAGAGTTAGGGTAGGTCAAAAAATTCCCATCTCATTTTCTCCTCCAACTTCAAAATCATCCTACATTTCTGCACCGACCCAGTGTTTACAAAGTGAACCTGCAAAGAAGATCAAATAGCCTTTACAAAAAAAAAAAAAAAAACAAAAAAAAAGGGTTAAAACAGTGATGTAGGACGAAGTTGGAGGAGAAAATAATTTATTTATTTTTTTTAATCTTTAAGTTTAAAACATTTATTGAAATAGATATTTTTTTGTAACAATGTAGAAGTCTTTCCTTTCACTTTTGATCAATTTAATACATCCTTGCTGAATAAAAATATTCATTTCTTAAGAAAAAAAAAGTTGCCACTATGTTGAAAAGTATAGACTATTAAATGTCTTTCACATGTTGGAACATGATAGGAAAAAAGTTGAATACAATAAATGAGTTCTAAACCTTTTATGTTTTCTAAAGTACAAAAAGAGTCTTATGAAACCATATAATAACTTAAATATACGCAGTTACTTATTGATACTCCAAAATGAGGACAGCATTTTAATTTTGGGCTAAAATGTTCCTTTAAAAAAATTAAGTTGCTGTCTGCCATCTTATAAATTCATATTGTGGTTAAGATGACAGAAAAAATATCTTTAAAATTAACATTTTAAAGTTTGGCCTTGCTGAACAAATCCAGCTGGTCCAGCTGGCACAGGCTGCCACCAGAAAGGAAGTAAATACTGTGACCACAATCAGTGGAAGGTAGATAAAATATTCACAAGCTAGATGCCTTGGCTTGCTCTGATATGTGGGCAGTTATTTGTTTCCTGTGTGCAGATGGCACATAATATCTGTCCAGGTCGTTCCTCTGCCTTAATCAGTCTGTGCTTTTGTTGTCATTTAGATGTTGATTAATCAGCGGCACTCTATTAAGATCCAGCCGGATTTAATTGTTAGGTGAGGAATAACACGTTCATTCTCTACCGTATTTTATGGTTTTCCTGATTTTAATGATGGTTTGCTCTCGCTGTTACAGCGTCCGCTCCAAAGAGCTTTAAGACAGATATTAAAAAAGTGCCCTTTAATCAGATGTAGGGAGGTGGGAAAAGTGCACGAGGATGGGATGATTGGGAGACTATGAATCACCTGGCTTGGGGAGAAACAAGTGTAGTTCAGTGGTGTTTTTACTGTTCATTTGGTTTCTGTCAGCTTAATGGTCATCGGCCTTCTAGCTCCGCTCTGCGATGCACGTTGTGATTTAAATGCTGTATAATCAGCTCAGTAATGGTTCTGATGGGCCTCTGTCACACAGTTTTTTCTCTTAATATTTGCTTGGCTCACCTTCAGGGCCTCTCTGATAAAAATGCGTGTCTCATCTAATTTCTTGTATAACACATCCTCCGTACCATGACGTTAAATGGCAGTTAGGAACCAAACATTTTCAGGGTTGCCAAAATCAGTTTCAGGAGCTGAAATGGGAAATGAGAGATTTGAGCTTCCTTTTCATTAAAATCGACAGCTTTTTATGTAACAGCAGACCTGTCATTCAGTTGAAAAGTTTAGACAAATTAATTGATATAGAACTGTTATGCAGAACCTTTTGAACTCTGCTAACTTTTAAAAATGAATCTGCTTGTCAGTTATTTTTATAAAGGAATGAAGCAGACATGTCTGCTCAAGCAATTAAACTTTAGAAATATATAACTTTTTTTACACAGTGGGTAGAATAATAACTGCATGCCTAATAGTAGGGAAGTGCTGAAGCCAACGTTTAGTGATGGACTGAGAGTTACTCTTTGATTTATTTATTTGTTTTATATCAAAATATTAATAATATCATACCAGTTTGTGACAATTTATTGAACTAACAGGATGGAAAGTGATGTGAGGTCTTAATTATCATCGATTCAAACAATATTGTTTGAAACATGTTAATTAGAGGAAAGAAAAAAAATTGAAAACCTTGAAACATATTTCTTAATTAATTGCCAGTATTTCACTTTATGTCTGAAGGGCATTTTACCAGGGATATGGCAAAAATAGCAAAATCCACTTAAACTGCATTAGTGAAATTATTCAGTTTTAAGTAAATTAATTAGCCCTCATGTTCATTTAATTGTGATATTATGCAAGAGAACTAATATAATTTTCATGTTTTAAACATTTAAAATCAATATTTTCCCCACAAAATATGAAGACTTGGAAATGTACTACATAACATGGCAAAAATCCTTCTTTTTTCCTTTAAGGAGAAGTCCACTTTCAGAACAACAATTTACAGATAATGTACTCACCCCCTTGTTATCCAAGATGTTCATGTCTTCTTTCTTCAGTCGAGAAGAAATTATATTTTTTGAGGAAAACATGTCAGGATTTTTCTCCATATAATGGATTGCTATGGTGCCCCGTCATCTTCGTCATCTTCGAAATCTTCCTGTATCGCTGTTTTACCTTTTTTGTTAAGGGTGTTTGATGATCTTTGCATGTTCACTTTGCAAAGACTGAGTCGGTACTTCTGCAGCGCTGTAAGATAATTTAGAATTTGTTTTTTGAAGTTGAAGACTTTAAATACACAGAGTTCAGGGAGAGTAAGACAAGTTGAGCATTTGAGATTAAAAAGTATTTAAATTGTATTTTTTAATGAAAATAACTGATCATTTCGCTAGATAAGACTGTTCTTCCTAGGCTGGAATCGTTTACAAACACATTTGGGATCGTTTGAAGTCGCATTTAAACTGCATTTTGGAAGTTCAGATTTGGGGCACCATAGCAGTCCATTATACGGAGAAAAATGCTGAAATGTTTTCCTCAAAAAACACAATTTCTATACGACTGAAGAAAGAAAGACGTGAACATCTTTGATGAAAAGGGACAAGGAGGTGAGTACATTTATCTGTAAACTGTTGTTCTGGAAGTTGACTTCTTCTTTAAGTTTTTGATTTCTTTTGTAAGACTGCAAAAAGTCTTGTTTATGTTTCTCTGAAGGCTGAGTTCAAAAGGTTACCTGTAAGTTCAGGTGACCCCTTGTATTAAATAAAACTTTATGGATGATGTTTATGCATAAAACTCACGAAGACACAGAAGTTCAGAAAGCAACCGACCCCACCCCTTACCCCCCAAAAAAGTTTATAAATAAAATCCATCACATTTTCTCACTAGACAGAACGGCTCATAATTAATGCATCTAAGACTGCAATTGTGTGGCTGGCTGGGGGCAAGATGGCATGCTGTTTCTCTCTGCAAGCTTCATATCCAGATAGAAATCTGAAATCACCTTTCCCTTGAGTTCACTCTGAGCATCTCAGTATCTCTAAACTATTTCACAATACTGATGATTTAATTATTCAAAGCAGACCTATTATGCTACTTTTTACAATATGTAATATAAGTCTCTTCTGTCCCCAGAATGTGTCTGTGAAGTTTAAGTTCAAAATACCCCACAGAACATTTATTATATCATTTTGAAAATGCCTATTATCATTATCTAAATGTATGCTACTATGGAAGACCAACGGCTATTTAAAAAAAAAAAAAAAAAACTCAAACAGTCAGAATAATTAAATTTCCCCATATAAAAATGAAGTTGCTACAAATACAGATATACAGATATTACTGATCTGCATCCTAAATCAAGCTACTATCAAATGTGTATTTCTAAGAGATTATTATTAATTATTATTAACATTTTTAATTTATTTTGTTAAAGGAAAATGACTGGAAAAGCGTGAAGAAGAAAAAAAGTCTTGTTCTGGTCCATAAAGAATAGTTTAAAACCACAATTAACCATCTCTTTTTACAACTTTCACATTGGAGCAAAAATCTGCCTTTAAAATGTGAAAGAAATAAAGATGTTACATTTGATAATTATCGATATTAACTGATATGAAAAAAAAAAATATTGTGATCATTTTTTTTGTCCATAGCGCTCAGCCCTAATCTCAGCTATTCTGTGTCTTTTTGCACTGAAATCATGCATTTTAAACCATATTGATTTAAACTTCTGATATACGATTTTCCGAATGCATACATTCGAAGCATGCACACAGAAAGCGGCTGTCACATGGCATGTGAGTACTAAAGTTATCTTAAGTTATTTTTCATGTCTTATTGCACTTAAACTATCAAAATACACACAAGGTTATGTTAAAACACAAGTTAGAAATACAGTCAGTTATGTCTGTGAAAGTAAACAGCTGGGAACTTTTGCCATGGCGTTACAACTGGTACACAGTTGTCACTTGCGAAAAACAAAATGACGGTGCCGTGGATGGGAACGTGCAGATTAAGGGGTGGTAATATTATAATAAACCCTCTTCCTATGTCATGGGGGGAGTGAAATCTGAGCAGCTAATTTTTGAACATGCTTGCAGAAAAAGGTTTTAAATAGGGCTGCAAGATAAATTGCATGCGATTGTCAGGCGACTGACAAGCTACGCAAAATCAGGCTCATAATCGCAGATGAATCGAATTCGATTATGAGCGCAATTTTGCGTAGCTTGTCAGTGATTTACTGCTCTGTGTAATAATTGCCGCTCCAGCTGAAAGGACATGATGGAGATTTACTAATAATCAAAGTACCGGCTTTACTGACTAAACGCGCCTGACAATCGCATGCGATTTATCGTGCAGACCTAGTTTAAAAAAGTTACTAGGCGGCCTTTTTCACATTTTTTGGGCTGGTAGATGTAACGGGGACCAGATTATAGAACTTAGACATGGAAGAAGTCAGATTTTTATGATATGTCACCTTTAAAGGGGTAATTCACTCAAAATTAAATTCAATTAACCTTATTGGACCTTATTAACTTTCATTGTTTAGACCAAATTCTACAGAATTTTCACAGAATTAATTTTTTAGTGAGCTATCCCTTTAAAACATCTGCATTCAGGCAGGTTTACTGAATAGAAACTACTGTTTGTGAGACTGTCATTGTAAGTAGTGGAGTAATTCACTGAATACTGTAACCTAACCTTGATCATGTGATCATGTGATGTTATTTTAACATCAGTACAGCACAGATGGCAAAATAAATGCGCAAAAGAGTCCTTATACCACATGATCCTTCTGAGGTGTCCATTGAATTCTTTATATTTTCAGCTTATGCTTGGGGGCACTGTTTATAAAAGGTTACCTTGATACTGCCCTTCTAGCTAGAGGTTGATGGTGTTCAGTGGGGCACTGAGGGAGATTACCTCCAGTTTTTATTTAGTCCCAAAATTGATCTGTGTGAACTTTGGGGTGACATTAATGATGGCGGCTATCTGGATCTAAGCTGCTCGCTCTGGCGCAGGGTGCTATCTGAAATCGATAGGGCCCTCTGTTCTTCTCCCTCTCGCTTTCACTCTTTCTCCTCTCTCTCTCTTTCTATCCCGAGGTGCTATTTTTTTTATTTTTTCATATATGGTGAAAGTCCACGCTATGGCTCCTGTACTCATGCGTGTCATCTTTGCCACACTTTTCACGTCCCCCCTGCTGTGTGCCAGTGATCAACCTGATGATCCTCTTTTCTCTCAGCCAGACTGTCCCCTGCGGTCATTTTTATTATCTTTCTCTTTCGGTCTCTCGTCATCTCTTTTTTTCTCTTCTCATTCATGTCTCTGAAAAGATTCTAAAAGTAGCACTGCATGTACAGCAGGGTCCAAAAGTATGAGACCACATTGAAAACTTATGTATTAATAATTTCTATTACGTTGATTTTATGGTCTAAACTGCATAGATTTTCCACTGTGTTTGTCCTTCTGCTATATTAGTTGCAATCGAGGTCATTGCAGATGGACTCGTACCAAAGAAACTCACTTAGAATAATACATAAAAACACTGTTGAAGTGACAAAGTAATCTAGTTAAGTCACTGACACTATCTTAGAATTGCATTAGTTCTGTTTCTTGAATTGGTTTCGAAGTTATTTATATTTATGCAATGCGCAGTTTAATTTAGAATGTTTTTCATGTGAAACTGACCCTGACTCCTACATGGCAGATCAGTCGTGTTTCATTAAGGGAAAAAACAGAGACTAGGCAGTAAAAGCTGAAATATTTTACCAGTTTTGTAACAGCGAAGATCTCTCATTTACATTCATGCTGTAATCCAGGGCTGTACCTACCATAGACTTTGATCGGGACAGGTCTCCTCCAGTAATTAAACATGGCCAAATTGTCCCCCAAAGTATTTGGTATTCTCTGCTGCACTTTATTTTGCACCACTTTCTTCATTGTTGAGATGCCAAAATGTTTTAAAAGTAAAATGAAGGCTGATCGGCCTCATCGGTCGGCTCAAACAATGCATGTCAATGTCACGAAGACCATTAAATTTAAAGAAGGTAGACTTTACTCTTGAAACAAATATGAATTACAGCTCTACACTTTAGGAAAGATGTACAAAAGACATTTTATATTTGACACCTGTTTTAGAATAGACATGATAAAAAGGGCCCTATGAAATCCATTTTATTTTTTCTCAAATTCCGGTTTTTTTTTTTTTTCCGTTTGTATTTTTCTAGACTAGTTTTAATAGTTAAATTAAATTTTATTAACCAAAATCATGTCTAATTAATTGAAATCATGAAACTTACACAATTTAACAGCAATTATTAAAAGTTTTGAACTTTTTTCTCAAATATATTTTATTTGTTTTACAGAATTCTATGTTTTCCACTAAGTTTCTTCTCTAAATAATTTATTTTAAAAATAACTAATTAATTTATTTTTTCTTTTCTTTTCTTTTCTTTTCTTTTCTTTTCTTTTCTATAAATACTGGATTGTGTATTTTTCTGGTAAATAAATTCTGGTAAATAATTTTAATGGTAAATATTCCTTAAAAATAATGTTTTAATAATAATTTTATTATTATTATTATTATTAGTAGTAGTAGTAGTAGTAGTAGTAATATATTTCTGTTACAATTTCTTCAAGTATTTTGATGGTTTGTTGTGAAGACCTTTAATTTTCTCGGTTTATATGACATGACGATGCTCATGAAGTGACTCTCAGAGCAGTTCTAGAGATTATGTTCATGTGTTCATATACTCGGGTGGCAGAAGCCGAAACCGCGAGCGCCATGCGTGCTTGCATGTGTGTAGTAAACTAAACATCTGTGCCATTCATTCACACAGAGACAAGCAGAACATGCAGGATTCATATTTAAATAGTATTTCAATATTCACAGGCCCTGAATATAAGTGTATTTTATTTTTTCAGCCAAAATTAGTCAAATTCCGCGAAATTGCGCAGAATCCTAGAACTCCAGGTAAACCGCTCTCCGTTTTTTTGGGGGGGTCAAATTTTGCTGTTTTGAATTGAACGTATAGGCATCATTTTGGTTCTGAATCAAAGGCAAAAACATTACATACTCTCTTTCAGAATATTACAAATACAATAGCAGTGAATGTGTGCATATTTTAAAATGAAAATAATATTTGCAAATTGTTAAAATGTATCATGTCATAAAAGTTTTAAATGGAGGAGCTTATCGAAAAATGTATCTTCACATCATTAATTTGTCACTGTGGCGATGTTTTAAAAGAAGTGAGAAGAAATGCCTAGAATGATCTGTTGTTCCCCCACGCAAACAGCGGCTTAGCACACAACATCGTAAATCATGTCACCGTAGAATGACTAATGTTGGCATATGAACATAATGACAAGAAAGAGTGTGAGCTAAATGACAGAATAGAAACAGGAATTCATGTAGTAATTGTCATGAAACTTTAATAGTTTTAGTTTTCTAACTCAAAAATTGTCATTGTTTGGTTTTTGCTGCATTTATTTAACCTGATTAAACAATCAAATTAATAACAGAGGATTTCAAACTTGTTAAGAACACCCACCTTCCTAAAATATGCAGGAAACTAAATTTTTCTGTGTTGTATAAAGACACATTTATACTGTGTGAACATTGAAAACACATTAAAAAAAGTTTCAAAACAATGAAGTGGTTGGCTTTGATTTTTCATTTTACTATGGCCAGAACAAATTATAATATGAAATATTTGTACAAAAGTAAGCTGAATATACGGTCTCAGATTCATAAACACACATTTTTACTATGATACAGTAAGAATTATATATTTATGTTTATGTAATACTATATATCATACTAATTGAACTATATTATTACTTTATGTAACTACAATGTAATTTATATTTTCAAATTAAAAAATATTAAATATTAATTTATTCACTCATTAGCTGTATGCAAACCTCAGTTTGAAAAACTGCAACTCATAGTGCTATTTCTTAAATGTGGGTTTAAAGAAGAAAACATTAAAGATTGATTAAATCAAATGCTGTATCTCTCAACTTGGATTAGAAGTGATACATTTGTTCAGACATTTGTAGGCAGAATGTGATAAAATCCACACACTTAACATTTCTAAGAAGGCTGAACCCCTTGATGAATGCTAACATGACATTTTTTTCACATTACTCTAAAACATTGACACCATAGCAGAGATATGATATTGTATTGAGCCATATGGTGCACACAACCCGACTGAAGACAACGATTTGCTCACATATGCTAACAGCCCACACCAGTATACAGCAATGAAGTCTCTCAGTGGAAATTACATTTCCACAGGCAAATTACATTTAACAACCTGACAAATTTATATCTGTTAGTGTGAATGAAATGAACACAATCAGTAAAGGAGTATTAATGGCTATTATTTCCCACCCACCCCTTCTGTTCTTAAAGGAGAACTGTGTCATCATTTACTCATGTTGTTACAATATTCAAATATGGCACAGCAAAATGTGTCACAGCAGGTTTAACATCAATAATGACAACCAGTATCGGTTCTCATATGTCTTATAACCGATCGTGATATGGCACATTTGAATATGCACATATTCAGTCACACAAATTAAAGAGAAATAGCAGAAGGAAAATGTGGTCTATGAATAGTGCCTTATTCTGTCATCCTTTAGTCACCTTCAATGTTTCTTTCTTATGTTGAATAGAAAAGAAGATATTTTGAGGATATATGTGGGTATAGAAAAAAATACTATGGAAATCAATGGAAACCAGAAGCGGTTAGGTTACACACATTTTTCAGAATATCTTGTTGTGTTTAACCGATAAAAAAGAAACTCGTACAGGTTTGGAACAAAATCAGGGTAAGTACATGATGACAGATTTGTCATTTTTGGCTTTTTTGGGAAAAGTACCCTTCTCACAGAGCTGTCAAACTACTTCTAAAGATTTAGCAGTTGTATGGACTACCGTTCGAGCTTTTGTGCTCACCATTCACTTTCATTGTTTGAAAAAGAGCACAATGAACATCCCTCTTTCTTTGGTGGTCTCTAGAGGAAAGAAAGTCACACAGTTTAACAACATGAGTGCATGATGACATGATTTTTCATTTTTGGGTAATCTTTAACAATTCATTTGATACTATTTGTTTAGATCGAAGTGTTTGGGTTGAGGGATTAGAGGTGCCGCACTTTGAAGTGACAGTTCCTTCCGCTGGAGAGGCTTTTGATGCTGAACCATCTTCTTAAAAAAATAATGAGGGAAGAGATGGTGGGTGTACAGCGAAGAAAAGAAAAATGGGAGAACAGATGAGGGTTGGGAGAAGGATAACTGTTACCCACCAACTTCAGATCACTAGATGTGTTAGCTGAGGAAGACAACGAGTTAGGAAGATAGGCTGAGATTTTCTTACTTGTTACTGTGACTCAAGAAAGTCCTGCTTTTGATCATTATATGATATTCAAGCATCACAGATCCCCCAAAGTTGACGCTTCTAAAACCAAGGTGCAATCTTTCGCAAGGTGCACTGACTAGCATTGGGTTGGGGAGCATTGGCTAAATGCCTTTTTAACATTTGTTCTTAAATAATTGCACTAAATAAATTAATACACATTTTCCAGTTCTATTGCTTTTAGTTGACTTTTATGCAGGTTCACTGACCCAAAAAATTAACCAAAAAAGACTATTTGCACATGCAACCCACAGTATTACACAAGCTGGCATCATACCGCGCTGATCTCCATATATTAGGACTTGAGCTGCTCATACTGACATTGACATTTGCCTTAGGAAAGAGTTGCAGAGCTATCACAACTTTGTTAACCTGAGTGTGGAAGCGGGCTTAGTAAGTACTGCTGAGAATTCATTTATGAGATATGCATATTCCATATTTAACAGAGCAGAGGGAAATAGAGGGAAATGTCCATTAGATCTCAGACTAAGGAGAAAGAACTCAAAAAAAGGGAGGGAAATGGTAAAATTATGCAGAAGTTATCCTTTTGACTGTCCCTTGGTTTGCTGGAGAGTTTTATAATTCAGTCTTTTTTCTTTTTCTTTTTTTTTTTTTTTAATATTAAACTGCAGGTTGTATAATTCATAAAAGGGCCAAGGGTTAGTAACCAACTGAAGTGTCTCTGCAGATCCGATTTGCAAGTCTAAATGAACTGCTGAATATGAACTGCTGTATTACTGAAACGTGACCAGGGCTACTCAGAGCTTGGGGTATTTGAGCCTATGTATTTTTAATTTGGGGGAAGAATTTACTTCAGCAAACCAGTTGAGAATGGGTAAAAGAAAGTCTAGACAACAATTACTGAAATGAGGTTGTTTTTATTCATAAGGAGTGCTTTAAAATGCTAAAAACTAAGATAGAATTTCTGAGTAACTTTGAAATTGTTTCTTTAAAGGAGAAGTCCACTTACAAAACAAAGATTTACAGATAATGTACTCACCCCTTGCCATCCAATATGTTCATGTCTTTCTTTCTTCAGAAATTGTTTTTTGAGGAAAACATTTAAGCACTTTTCTCCATATAGTGGACTTCTATGGTGCCGGACTTCTATGGTGCCCTGAGTTTGAATTTCCAAAATGCTGTTTAAATGTGGCTTCAAATGATCCCAAATGCAGTTGTAAATGATCCCAGCCGAGGAAGAAGGGTCTTATCAAGCAAAACAATGTTATTTTCATAAAAATAATGCAACTTATATACTTTTTAATGTCAAACACTCGTCTTGTCTTACTCTGCCTGGACTTTTTTCTTAGAGACCAGAAGACGTTTTTGGATATCTTGAAGCAGAAGTTTCTCTTTATTCAGATACTCGCTGCTTGGCACTGCATTCTTCAAAAAGTCGTCTTCTAAGGCAGTGATACATTGTAGTTTATATACATTGTGGGGGCAGTGCTTAGATCTGGAGACAAAGCACCTGGGTGACACCCCCAAACAAAGCATGCAAATGAAGTATTCAGGTATAGCAGCCTGCACCATTTACACCAGTCCTAATCCAATCATCATAACTACTCAAAGACTGGGCAGAGGTACCAAGAGCCATTACAAACAAAAGGTGAACATCTCAGTAATCTGGCTCATTTGACTTACAATAAGAGAACAGGAACTGGCAGGAACCTCTTGCTACAAACTTTGCTTGAGAGAATCATTTGTCTGATGTCATCATATTTACCTTAAATGCTAAATACAATGTACTGCACCTTAGGTTTTCACGTGATGCTATGTCAGAACATAGGATCAGCATATTTTAAACAGTTTCTTAAATTTGTAATCCTTCATCGCCCTATATCGCTGTTTTACCTTTTTGGTTAAGGGTGTTTGATCTTTGCATGTTCACTTTGCAATGACTGGGTCGGTACTTCTGCAGTGATGTAGGATGATTTTGATGAAGTTGAGGGAGAAAATACGATTGGGGTTTTTCAACATACCCTGACTGTCTTGAGCCAGAATGCACAGAGTTTGGGCAGAGTAAGACAAGATGAGCGTTTGAGATTAAAAAGTATTTAAATTGTATTTTAAGACCCTTCTTCCTCAGCTGGGACCGTTTACAACCACATTTGGGATTGTTTGAAGCCGCATTTAAACTGCATTTTGGAAGTTCAAACTCGGGGCACCATAGAAGTCCACTATATGGAGAAAAGTGCTGACATATTTTCCTCAAAAAACATAATTTCTTTACCACTGAAGAAAGAAAGACATGAACATCTTGGATGACAAGGGGGTGAGTACATTATCTGTAAATTTTTGTTCTGGAAGTCGACTTCTCCTTTAAGATAAGTAAACAGTCAATGGTAAGACAAGCAATAGGAAAAAAAAAACTACAGTAGAACAAAAAAAAATAAATGCTTTTCACCCTCAGATTCCAGATTTTCAAATAGTTGTATCTTGGCCAAATATTGTCCTATCATTACAAACCATACATCAATGGAAAGCTTGTTTATTCAATGTGAAGATCTTCTTATGACTTATGACTGGTTTTGTGGTTCAGGGTCACAAATTTATCACACTGACATGATGAATGTATGTACGTACGAATGCATTTCGAATGCTGGAACTTGAATATGACTGTATCCAAAGCCAAACCATGCAATGTCAGTAGAAAATGAATATGAAATGTCATTATAAATGTTTGACTGGTGGATGAGGAATTATCACCTGGTTTGCTTTGCCAACACAACTGTTAAGCAAGCTTGAGTTTTTTTTTTTTTTAATTTTTTAAATTAAATTTCTATGGTATCAAAATTTTTCCTTTCATTTGAACCTTATTTAAAGCACAAATAACTATATTGTGATATTTATTGTTACCATGCAATAAAATGACCTCCTGTGGTAGAAGATTTTGGTCATATTGCCCACCCTTAGCAGCAAGGTGTATTTCTAATTCTTTTGGAAGTGTTGAAATTTGTAGTTGTCCAATGAATTTGTAAACAACTTTAAATGCAGTTTTTCTAAATGTCTAATTAATGTTGGGCTTTCATTGTCTGAACAAAAGCAGTTGAAATATTGTACAAAATATCATGTTTTATGTTCTGGTTTGGAATGATGAAAAAATAATGATAACATTCTCATTTTTGGTTCAAAAATCTCTTTAATGTTGCAGTATGGTACATGTAACTTTTGTTATACTGCCACTTTCAGCTCGTTTCTCTATCGCTATTGTGTTGCACTCCCAGAGGCCTTCATATACGTTTGCCCACATGAGGACGCAGGGAAAAATGAAGGTGGAAGGAAGCATAATTGAGAAAAGCAATTTATTTAGCTTATTTAAAGTTTCACAGAGCATTTAATTATCCTTTGGTGAATAATTCCCTAAAGTTTGCCACCATTTCATAGAGCCTGAGAAGTAATTCTCTAATTTAAACAGAGGGCTGCCTCACTTTTTCTCACCCCCTGCAGTGCTTTTTCTCTCTGTCTCTCAAACATAGCTGCCTTTCTATGGACCTGCTTTATTCACCGGCTTCATGGCTCATTTTTTCGTAGAGCAGCCAATTTAACACAGGCTTAATCCTGCGGAGAATACTGGTGTGCTTCCAGTTCATTCTGTGATTGACGTCTGGAAAGATCTAATCGAATGCAATGTATTAGCAGGATTGACACTCAGGTACGGCACTCTGATTCTGTGACTCGGAACAAGGGTTGGTAGGTTTGTTGGAAATTCATTTTTCTGAAGAGAAGAAAAGGCGTTGGCCACAAAACGTAAAGGGAATTGCTTCTGGCTTAATCAGTCTAGGGATCGCAAAATCTTTTTCTTATTCACTCTACTTTCTAAGATTCATCCGTCTTTACATGACATTGCCTACAGGAATGATGGACTTGGAAATAGCAGCAAATGTAACCAAAGTTTGTTGCATATTTAAAAGGCACATAGTGAGCATGGCCCTAGAGGGTCATAATCGCTTACTTTATGTCCTCCCTGTTTATTTCCGTATGACGCTGTGCTGTTCCCAAGTCCATAGTTTTCCCCCAGAATTGACCCTTCGCAAACACTTTATTTACAGGCGATCTGACCAGACATAACACTGCATCCGCCATTTTGTCCGACAAACAAATCAGAAAGGAGAGTAGATTAACTTTGGTGGACTAAAACTTGAAAAACTGTATGTACTGCCATTTTTCTGCAGTTTAAATAAAATATGTTCTGATGTTCGTTCATGTTTATTTCATGCTTTAAGTAGATGATCGTTTCATGTCAATTGATCTAATAAGGCAATACAGTGATCTGTCACGACACATTAAAGAGCTACAAAACTGTATTTATTGTTTGAATTTCTTAAAAAATGACAACATTTGAAAGCTGAGACCTTGTTTCATAATAGAAGTATCCTGCTCTGTCTTGTCTGTCGGTGTGTTGTCAATTTCCTCTTTGTTTCATGATGTATTTTTCACTGCGTGAGAACATGATGAGTAGTGTGAGAACGGCAATTTTTATTGGACAAACAGTAAGAGTAACTAAGGAGGGCAGGTTTTTTGCGAAGGGTCAATTGGGCTACTTTTTCACTGGTGCCGCTGGTTGTGTTTTTAATTCCATGGGTTGAAGTGACCCCACTAATGCGATATTTAACCCCTGGAACTAGTTTTGAGAAGCAGTTGGGCTGATTCGTTGTAAAAACGTGGCAACCCTGTTGTTGTGTTGTCTTTTTGCACATGTGGGTCAGTTCAGAACCATGAACCAATATCACACTGGAAATCTGATATTGGCCACATTTAAAACAACAGTGTGAACAACTATATAAAAAATTAGATCTGAGCAAAAATTGAGTACTAAAGCTTGCACTGTGAACGTAGCTTAACATTCTATTAGACACTTTTTATTATAATTGCACTTTTCAGTCTGGATTAGGGTTAGATTTAGGGAAAGTCCTGATGTTTTAAAAGGTTTACTCAATGTGTGTTAACAGACCAATAAACTGGGAAAGAAGTGTATTTTTATGTGTTAAACACACACATTCACACACACATTCTCCGGTTCAAAAGTTTGGGGTCAGTTGGGGTCTATTTCAAATAAATGCTCTTCTTTTGAGCTTCATATTAATCAAAGAATCCTGAAACAAAATTGATTGATTGATCTTTTTATCCCTCTGGGGTCTGAGGGTGTTTTGGGGCCCTGGAGAAGTTTTGACATGCCCTGACATTTGTGCTTTTTTCAGTATATTAAAAACATATTAAAGCACCAAATCAGAATGATTTCCAATGGATAATGTTACAGTGAAGACTGGAGTAATGGTAGTTGAAAAGTCAGCTTTGGCATCACAAGAATAAATTATATTTTAAAATATATTAAAATATTAAACAGGTATTCGAATTTAAAAACTAAATAAAATAAAATAATTTATAAATACAAAAATATTCCTGTGTACATATAAATTGAAACTTTATAAGATCTTACTATATATAAGATATATAAGGGTGTACTCACACTAGGCATGATCAAGAACGCCTAGTGTGAGTACACCCTTAGGTATATATATGTGTGTGTGTGTGTGTGTGTGTGACCCTGGGCCACAAAACCAGTCATACTTGTAAATTTCTTGATATTGAGATTTATAAGCTTGAATATGAATAATGATGTATGAATAAGCTTTCCATTGATGTATGATGGGAAATATTTGGCAGAGATACAACTATTTGAAAATCTGGAATCTGAGGGTTTAAAAAAAATCAGTGTCACATATATAGATCTTATAATATATTTTACTATATATTATTACAATATATTTTTGAATAACTTTTGAATGGGTAGTGGAAACAATATTTAATTTAATTTAATTTAATTTAATTTTTTCATATGTTATGTGTTAATGGTAGTTTACTACAATGGCAAAAGCTGTTTTGAATCACTTTTATGCTTTTCTGAAGTCAAACAGTCTCATGTGGGGGCCCGGGAATATTTCCTGATATGGGGACCTTGGGGGCAAAAAGGTTAAGAACCATGTTATCTTCAGGAAATACACTGCATTTTAATGTTATTATTTAAGCCTTTCCCAAAACTAAACTGAAAGACTAACTTCGGTGGACTTAAACTTGAAAAACTGTATGTAAAATATGTTCTTTCATGTTTATTTCATGCTTTAAGTAGATGATCGTTTTATGTGTTGATTGATCTAATAAGGCAATATAGCTATATGGCTATATAGCACCTCAGCCACTCCAAAGAACCACTAAAGAATCAATTTTTTGTGTGTACGTCATGCACACTAAAATAGTGTTTTGATTTGTAATTTCTCTTCATAACTGCCAGTTTCCTGCAGCCAATTTTTGAAGAAGACTGTCTGTTGGCACCACGCAGATGTCTGTTTTCTTAACTATTGCAAGCAATAAAGATATGCCAGAAAATTACTCCACACTGAGTCTTGATCACTTGCAAATCGCAGAGTGTACAGTCAGTCCTGTATGTTGGATTTGAAAAACAGATTGAGTTGACACATCCCAAGTTGCCTGGTAACCGTTTCCACTCAGTTCTTTCTTAGTGTTCAAACTGTTGGATGTAGCAATTTCTCCTCTGTTGATGAATCTGTTTATGTGTACTTGTACTCTGAGGATGCAGGAACAACCTTCAGCACTTCAAAGATGCTTGTAGATGAGAAAGCGCCAGCAGAAATGGCTCTCACAAATACAGTAATCATCTTCTTCAGGATCTGAAGTTTGATAGCTACTGTAGAACGAAATGAAATGGTTAATTATATAAGATGATCATGTGTTGGATTTCTGTTTTTGTTAGCTAGATGCTAATACATTCTTAGCATATTTATTCCTTTGAACACGTTAATTTAGTTTCAAAACATTTGTAAAGTTATTTACATTCACAGAGGACAAACAGCTCAAACTTTGTGCTTACAGAATCTTAACTTGCGCTTGTAAGTTGGTCGGCGATGTCTTACATCCCCTTCTGTCACTAACACCATAACGAGCACGTTAGCGACATAAATCTCACTAATTGAATTTGCATGTAGATGCCTAGCTTGATTTAGGGCCCTGTTTCGGGGGTGGGTGAATTGGAAAAGATTCAGCTGTGGATGCAACATTAACTCGCGGTGCTTTAAATCAGCACTGCAGACAGACAGTGGTTGCCTTGTCAGTACAGAAGGGCATGTAAAATACATGGGGCCTTTTGGGTGTAACCTTGTGCGAAGTAGTTAATGATTCAGCCGCTTTGGGATTTGGAGATGTTCTACAATGTGCCGTGTCTACTCCTTTTCAGCTCCTTCTGATGAATACCGGAAGGTTTCAGTCTGCTCACGTTTCGATGTTCTCACCACTAGCCTTCCTTCGTTCAAAATATTGCTGTTCCTGTTTTGTCTTATTTAGGAATTCTTCCACTGATGTTAAATCGCTACTGTTGTGTTGTGGAGCAAGATGAAGACAGATGTTACAGATGAAGCTACATTTTAAATGCAATGTCTGATGGGAGCTGATTTTTTTGTAAAACAGGCAGTTCAACACAGAATAAAATTTCAGAAGAGTGTTACTTTGAGTCTAGGAATCATTTTCAGCATTTTAAAGCGCTAATAACATTACTATGTGTAATTGTTATGTATATATAAAAACACACAAATTAAAGGAGAAGTCCACTTCCAAAACAAAGATTCACATATAATGTACTCACCCCCTTGTCATCCAAGATGTTGGATGAATGAAAACATTTCTGCATTTTTCTCCATATAATGGACTGCTATGGGGCCCCAATTTTGAACTTCCAAAATGCAGTTTAAATGCGGCTTCAAATGATCCCAAATGCGTTTGTAAATGATCCCAGCTGAGGAAGAAGAGTCTTATCTAGCGAAACGATCGGTTATTTTCATTTCATTTCATTTAAAAAAAAAAAAAACAAACATTTTAAATACTTTTATTCTCAAACGCTCATCTTATCTTCCTCTCCCTGAACTCTGTGTATTTTGACTCAAGACTGTTAGGATATGTCGAAAAACTCTGATCGTATTTTCTCCCTCAACTTCAAAAGTAATTTCAAAATCATCCTACACCGCTGCAGGAGTACTGACCCAGTCTTTGCAAAGTGAGCGTGCAAAGAAGATCAAACACCCTTAACAAAAAAGGTAAAACAGCGAAATAGGATGATTTCGAAGTTGAGGGAGAACATGAGATAGGAGTTTTTCAGCATACCCTAACTGTCATGAACCGGAACAAAAACAGTCCAGGCAGAGTAAGACAAAACGAGCGTTCGGCATTAAAAAGTATATGATGCTATGCTATGATGCACTTAAATATATTCGATGCAGGTTTAATATATGCACTTTAAGTATTTCCATGCCTATAGGTTATGTACATGCATCTTAGAGCTGCACCATGCATAGTATTTAGAGCTTCATTCAGAGCTGCTACACAAACTGTTATCATTTACATGTGTGGAGCGTCTTAAACTCCATCTCTGCATGTTGTTGTGAGTTTGGGTTTATTATAATGTTCATCTGGGAACACAACGTGCGCTGTTTCATCAGTTTTGTGAGGTAAATAATTTATAAACCTATGCAGAGGCAGGAGAATAACAATATCTTTCTCAATGTTGTAACTGTTCATCGTGATTTCAAAAAGTTTAAACCCTCATTTTTGAGTTTACACGTTTTGAAAAGTGTATACGAAAAGTAAGTGTAAAAACAATCATCAGGCCATTGTCACGCTCTGCAGGCATTTGTTATAATGTGTAATGTACATTCGCTGTACTCTTTATAATACATTATATATTTAAACAGCTTTGTTCAACAAAACCCTATGATCACTTGCTTTTGATAGTTTATTGGAACTAATTATTATTGCCTCATTGCTATTATAAATGTATTTTAAGTTATTTTAAAGGCTGTTGTTAACTTGTTCAGGTCTGTTTTTATTACTACAAAAAAAAAATAATGTGATTAGTCGATTAATTTGCAGAATAATCGACAGATTACTTGTTTATTAAAATGTTGTTTTTTCCTAGGAGTTTTGTTAAAATATTAATATTTAAAAGCTTTTGTGCGCCGGATTAAATTTCTGTGCACTGTTTTTTTTTCATGTAAAGTTTTTTTTTTAATTTTAATTTAGTATTTTTTGGAAAATACTTTACTATTTAGGATAATTTGACCTTTTTAATGACAATACAAGGGTTCATGTTGTGTAAAAATAAATAAATAAAATAAAAAATAACAATGTATGAAACAATAATTCTTTATATTTATAATTATATCTTGAAAAATAATGTTTGATTGATTTTGAAAATAATACTTAAGGCATAAACACTCACATGTATTTTTGGTGTATGGAAAATATGTTTTTATATTGTGTTTCGCCACAAAACATTAAATAGAAACTTTTCCTGGAAATGTTATAAAGGACCATAAATAGAGTCCATTTCTAAGAATGTGGCATATGTTACACCTGATTTTAAAAAAAGGGGGAAGATTTCTTTTATTTTATAATTTTATATAAAATGTTATATTATCAGATCATTTTATATTATCTGACATTCTTATCTTATCTGATACTCTTATTTGTCTTTTGATCCTAGTATAATATTTGACATCTCTGTGCTGGTGGCATGTGTCTTCTCTTCATTTCTGTTTCCTTCATTATGAGGCTCCCGTACATGCACCGACCTTGTAATTTGGACTTTCCTTTAACAACTACCGATGTAAATGAACAAGAAAAGACACTTGAGGTACCAATAGCAGCATGCGAAATTTAAATTCAGCACATTTGTACTTTCCTCTGGATACACACATTAACCCTGAGCACATTCCAGCAGCGCAGTCCCTCTGCGACACGGACAGAATAACACACTCCTTCCAACAGGTTTCACAAACAGATACCTGTGCCGTCGGGTTAAAAGTTTCTGCTTTAAATCTTGCCTGGAAGTCTTTAAATCCGTTCAGCCCGTCTCATGTTCGCGTCCCTTTTCTCATCCCCTCAACCTCCACTCTGCGCACAGAGACGATAAAAGAAAGAGCAAAACAAAAAGTTTAGGTAAGAGAAGCGCGAGAGAGAAACGGAAGGCGAGGGGGGCACCTGAAATGCTCACTGTTTTATTTATGAAGGCCCTGCCTGCCACGAAGGAGACAAATTACCTTTTAACAATGTGAAATAGAATTTTGTTTACAAGGCTGCGCTTCCCCTTGCTTTTTAAATGAGATTTCTCAATGCTCCCATTTATATCCCCCGGCATTATCATCTCAATCTCTCAAAGCCTATCGCTCTTAAAGGAAATGCTGGAAAGAAAGGCACAAATTTCTCTCCATAAAACCAGCCATTAGGAATATTCGCAAAAGCTACACCTCTGTCTGCACTCATCCAGCCAGATGATTTTTGCACCTACAGGTTATTTAAAGCTGGAGCTCTATCACCAGAGCGAGAGAGTCCGACCCTCAGTAAAAGGTCACGCTTCTGGATATCTCCAGCACAGAGTGGCCATCTGGAGAAGAACAGAAGGTTAAAAGTATGCGAGGCCTGTAGCGATGTAAAACAGAGACAGAGAGAGAGAGCGAAAAAGAGCAAGCAGGAGAAAAGCGCATTTTAAGACCTTGTTGTATTATAGGGTTCTGCCCATATTGAACCGAGAACATCTCATAAATCACCAGCGTGATGCTCCAGCCAAAGTAAAATGGAAAAGTCTCATGGACATTCTTGGTCAATTTATCTTTGCCCTTTTTCTTGAGTCCCCAATATTATTGTGGGCCTTTTGACAAAGGTTTTTGAAGGTTCTTTTCAGCAAATATACATTTGAAGTAGGGCTGGGTACAAAATATAGATTTCTCGATTTGAATCGATTCTCATTTTTACGAAACGATATTGATTCTTAAATCCCAAGAATCGATTAGTCTAGCCTGTTTTCAGTTAATGAATGGAACATCGTAGTCCAATAAATTGCAAAAGGCTTTGTTAATTGTGATCTCAGATGTCAAATTATGTCCATTTTATTGCAAAATTCAAACAATAAAAGCTGTTTTGGTGTGTTTAATGTGGAGTGGTTCAAGAGAAGCAGCAGCACAAAGCAGATGTGAACTGATTGTCTCCTTTGCTTTAATCCAGTTTCAGCCAAAATAAACACAAATGAACATCCGAAGGTACGTTAAAAGAAAGAGTACAACTTATAAATCTGTATCCCGTCTCATCAGCGTTTCAACCGTGGAAAGATGTCAAAATAACAGCTTGAATACAAATCAGTTAATCTCCCTCAATATCATAATGTAGTAACAGCTGACTCTCGTGTATTTTGCAGCAGCAGTAGATTTTTTTCCTTGAGAAAATTTGCCTTGTACTGTACATGATGTATATCCAAACCATTCGCTATTGAATCAAAATCGTGCACACAATTTACAAATATGTTCCCTCGTTTTACAAATTCGTGCACACAATTTACTAATATGTTCTCTCGTTTACTAAATTGTGCATACAATTTACTAATGTGTTCCTTCAATTTACTAAAACGTGCACATGATTTACTAATTCGTTCACTTGGTTTACTAAAACATACACACAATTTACTAATTCATTCCCTTGTTTAACAAAATCATGCGCACAATTTACTTATTCCTTCTCTTGTTTTACAAAATCGTGTGGACAATTTACTAATATGTTCCCTCGGTTTACTAAAATGTACACACAATTTACTAATTCTTTCTCTCGTTTGACAATCGTGCGCACAATTTACTAATATGTTCCCTCTTTTACAAAATCTTGCACACAATTTACTAATAAGTTCCTTCGGTTTACTAAATTGTGCACACAATTTACTAATTTGTTCATTTGATTTACGAAAATGTGTGCACAATTTATTAATTTGTTTCCTCGTTTTACTAAATTGTGCACGCAATTTACTCATTTGTTCCATCTGTTTACTAAAACGTATGCACAATTTACTAATTCATTCTCTTGTTTTACAAAATCGTGCGCACAGTTTACTAATATGTTCCCTCGGTTTACTAAAATGTACACACAATTTACTAATTCCTTCTTTCGTTTGACAATATCGTGCAACAATTTATAAATATTTTCCCTTGTTTTACAAAATCGAGCACACAGTTTACCAATATATTCCCTCGTTAACTAAATTGTGCACACGATTTACTAATTTGTTCACTTGGTTTACTAAAACCTACTCACAATGTACTAATTCATTCTCTCGTTTTACAAAATCGTGTGCACAATTTACTAATATGTTCCCTCAGTTTACTAAATCATATGCACAATTTACTAATTTGTTTCCTCGGTTTACTAAAATGTACACACAATTTACTAATTCCTTCTTTCGTTTGACAATATCGTGCGAACAATTTATAAATATGTTCCCTTGTTTTACAAAATCGAGCACACAGTTTACTAATATGTTCCCTCGTTAACTAAACTGTGCGCACAATTTACTAATTTGTTCACTTGGTTTACTAAAACCTACGCACAATGTACTAATTCATTCTCTCGTTTTACAAAATCGTGTGCACAATTTACTAATATGTTCCCTCAGTTTACTACAACTAATATGTTTCCTCGGTTTACTAAAATGTACACACAATTTACTAATTCCTTCTTTCGTTTGACAATATCGTGCGAACAATTTATAAATATGTTCCCTTGTTTTACAAAATCGAGCACACAGTTTACTAATATGTTCCCTCGTTAACTAAACTGTGCGCACAATTTACTAATTTGTTCACTTGGTTTACTAAAAACTACGCACAATGTACTAATTCATTCTCTCGTTTTACAAAATCGTGTGCACAATTTACTAATATGTTCCCTCAGTTTACTAAATCATATGCACAATTTACTAATTAGTTTCCTGGGTTTACTAAAATTTACACACAATTTACTAATTCGTTCACTTGGTTTACTAAAATGTACGCACAATTTACTAATTCATTCTCTCATTTGACAAAATCGTGCGCACAATTTACAAATATTTTCTCTCATTTACTAAATTGTGCACACAATTTACTAATTTGTTCCCTCAATTTACTAAAACGTGCGCACAATTTACTAATTCGTTCACTTGATTTACCAAAAATTGTTTACAATTAACTGATTTTTTTCCCCCTCGTTTTACTAAATTGTGTGCACAATTTACTAATTCATTCCCTTGATTTACTAAAACATGTGCACAATTTACTAATTAATTCTCTTTGTTTACTAAAATGTACATGCAATTTAATTCATTCTCTCATTTTACTAAATTTACTAATTTGTTCCCTCATTTTGCTAAATCGTGCGCGCTATTTATTAATTAGTTCCCTTGGTTTACTAAAACATATGCACAATTTACTAATTCATTCTCTTGTTTTACTAAAGCTAAAGTTCTGTCGTTTTAATTAAATCCTGCGCACAAAATATTTTTTTTCATTGCATGTTATATGCAGGGCTTCATACTATGTAATCTGATTATGATAAATAAAAAATACTTTTCAGTTTTCAGTGAGTCAGTGCTTATACCTTATGTAAATTACTTAACATATGTATGCAGCATCAGGCTTTTTGCTGTTCTTAACAAGTTCATTGCAGTGTTACAGAGTGTGAGTGTAGAATGTCTGCACAGCTCAGATGATGTGCCGAGAATGAAAGCATGCATATCTCTAGTCCTGGAATCATGCAGCTTGCACTGTCATAAATAATGCAAAAAACAGTCACACTCCATTTGCCTGTTTCTGTCAGCAAAACTTGATTTGTTTCAGAGCAGTTTCAGAGAATTTCAACTTGACAGTGACCCAGTGGCAGAATTAATCGACTTGTCGCGTAACCCCCTACCCTATAGCCCTCCTCACTTTCTCTTGCTGAATTTAAACGTGGAAAAGAACCTGCCAACGTTGGCCAGCAGGGATTTATGTGTATTCCAGGTAAAAAGTATCTCACTAAATGTTTTTCATTTCTCTAAACGACCAGGAATTGTTATTCTTTATGTACTTTTTCCATTTTTTTTTATCATGCATTATCATAGCATCTTTTTTCATAAACTAAACGTTGCCTAAATTAAATACAAACTTGATGAATAAATATGCATCATCTTGGATTTCCTTTGTGGCTATAAAATAGATTTTCTCAAGCACTGCCGTGTCAAGGCTGTATTACGTGCACTTTGTTTAAAAATCAGATTTTGCTTCATGAAGTTTCATGTGGGCCAAGGATTTTTAAGGAAGTTTTGCATTGAATATCAATAATACAAACTTTTTTAAGGTCCACATTTGCATCACACACCCAATTAGGCCAAGGGTGCAAAGTAAGAACACGCTCCAGTGATAACCTGTTATGCCAAACACAGCTTACAATTTGGTTAACAAATTTTATTTAGAAAACCAGAAGTAATTTAAAGTGCGAGTCTGACCCAAAAGGTGTCTAAATCTGAAGAAAAAAATCTGTAAACAAAGAGGTACATTTATGTACCTCCAGAACTATTTGCAGAAGTTTCTTTCCTGTTCTCAAAAGCAGAAGCTCTAACTCTGGGTCTTTTGTGAGGGGGATTTTGTAGATATCTAGCGGTTTGATGAGATTTAATGTAATGTAATAGGCTACTGCTAGCAAGTGGCCAACTATGTATCTTTAGCGGCTCTGTAGAACATGTTATTCATTTTTCATGCCTTTCGGAACACATATTCACGCTTCAGGCTTCTTATTCATAAAATATATAACAGGTGTGTATAGCTTTTCATCTTACACTACTAGTCAAAGTTTGTGGACAGTAAGATTTTTAATGTTTTTTTTTTTTTTTAAAGAAATCTCTTCTGCTCACCAAGCCTGCATTTATTTGATCCAACGAACCGTAAAACAGTACAATTTTGAAATATTTTTACTATTTAAAATAACTGTTTTCTATTTAAATATATTTTAAAATATTTATCCCTGTGATTTCAAAGCTGAATTTTTAGCATCATCATTCCAGTCTAGGAATTAATCACGATTAATCGCATACAAAATAAAAGTTTGAGTTTGCCTAATATATGTGTGTGTACTGTGTGCAATGATTATGTATATATAAATACACACAAATGAATGTATACATTTAAGAGAAATATGTACAAAATATTTGTATTTATATATAAATTATATAAAAATTATAATAAATACATATACTTGTAAATATTTCTTAAATATATACATGAATGTGTTTGTATTTATATATACATAATAATTACACACAGTACACACACATATTAGGCAAACTCAAACTTTTTTGTATGCAATTAATCGTGATTAATCGTTTGACAGCCCTACTCCAGTCACAAGATTCTTCAGAAATTATTCTAATATTGTGATTTGCTGCTCAAAAAACATTTATTATTATTATTACGTTGAAAACACCTGAGTCGAATTTTTTTCAGGTTTCTTTGATGAATAGAAAGTTCAGAAGAACAGTATTTATCTGAAATAGAAATCTTTTGTAACATTATAAATATGTTGTAATTATAAAACTGTACTCAACTGTACTCTACTCAACTGTTTTAAATATTGATAATAATAACAAAATGTTTCTTGAACAGCAAATCAGCATATTAGAATGATTTCTGAAGGATCATGATGCTGAAAAAAATTCAATTTTAAAATATATTCAACTAGAAAGCTGTTATTTTAATTAGTAAAAATATTTCACAATATTATCGTGTTTGCTGTATTTTAGATCAAATAAATGCAGGCTTGGTGAGCAGAAGAGACTTCTTTAAAATACATTAATGAACTTTTGATGTATAACGGTGTATAACGGTGTATAACGAAAGAGGAGACAAATATAATTAAACTGATTTGACGTCATTATTCATATGCATGAATTTTTATCACATACCACCTGTGACGCTTCAAACTATGAAACACTCTCTGTCTCAGATGTGAAGTGGAAATAAATAAAAGAGAATAATTGCAGCTATTTTCAGTCTCTGCACCCTATATTTTGCACAGAATTTTATAAAAGACAAGCAGCAATGTGTATTATACATTTTTAATTTAACCAATCCAGCATTAAGCTATAATGGTTATTTTAATTAAAGACGTTTTCTAGTTCACAGTCTGCAGTGAGGGATCTCGCTCTCGAAATGTTGTATCAGCAAGGCCAGAGACCAAGCTAACACATCCATTATTTTGGGCTTAAAGATGGAACACCCACCACCATCTAGACCCAAACCACTGGTTTTTCCATTTCTTTCTTTGCTTGATAAACGGGAAACCCACGGAGTGACAAAGGTGTATTGGAGTCATTAAACACTAGTAAGAAATGTGGCACACTTGGCGTGGCTCTCTCCGCGGTGTGATTGATTGGGTTGTTGACCCGCTCCACCCCTCTGCCGCTTCCTGTTACACCAGCCACGACGGCCAGTGTGGGCTTGCGATTCTGCTGTTTGAGGCTTCTAAACATGGACTATTTTGCATCTCGCGGTTTAATTGATTTAGATCGTTGCATGCTCTCTAAATGACAGATGTGATTTTCTGACACGCTGCTTTAATATGAACCGCAACGCTCCTAATGCTTGCGCTCATTTGCAAACTGTTGAACTAGCTTGTAATTGATATTTCTAAGTACCATCTGGAAGGCACAAAAAAACAACAATTGTTTTCAGCTCTAAACGACTAAAAACAAGGGAGCACAAATTATTCCCGGGGTGAGGGGCTTATTCCTTTTCACGTGTTTTTGTAAATATGTAAATATCTGCAAATTAAGGCTGTTTAAATAGCACTCTTGCTTTCATTAAAAGTTATAAACTGGTAACGGTTCCACACCTCATCACCCTGCAAAAGATGAACACGTCTCTGAATTTAATTTCGATCTCATTTTGCCTGCAATTACTGCATTGGTCTGCTATTTCTTCTTCCCTAACAGCAGCATTTATTTTCCCTGTGAAACATATCACGCTATTTCTACTGACTGCTTATTGCTATGGAGATCTTAAGTGCTTCCTGAGGATACTTTAACATTTGCATAATGCTGTCAAAGAACAAAGGTGGTCTTGATTGTAAGTGTTATTTGACATTTAAAATATTTCTGTGGTTTGGAAGGACATGTAAATGTTGGTCACTCGCAAATTTCATAGTGTTTTGTCTCCCGTGGAGTTCATTCTTTGATCACAATGGTAGTGAATGGTACTGTATTTATGTGCTGTGTTGAATTTACACGTGACAGCAGTTATTTGTTTCATTTTTATTATTGCAATGACAGATGTAATTATTTTAAACAAACAAACAAATAAATACATACATTAAATACAATTAAATGCATACAGTACAGGTCAATTAATAAGTAAGCAAGTAAATAAATATATAATATATATACAGTAGTCAACATTTGAAGTGGATCAAACCCTTTCGTCAGAGTAGTTCTAAAACAAAAAACAATACCCGTTCTTGTCTTTGGATATCTTTGATGAACTTGTTCAATCCACATCAAATGTTGACTACAGTATATATATCCCAATAATTTATTTAAATTTATCATTGTGGAAATTTAAAGGGAAGGCATGAATAAATTAATTAATAAATGTATTGTCTTGTCATTGATCATCTCTGCAAATTTTTAAATAAATAAATAATGCATTGTCATGCCAACTGTGCAAATTTAATTAAATATTTATAAATAAACATATTTTATTTATTTATTTAAATAAATTTGCATATAAATAAATTGGTGCAAACTTATTTGTATTTAGTTGTATTTGTATTTAGTTATTTAAATGAATATATAAATGTGTAATTGTGCTAGTTTATATATATATATGTGTGTATATATATATATATATATATATATATATATATGTGTATATGTATGTGTGTGTGTGTGTATGTTTATTTAATTCATTATTTTTTTTAAATAAATGTGCACATATGACTGAAAATAATAAATATAAAATAATCAAATAAAATAAAATAAAAAATAAATATTTTTTGCTATTGGTACAAACTTATGTACAGTATTTATTGATTTAAATACATAAATATGTAATAGTGCAAAATGAAGTAAAACTTGTCATCTGTGCAAATTTAGTTAAATATTTATAATATTATAATAAAATATAAATTTATTTTGCAATAAATGGCAATGAATATATTTTATTCATTTATTTAAATACATTTGCACAGATGACAATAAAAAAAGATATTGTTACTGGTGCCAGCTTATGTATTTTTTATTTAAATAAATACTTAAATGTTTATGTGCAAATTTAAATAAAATGTATTGTCATGTCATCTGTGCAACTGTAATTAAATATTTATAAATATTAAATAAAATGTATTGTCATGTCATCAATGCAAATGTAATTAAATATTTATAAATATTACAATGACATTTAAATATAATATATATATATATATATATATATATATACTAATAATAATAATATATATATAATTTATTTAAATACATTAAATATATATATATATATATATATATATATATGGTAAACTTTTGAACGGTAGTTCACAATGCTTGATTAACTCATAATGCACCTCTTTGGATGAGTATTGCTCGAATATCTCTCAGAAGGCATTTAAAAATACATTTTAAAAATAAATGTTCATGATCAAACTGTTATCAGAAAGAAAAATGTGTGTACATTTTTTTTATCTCCATAATCTCTTCATTTTTATTTATTTAAATGTTAAATATTGCACATCGGTAAAGAGCTGCTCATATCCCATCAGCCATGTGTTCATCCCTGTGATTGACAGCTCTGGCAGCGCCGTGTGGACACAAGGGCGATATTGATATGGCTTAGATTAGCCTCTCCACATCCCTCAGCTTTCATCATGTCTTTTTCCTCTTTCTGCAGAGATTCTCCATAATCTCTTCATGTGAAAAGCTAAATCTAAAATCTTTTTTTGTCACTCTTTCAGTAACCAGACTAACCAAGGCACCGCGAAGAAATGAACCAAGACAGGTTCATTTTTGTGTGTTTGGTGACGGATGGTCTTGAACTGACGACAGCTCTCTGATGATTTGATTTTCTGTAAGCGTGGAGGCAGCTGAACTTGCAGTCACAACGCTGCATACAAAACAAAATGAAGAGAGCATTTTGGGTCATAGATTCCAGCAATTAAATCTTACCAGTAGTTTAGCTCCATGAGCTGTGCATATGTTGTAAAGGACACCTAAAGTAGTTTAGGTTAAATTTGAAATGACTGCATGAAATACCTTTGAGGTTATGTGTGTTGCATGCAAAACAGTTTGATTAAAAATAAGCATAAAAAAACTGACTTTAGAATGAGAGCTTGAAGCGCTATTTGTAGCTCATTTTGTAGCATGTATTTCTAAGTGAAACTGGAGATATAGTAAGGCAAAAATATAGCTCTCTACTTTTTTCTCACTGAATCGTGATTTTATCCAGTGCGTTTTGCCAAATTCTCATTTTTAATATAATCATTAACAACATTTACATTTCTGAACTAGTCTCTTGGTTTCACAGGGTAGACGTTCTGTATCCTTTCAAGCATTGCCAGAATCATTTATGAAAAAGTTTGAAATTATCATGAAGGAAAGAGAGATAATATATTCTTGTTGCTTCTTACTAGAAGCCTTCTTTCACTTTAGCTTCTTTCCTTTAATGTTGTTCAGTGTAACTAACAATAAATGTACGTAAGCAAAGAAGTTTATTAATTGCCCCCACAGGTGCATAGATGAAAGCAAATGGGGTTCAGATTGACCAGTACCCTCCCGCATATCTCTCCTTCTCTCTTTCTCTCTCTCTCTCTCTCTCTTTTTTTTTGGCTCCTCTTTCTGTAATACAGCTCGTTATCTATTTGCTGAGAGTGTTGTTGTATAATTGAAGGGTCAATACTGAACTGATCCTCCTTCCTCATGTAGGAGGACATTCATTAATCGGCTAGATGATTCATCAAGATGGTGTAGATTCTCTCCCTGCCTGACCAGCTCACAAAATCTCTAAAACCAGCAATCAAGACCAGGCTGGGAGTTAACTTAAACGTATTTACACACATTTTTCTTTCTGATAACAGTTTGATCATGAACATTTATTTTTAAAATGTATTTTTAAATGCCTTCTGAGAGATATTCGAGCAATACTCATCCAAAGAGGTGCATTATGAGTTAATCAAGCATTGTGAACTACCGTTCAAAAGTTTACCATTCAATTATTTAAAAAAAAACTACAAATTTTTGTCCTTTGTAAAATTAGCAAACATTGTAATGCTCCAGTGTGAGCTCATTTTAAAAATTTGCCTCTACCTACAATCCTGAAAAATTCCAAAAAGTACAGATACTTTACACACAGTACTTGTTTTTGTTCTGCACAGAGAGTACAGAACAGAATAAAAAGTACCGTTGGACTTTTTATTCTGTTCTGTACTCTCTGTACAGAACAAAAACATTTATTTCAGTGAAAAAAGTCCCAAAATTCTCTATTTCAACATTTTAAACAATAGGGCCCTACAATCTTTTTCTTTTTTCCCCCAGAAATTCTTGCGTGTTTTAATATTTCTGATAATCAAACGAAGGCATTAAACATTTTTTTTTTGCCAAACAAACTGAGGTTTACTGTTAAAATTAATACATGGAATAAAAATTGTGTGAATATTCAGTTTAAGAAGTTTTAATAATAACTACAGTATTGATTTCTACAATTAAGTGGTTAATCTTGTAATAATATTTATTTTTATCATTTCATTGTTTTATTTAAATTTGGCAGAAATAGGAATGTATAAAGACCAACATTTTACTGTACAAAAGTAGTACAAGACATATATTTCTGTTACATGTTAAATTGTACTTTTATTTTGACGGGTTGCGTATAGTTTCTGATTGTATACAGTATGATATGATGCTAGTTTTCTTAAACTAAAGGGTAAAATTCACATGAAGTGACTCTCACAGCAAGATTAATTTTATGTGTCCATACCGTCATATAATGAGACTCAGAGGCTGAAAATCACAGCGAGCGTCACGCTTGCTTCAGAATTTATGTAGTAAACAAACCCGCGTCTCTGCCATTCATACATACAGAGGCAAACGGAACATGCAGGATTCATATTTAAACCGTCTTTTTGCGTTTCAGTATTCACAGACAATAGTTCATATTCATAGACGAATTCCTTGGCATTCCGCGCTATAGAGTAAATTCCGTTTTTATGAATGGACTCGCGATCCCCTCAGTGTTTTTGCGAAGGAAAAATTATAGACGCGCATCCATGTACAGACAGAAATGACATGCCGTCGTGTAAATAAGAATAATACCATAGGGTTTTTTAGTTTGTTTAATTAAAGATTATAGACCTGTATAGACCTGTTCTATAGGATAATGGTAGGGGAAACACTGGGACGACAGCGCAGTGTTTAAAAACTACAAAATATGCTAGTGCTGGGTAAAAAAACAACAACAACAAAAAACGATTTCTTGATGGAAATAGATTTGCATTGTAATAAACCAATATCGATTCTTAATCGATCTCTTGGTCTATGCTGTTTTCAGACGACGAATGAACAGTACATAGTGCGTCTTCCTTCCAATAAATAGCAATAGGCTAGGTTTTGTGTTACTTTTGATTTGAAACAAAGTCTCAGATTTTAAATTCTGTAAATTTTCTTTGGAAATTCAAGCAATAAATACCGTTTTGGCGCTCTTTAATGAGCCGTGATAGGTCGTTGTAGCTTTTGTGTACTGGCCTGTGCGTAATCAGATGCATAGGAAAACATTCATGATAGTTTCGTTTTTGTTCTGTATCCCGTGCTCTGCTAGTCTCAGCCTCAGACGTCACGCCCACGGAACGCTGGCTAAACGTCTGATGCATATGGTACACTTAACTGGAAACACTTCAGGAATGTCGAAGTCGTCATCTGATTAGTTGAATTTGATCGGATTTCCGGGAGACGCGAGTGTCGCGTTTATTTTCGGTCCGCCTGGAAACTAAGCGCAGACGGATTTACTCAGCGTTTTGCTAAAAGGTGCTTATGCAGACGCCATTGTTGTTATACACATTTGCGACGTTCGCAAACAAATTACTGACTTACTGCTTGTTCTCCCTCTTCTTCGTCAACTTTCAATGCTGGTTATTTTAATGACTGATTTGTTGCATGCCAGTCTGTTGTTGTGGGGGCATTTCCACGCACCGAAACGTGACGCTGAACGAAACGAACTGTGATTGGTTGTTTGACATGTCGGTCAAACGGCCTTATGGGCGGGCCTTGGCCAATGAAAGCTGCCATGAATTCCAGACCTTTAGCCGTCAGTCTGAAGGTCTGGCCAAAGAGTATACTCTTTGGTCTGGCTACGCGAGACTAGTGCTCTGCTGACTGGAGCGCAATCGCCACCAACTGGACAGGAGTAGGAATTACAGCTACAATTATGCAATAGATCACCCTCAGTGTAATCTGTCAAAATGACAGATGGCCTTCAGATATATATATCTGAAGGCCATCTGTCATTTTGACAGATTACACTGAGGGTGATCTATTGCATATATATATATATATATATATATATATATAAAATTTAAATAAATTGTGAAAAAAAAAAAAAAAAATATATATATATATATATATATATTGCTATTGGTACAAACTTATGTATTTATTGATTTAAATACATAAATGTGTAACAGTGCAAAATGAAGTAAAATTTGTCATGTCATCTGTGCAAATTTAGTTAAAAATTTTTGTCCTTTGTAAAATTAGTGAACATTGTAATGCTCCATTGTGAGCTCATTATAAAAATCTGTCTACTTACAATCCTGCAAAATTCCAAAAAGTACAGATACTTTACACTGCAGCTTTCAGCTGAATTTGACATCAATGGCAGTAATACATCAACAACTGTTATTTCTCTTCACGCAAATTATGATTACATGGCAAATTAGCAATTAATAAAGATATTTTTGCGAGCTTCCTTTCACAGTTCCACAGTAAGGGATAGATCACCCAAAAATGAAAAATCTGTCATTAATTACTCACCCTTGTGTATTTTTTTTTAGACCTGTAAGACCTTCATTTTCAGAACTCAAATTAAGTCATTTTGTATAAAATCTGAGAGTTTTCTGACCCTGCATGGACAGCAACGCAACTGACATGTTCAAGGTCCAGAAAGGTAAGGACATGTTAAAACAGTCATGTGACATCAGTGGTTCACCCATAATTTTCATGAAGCTGCGAGAATACTTTTTGTGCACAAAGAAAAGAAAAATAATGAGTTTATTCAACTATTTCTTCTCTTCCGTTTCAGTCTTCGACGTGCGTTCACTAGAGTACCGTGACACATGCGTGTGGTGCTGCTGACGCAGGAGCTGGTGTTCTAACGTAGAATGTCCGTCTCTCTTAGTTTATCATCTGTGTATTATGGTTCAAATAAGTAAGGCTTCACAAAAAATTCATCCTCTCTGTAGAAATCTTCAGACATGTTTACGAAGACTGTTTTATGTACAGTGTGCATCTTCTGCTTCTAAACAAAGTGCAGCACATCTGGGTTCAACGTCAGAACGCCAGCTGCTGCAGAGACTGATAAGGAAGAGCTGAACTGAACTGTTGAATAAATTTGTTGAATAAATTAAAAGTTGTTAAATTTGTTTTCTTTGTGCACAGAAAGTATTCTCATAGCTTCATAACATTACAGTTGAACCACTGATGTCACTATTCTAACAATATTTTTAACAATGCCATTATTTAGGGGTACACAATACATTTATTTTTGGTACTTGCCGATACAGAGTACCGATACGGATATTTTTAAATGTACCAATACATGTTTAAAACAAATCTGTATAATGTTAGTTGGTTGACTTAATTTATCAAATAGATACAGTCAAATCAAAACATGATGTAACATGGGGTTTTGGGGTTTGTTTTATGTTCTTGTTTTCATGTCTTTTATTTAGTCTTTTATTCATGCTGTTAGTTTCTTGCTTCCCTTGCCCTCATTTGGTATTGGTATTGGCTCTTCTGTTCAATGTGTCATGTTCTGATTGGTTGTCCAAGTCACATGTCTTGTTTCTCATTGGTTGGATTGTGTCATGTGACCCTGATTGTTTGGTATAAAGGTGCGTTCACGCCATATCGGAATTCCAGTAATTACGAGATTCCAACTTGTAAAAAGCATTCACGTCCTCGTAGAACTCGTAATTACAACTTGAGAACTGAAAGGCTTCTGAGAGCTACGACTTGTACTACCACCTGTACTTTGTGCATTGATAGTGTTGCCATATGTTGCTTTCACTCCATGTTGTAAGTACCATAATTCAGACAGTGTTTCTTTGTCTGAATATGGCACTTGTCACATGCTGTGTGGTTTCAAGTACAAGTACAGGAGCTCAGTATCGGTGCATCCCTATCATTATTTTAACGATGTTGTTACTACCTTTCTGAGCCTTGAATGTGTCAGCTGCATTGCTGTCTATGCAGGGTCAGAAAGCTGTCTGATTTCATCAAAAATATATTAATTTGTGTTCCAAAGGTGAACGAAGGTCTTACAGATTTGGTAATTAATGACAGAATGTTCATTTATGGGTGAACTATCTTTTTAACTATAATACCTATTTGTAAACTAATACATTTTGACATTTGCATCACATGATCAGCTCCATATATATGATTTTCTGACATAGTAAATTTGCTCAGAAGCGCACCCGGTACAGCATTGCACTTGCAATGTAGAGCGCACTGGTATGAATGCCATTAAACGCGAGTTAGGATAAAATAACTCGAAGACTGAAAACAGCATGGTTGCTTCAGCAAATGCATTTTTATGTCATGTTTGTTTTTGTTAACACTATTGGTTATGTTTAGGTTAGAGTTTAGCATAGGTGTTACATTATTTTTAAACACAATTAACCTTTGTAGCACTCACCGGACATTTCATTTCCAAACTGTCATGACACGTACAATAACTAACTTAATAAAACATTGCCAGATTTACCTTCATCTGCTGTGAATAAAACAGAATGTGCTTTTAGCTTCACTCACTGAATATTTCACTTTGAAAGTATCACGTCAACATGATATGCAGAAATGTCATCACAGGAGCATTTTTCAATAATCCTGGTTGATATTCTCCCATCTGTGCTGACTCTGCTCTCTCCCTTTTAACTCTCTGTTTTTGACAAAGAAGATAGGACAGATGACAGCTGTTGCCTTTTGTACCACCAGTTGAATAAACCTGTTTTTTATTTTATGAGATGCATACAGGAGAATTTGACTCTGATATTTTAGCATATAGCACAAGAGTAACCGATACCCACATTGTTTGGAGCATGTGGTTATCAGTATGTTGGTTGTTTGCTTTGCTTAACAGTAAAATAAAAAGGATGATATGCTGAGATGGATGAAAATTGCATTTGCTGCCTATTGTAATTCTACATCATACACCTGGCCCGCTGTGTTAAATCGATATTCGCACACGCTCATGTGAGCAGTCATGCAGAGGTAAATCCTCTGGGGAGATCAAGCACATGACATTTCCTGTGTTCTCAAGGTCACCAGCCTTGATTCTCTCTCAATGAAGCCTACAGATAAAGACGGATGACCCTGATATATACTAATAGAGGGACATTAAAGGAGAGAGCTCACCAAAATGCCTCGGCGCGCAGTTCACGGCAGAATAAATTACCCCTCCTATGCCTCGCCTCTGTTGAAATGATCGCAATGTACTGCTCATTCTAATAGGACAGGACGTAAAGACATGAGAGGCGTCTATCATTGTGTCGGATGTCAGATGTAAGTTTGATTATTAAGGCCTCCTTTGTAAAGGTCATTTTGACAAGTTCAGCAGTAAGTGATGCGGTCTGAAATCATCAGCCCTCTGCAGGGTCTAGATTTAACACACTGCGAGTGGTAAATGTGAGAAAGTTGTTGAGTTTCTTGCCATTAGGCCTTGAGCTTTATTAGGAAAAAGCAGCCTAGTATGTTAAATAAAAGTCAAATCAATCAGTTAGAATTAAATCAAACGGGTGTAATAGCCAGCGAGAGAATATTCCTCGTTTTCTCAATGACGTGTCACGTTTTTGTTTGAAACAGTTTGAAACAGCCGACGCTTTAAAAAATATTAAATACAATTTAACTTATTAATTTAAATGAAATAAATTTGTGGTGGCAAAGCTCAGTTTTCATCAGTCATTATTACAGTCTTTGGTGTCAAATTATCCTTTAGAGATCATTCTGATATGCTGATATATTATCAATGTTGGAACACAGCTGTGCTGATTTATTTATTTATTTATTTATTTATTTATTTAACTTTATTTTTTGATGAAAAAAAATATTCAATTAAAACAGAAATCTTTTGTTACAATCTTTACCATCACTTTTAATCACTTTTTGTCAGTGTTGCAAAAGATTTATATTATTTTTTAATTTAAAAAGTTGAACTGAAAGAACCGTTTATTAAAAATAGAAATTTAATATCACTTTTTTAATCAGTGTAACTTTCCTTGCTGAATAAAACTATTAATTTCTTAAAAAAAAAAAAAAAACAGTATTGTAAAATGTAACATATCCTTGCTGATTAAAAGTATTAGTTTGTTAAAAAACACAACAAAACCAAACATTATTACAAAACATTTCTTTTTTTCTACCTTTTTTTCTTATTTTTTAGAGCCTTATTTTTCCAGGAGTTCTTTTTTTGTTTGTTTGTTTTATGAAAAAAGTAAAAAAGAACAGTGTTTATTAAAAATAGAACTCTTTAACAATCTTCACTATCACTTTTTATCAGAGTTCTTTCTTTCTTTCTTTCTTTCTTTCTTTTTCTTTTTTTTTAAATCAAAGAATCAAAGAAAGAAAAAAAGTATTACAAGTTCCAAAAAATATTAAGCAGCACAACTGTTATTAGATTGATGACAGGAATAACTTATATTGGTAACAGGAATAAACAGGAATAAATGAATGATAAATGAGCATTAATATTTCACAATATTACTGTTTTTATTGTATTTTTGATCAAATAAATGCAGCCCTAAAGAGGCTTTTCAAAAACACACACACACACACACACACACAGAAACATTTGTTCTAGAATGTTTACTGAGAAATTGCTAGTAAGTTTCACAATTAATGCATTGAATTGTGAACATTTTAAGAAAAAAAAAAGAAAAAATAAATAGTATTTTTTTAACAGTTTAATATATTTTTTGTAACAGAGTAAAAGTCTTTACTATCACTTTTGATCAGTTATATGGTATATTTCCCTACGATAAGCCATTTAATTTATTCAGATCATAGGGCCTTGTGCTCATGTTTTATGAATGAGGCTCATACAGTGAACTGAAATAATTGGAATCTGCTGCTTTCAGAGAGAAAATCAATTTGCTAGGAAACAAGTGTCTTTCAACAACAATATTCCCAGGGATTTTTAGATGCCACGTCGAAATGTACTTTTGCAAACTCTCAGCACCTCATCGCATTTACCATGAGCAGCGTTCACGCTGTCTGTCAGCGGAGGGGCAATTCCCACACGCTAGTCAACTTTAACAAACTTCAAATGCACGCTCAGCCACGACTGCCAGGGTGAATTTGTAATTAAACCTGCTGGTTAACAGGAACACCTGCAATGAAGGAAAAGATTTGGAGGAGCGGCGGAGAGATAGCATATTCTAAATTTCATTAGAGATCAAGAGGACTACAGAGGGCTCGTACGAGCTTCTGAGGATGAAACACAAATTTGCATTCAGCGCAGCTCTCCGTTGGTGTCTTAGAGACAGCTTGCCCAAGTAGGAAACATAATGAAGTGCCTTCATATTGATGTTTTGACAAGGCAGAGAGAAACACGGCACACGTAGGGAACAAACATCCATGCTTGAAAACAAATAAATCAATGGGGCTGGCCTTCATCCAGTTGTTAGCTCAGCTTATCTCTGTGTCCAATCTGAATGGTGATGTGTATCATTTTTTACCAGCTTAATATACAAAGACAATTATGAACAAGCCATTTGTAGATTGATTTCCCTGGAAAATTTCCGATTTCAAAACACTGTTTGTTTGAGCATCCCAAAATTTGCTAACCTGCCCAACATAGCAACACTGACTCCAATGGCTTGAGTTTAGGGCAGGACTGTGTTTGTCCAGGACCAGGAAACCTCAATGATATGACGCTCGTGCTCATTAATTCACAAATACAAAAAAAATGCACTTTATACAATGACTGAAAAAAATGAATCGGTTTTAATTTTTGTAAACACTGAAAAATAGTTTGTAGGATTTACTTGATAACATCTTTGAAAGAATTTGCATCTGAAGTAAATTTTATTGCTCTGTACAATTTACCTGTTATTGTCAAGTAAAATCTACTTACCGAAGTTAAGTAAATTTAACAAAGAAAATAAGTAATTTTAGCTTGGCCAGTAAAAGTTTTCTTAGTCAAAGCTTACTTGGCAATACTGATTTTACTCAGTTTATTAAATAATATAAGTAAATAATACAGTAGATATAATGTAGACACCGTATCTACATACATGTGGCACATACCCAAGCACAATTTCAATAACATTCTGTAGATCGTTTTTGAGTATGAATCTGCCATTTTAAGTCGAAAATGAACTCCAGATGTCATAAAAATGCAAGTTACTAAACCTAACACACAGCTGGAAAACTGCTTATTAGTTATTCATGCCCCAGTGCATGATGGGAACACCAGTGTCACAAATTGACTAGGTATTTAATTATATACCATTGATGTTTATGCTTTAATTTCTATAAACTTGAATTGAGTACTAATATAGAATATATTTTTTTACTATTTCCTGACCTAACTACTATGTAGAAATTTTATTTTTTTTCTGTAGTATTTGCTTTATCATAAATAAATCATAAACATGATGTTTATGAATTAATAATTCATAATATTTAAAAAAAAACTTTTTACTTTCATCTTTAATGCTCACCAAGGCAAAATATATTTGAGCAAAATTATAGTAATGTATTATTAAGTTTGTAATGTCTTTTTAATAATGTTTTTTGTCATTTATATATATATATATATATATGATTCCACCACTTTTAAATTTAATATCATTGATTTTTTTTCTTAAAAATTGTAGAAAAGTTTGAAATCATATGAAATCAACATTAATAAAACATTAATGGTACTTGGTACTTTAGTATTCTTTTTTTGTTTGTTTGTTTTTGTTTTTACAAATGTTTTTGCTTGTTTTGCTTTTTTTTTCTTTTAGAAAACTGTTTTGTTTTTTTTTAGTAGTAATATTTCACATGATTACAGTTTTACTGTATTTATGATCAAATAAATGCAGCCTTGGTGAGCATAAGAGACTTGAATTAAATTAAATTAAATTAAAAATTTACTAACCCCAAACAGTACAAACAGTAGCCTTTTTTTTGTACTGTAATTGTACACACTCTGATACTGCATGCCACTGTCCCCTTATTTATTTATTGGTGATGCAAGCGGCACAGAAAAGCCGTACTTCACCTTTAAGAATAACACAAGCACCTTTTAGTATTCCCCCAAATATATGGCACTGCAATTCGTTCCCTCCACGCTTCCGTTTTCCTCTGCATAATTAACACGTTGCACTTTCACAGGAGCTGAAAAGCTTTTCTCGGCTGCATTGAGGAACTGTCACTAGGTGGAGACCTTAATCTAAAGATGCAGAAGGAATAGAGAAACAGGGTGAACGATGCATAAACATCGACACAAAGCAAAGTCCTTGTATTTGACTACACCCTGACGGGAGGAGGGGATGCAAACACCCCCTAACATCAGCCCTCTACCTCATACACACCTCAAAGCTGTACAAACAATACAACCTACAGTTATTTGTTTTCCTACTGTATGTCCCTCTGGGGATACGGCCGGCGGATGGAAACGGCAACCCCATTATTACAGGACCGTGTCCTTTTTGCTGAACCCTTGTGTTGTATGAAGTTTACACTTTGAGTTCTCATTAATAGAACTGCTGCTCTGCCACCACCCAGTTAGTCTGAATCGCAGTTGCTTGGCAACAGTGAAATATCTATCCCCTGTTCCTTTGCTCAACATGGCAACTTTTTGTGGATAATCAATGCGTTATGTGGAAGGCGAAACATTTGTGGCATGATTAGCAGGAAACGGTGACTCTTCCCGAAAATCCCAAGGTTATGACAAAGTTAATGGGCAATTTGCAAGCATTGTTTCTTCCCCATCAAGACATGCAGCGTCTGTGGCGACCTCACGAGAAACTAAAGAGCATCTTTGTCATCGCTATCTGTCAATTCTTGCTTTGTTTTCCAGTGAGACCTGAGACTTTTGGTTACAGAGATAATGTGGCTTGTGGTTCACGCGTGTTTGCTAGGTGACAGACCTGTAAGCTTGCCGGAGTGGCGGTGCCCCAGTTAAGCTCCCTAATAAAGCTTGACAGGCAGGCCTCTGCCCGGAATACTGATGCCAGCCGCCTGGCAAGCTGATGGACAGGCGCTCAGCGGTAGTGGCTTATGTTGGCATTACCCTCGCACCTGAATTTTAAACCTCTAACTAAGGGATCTAATGCCTCGGTGCCTGTCTGGCCCCGAACGGAAGCGAAACCTTCGCTTTACAACCCTCTACAGACACCTTGGCAACTAAATCGCCATTGGCTAGTAATTTTTTTTAGTTTACTCGCCAGACTGATACACTATACTACACTATACTATATACTATAACTTGGAGAAAGTTACTTTTAAAAGTAATGCATTACAATTTTGCGTTACTCTCTAAAAAAGTAACTAATTACGTTACCTGGTTACTTTTTATGGAAAGTAATGAGTCACGTTACTTTTGCGTTACTGTGTAAATCTGGGCAGGGCATATTTGTTTGTTTTGATATAAAAAAGTTCTATTTTTGGCAAATGTAAAAGCGCTTTCACACCAAAAACCTCAGGCTGAAGAAAAAGTAAATTTACATCTGTACAGTCGAATGCAGAAGATGAAAGTTCAACGCTCTTCAGCAATAAAAAAAAAGAACGAGTGTTAGTTTATCTTGAGTAATTTTTGCTTATTAATATGGTTGAATTGGATCATCGAAGGGCAGCAGCAAAATACATTGGCTAAAAAATGGGATTAAATACACAAAAGATATTTGTATTAATTAACATGTTTAATTATTGCAGGTTTGCATCACATTCTGAGTTGCATTTAATGGTTTTTATTAATTTAGAGGAAAACTGTATTAAAACTGTTTTTTTTTTTTTTTTTGTGAGTGAGATGAATAATGGATGTTCACATTTATTCGAGAGCTAAAGTAACACTAAAGTAACATCTTACTCCCGATTTCTCTCAACATGGGGACAGGAGAGCTTTATCAATAAACAGGGGAAAAAAAGTAACTGGCGTTACTTATTTGGAAAAGTTTTTCTTATGAATGAAAAAGTAATGCGTTACTTTACTAGTTACTTGAAAAAAGTAATCTAATTACATAACGTGTTTTAACTGAACTTAGGACTGGTTGTGGTGCTTTTTTGCTCATTCAGTGTTTCTGTAAAAAAATGGGAAAAAGTAGCAATAAAATTGATAAGTTAATACTACTACTACTACTACTACTACTACTACTACTAATAATAATAATTATTATTATTATTATTATTATTCAGATTCTAGTAATAAGAACAATTTAAAACGCACTAAGGATTAATGAGCTGCTGGGTTCATGAATATTAATCAGGTTGTGTGCCTTTGCTTAAACTGATTTGCTAAAATCAAAACAGGGACGATAAGAGGTGAGCACCAGCCAATGAGATTTAGCTCATTAGTCGTTTGTGCATTAGCTTCGCCCACTACCGGAGAAACCGGCAAGCTGAAGAATTCCAAAGGAACTCCATCATTTGACAGGAAAATACAACAAAGAATATTGTTTACATGTAGCGCGTCAATTCAGCATGGTTTGCAAGACTCTCTCGCTCTTTCTCTCTCTTTGTGTGTGTGAGACAAAGCGACGGCAAATCATGCGCCTTCACACTAGACTTTACGGTATGTCAAATACAGGTATGTTGCGCATCCATTCAGATGAACTGAACGATAGCACAGATCGCTTGACAGAGAATAAAATTATGAAGCGCTCAATCAGTGTTTGGCGAGTGAAAATATATCTGAGCTAAAATCTGTAAAATCAGAGAATTTATAAACCACTGGCTAATATTAAATATTATTTAGTCGCCCCGAGTAAAGATTTATTCGCATATGCGAGTGATTTACTCGCAATGTAGAGGGTTGCTTTACATCCTGGAGACAAAAGCTCTGAACTTGCTTCTCTATGTTTGGTTGATGCTTTTACAAAAATGTCGTGATGCATCATGCTTCACAGACACAACAAATCCCGGCACGCTTTCGATTTTGACCTGTGATGTATGAGTCGCAGGAGTTTGCTGAACTTTTATTAGATGTGGAGATGTCAGAGGGATAAATCTTTCTCTAAGCACTTTGTTGTAGACATTTGTCAAACCTTTGGCTAGTGTTGGTACGCTAACACTAGCAGTATCTCTCTCTTTCTCTCTCTTTTTTTTTTTTCACTGCATTAATGCAACACACATACGCACACACACATAGACTTTTTATTTAGTTTCCCACTCTCAGGCATCTGATTCCCTACAGTTCGCTGATTATAGAGGAGAGGAACATCAATTATTGAAGCCTGGTTTTCTATGAGTCATCATGGTGTTGCTGAATTAGCCATCTTGCCTGTTTTTCCTCAGACTGTCTGCATTTCAACATGTCTCTGCTGCAGACAGTGCTTCTTCAAGGAATAGTTCAGTGAAAGCACTGTCATCATTTACTCATTGATTCAGGCTTGTGTGATTTTGTTTCTTGTGTTGAACATGAAGGGATAGATTCTGAACACTGTGCTTGTCACTTTTTTCCGTGCAATTAAAAGAAACTAAAAAGGAACAAAAGCAGCATGAAAACAGCCCATGCAACTGGTGAGCAATACTCCAGCTCTTCTGAAGTCCCACGATGGCTTTGTGTGAGAAGCAAGCTCAGATTTAAATCATTTATTTATTAATTTTCCCCTTGCTCTCATATGTCTGCTACATGTCACAGTTGGTGATTGTACAGTTTTAATAAGATGTGATATGTAAAGAAAAATCAAGATTAATATCACTTATTGCCATTTTTTTTATTGTGCCTCATTTTCAATCTAGCTTTTTTCTGTATTATATTTTACATGTATTTAATCAATAAGTACAGTGTATGTGTATGTGTGTGTATATATATATATATATATATATACAGTGCCCTCCACTAATATTGGCATTCATGAAAATAAATCTGCTTTGTTTATCTTTATGATCTTACATTCAAAAAATTCACAAAATGCTAACCTTTCATTGAAGTAAAACAATTAAAAGTGGGGGGAAACTTATGTTATGAAATAAATGTTTTTCTCATATGCTTGTTGGGCACAATTATTGGCACCCTTAGAAATTATAATGAGTAAAATATCTCTGAAGTATATTCCCATTCATATTTGCATTTATTTAGCACACTAGAATGACTAGGAGTATGATATTGTCCAGCAATAACTTCCTGTTTCACAGGATTATAAATATGAGGAGCACAAAGGCCAAATTTCCTTAATCATCCATCACAAGGAATAAAACCAAATAATATAGTTCTGATGTTGTGATGTTGAGCTTCACAAAATAGAAAGTGGCTGTAAGAAAAGAGCTAAAGCATTGAAAATCCCAATTTCCATCATTAGGACGATAATTAAGAATTCCAATCAACTAAAGATGTTACAAATCTGCCTGGAAAAGGATGTGTGTCTATATCGTCCTAATGCATGGTGAGGAGGAGAGTTTAAGTGTCCAAAGACTCTCCAAGGATCACAGTAGGAGAATTGCAGAGATTAGTTGAGTCTTGGGGCCAAAAGACTAAAAAAAAAATTCAAACAGCCCCTACGTCACCACATGTTGTTCAGGAGGGTTTTAAGAAAAATCCTCCTTGCTCATCCAAAAACAAACTCCAGCATATTCAGTTGTCAGACACAACTTGAATTTCAAATGGGAATGGCTTCTGTGGTCAGATGAAACTAAAAAAAAAAGAGCTTTCTGGCAGCAAAAAGTACCCCATGCCCACGGTTAAATATACTGCTGGATCTTTAATGTTGAGGTCCTGGACATCTTGTTCAGATACATGGCATCATGGATTCTAGCAAATACCAACAGATAAAAAATGTAAACCTGACTGCATCTGTTAGAAGTTCTATAATGAGCTGTGGTTGGATCTTCCATCAGGACAGTGATCCAAATCAAACATCAAAATCAACACAAAAATGTGTCACTGAGCATAAAATGAAGCTTCTGCCATGGCCGTCCCGGTTGCCTGACCTGAACCCTATAGAAAATGTGTGAGGTGAACTGAAGAGAAGAAGCACCAGCATGGAGCTGGGAAACTAAAGGATCTGAAGAGTTTCTGTATGAAGGAATGGTCTCTGATCTCTTGTCAGGTGTTCTCCAAACTCTTAAGGCATTAAAGAAGAAAACACAGAGCTGTTACCTTGAATAAAGGACATTGCAATAACTGGGTGCCAATAACTGTGGTCAACATGAACTACAGAAAAACATTTATTTCATAAAGAGATTTTCCCCCTGCTTTCCATGGTTTTACTTAAATGATAGGTTAGAATATTGTGAATTTTTTGAATGAAAGATTAAAAGGGATAAACAATGCAGATTTATTCTTACAGCCACCTTTGCTCATATTTACCAAGGGTGCCAATATTAGTGGAGGGCACTATATATATATATATATATATACACACACACACACACACACACACACACAGTTGTGATCATAAAGCTTTCAGTTTACGTAAACCTTGCAGAATCTGCAAAATGTAAATTTTACCCAAACAAGAGGGATCATAAAAATGCATTTTATTGTTTTAGTACTGACCTGAATCAGATATTTCACATAAAAAATGTTTACATATAGTCCACAAGAGAATATAACAGCTGAATTTATAAAAATGACCCGTTCAAAAGTTTGCATACACTTGATTCTTAATATTTAATACAGTGATCCAGCTTTTGTGTATTTGAACCCTTTCCAGCAGTAACTGTATCATTTTTACATCCATCTTTTCACCCTGAGGACAACTGAGAGACTCATATGCAACAGTTAACAAAAGTTCATACGGTCACTGATGCTCCAGAAGGAAAAAAACGATGCATTAAAAGTCTTGAGGTGAAAACTTTTGAACATAATGAAGATGTGTACTTTTTCTTATTTTGCAGAATTTTTATATGTATATATATATATATTTCATTTAGTACTGTCGTTCAAAAGCTACAGAAGATACATGTCTCCCAGGAGACAAAATACGTTCAATTTAACCTTAAAACCTTAAAAAGTTTTCATTTCCAGGCTCTCAATGCAACATGTTTTCTTTTGGAGCATCAGTGAACATTTGAACCTTTTGTAACAGTTAAGTATGATTTTTCTTTTTTTTTTTTTTTTTTTAAACCATATGAAAAAAAAACCATTAAGGTCAACAAAAGTTTTAAATGAATTTAGTGCATCCTTGCTCAATAAAAGGAAAAAGAAAACTTACGGTGAACTTTGTAATGATAGTGGGCTTAAATAACTATGAAATTTCACATACTAAGTTGTTTTTTTTAGTTTTATCAGTTGTTCTTATTTTTCTTCTTCTTTTTTTAATTCCACCACCTTCATTTCCACAATGAGTAATGACAGAATTCTCCTGTGATGCTTGTGGCCTGAATCCACTGTTGGACAAATTAAACTAGAGTGTGAGAAACATATTTTAAAGGAGTTTCATTTCAGTGTATCCACAGGGCCAAAAGTGTCCATGACACAGCCACACAGTTGGATATTAATATGAAAATATTTTGGATGTGTCATTTAAAGTCTTTGACATTACACAATGTAACATTTCATGCACAGACCATAGTGGTCACTTGTTATGCTTAATAATTTCCTGCCAATTACTAAAGCATGACGGTTAATTAGTCATTATCTTTTAATTGGTGCGTTGTAAAAAGATTCTCAGCCCTATCTCTGGTTATTTGAATAGAGACACGGATTACACTGACGTGATATGAGGGGAAACAGCCATAGCCGGCAGCTTGGTAATTTTGCTAACGAGTCATATTCTCATTTTGATTAGATTAATTTTTGTTTTTCCAAACTGCGGCCTTCAGGCATGTCTTTGTCTTCGTCTTCTGGCATCTGGCAGAATCTTTTACATCTCAGCAGGTTTGTTTGCGGAAAGTAGCTCTTTTCACTGTTTACTGTTAAAAGAGTGTTTGTAATTGCAACAAAACCGTTGAAGCGTGAAAATGAGTTGATCGTACATTAGGGCGTATTTTGATAAAATGGTGACAAGGGATCGTAGCATTTTAACCAAAGTGAAATGAATCTTATTCTGAAGTTGGGCTGACTCAAAAAAAAGTGCAGTTTATTTCCCCTATGGGGATTTACACTGTAAATTGTACACATCTGTTTCAAAAACATATGGCCCTTGGTCAGTATTTACAACCAGATTGTCTGATGTTGGATTGAAGCCCTGGTTGCAAAGAGCTTTTCCTTTTTCCAGCAGTATTGACTGCTCCCTACTATAGGGATACTTTGGAGGGCACCAGGGAAGTGTGTTTTAGCAAGAGACGTGGCATGCAAAATGGCTGCTCTTAACTCCCATCAAACAGAAGGGCTGCTGCTGACAGGTTGGTAATGTGATCAAGAGAACAAGTTAATTGACAAGTTAGCTCTGCCTGTAATTTGACTTGCGCAGTCTGGCACAGGACTGCACAGCTTCAAAACTGCAACCCGACATCTGAATTAGCTGTTTAAAATGACGAGAGACTTTTTAGAGGTTTATATCCATTATTTGATTTACTACTACTATCGGATGCCCATTTTTCACAAGTTGGTATGATTCTTTAGGGTCTTCATGAAATGTCTGCAACATACCTTGGTTGAAATTCCTTGATCGTTGTCTAAACAGCACCCTTCTTACCTTAAACAGCTCTGTTCACACTGACCCGTTTTGCTGCATGTTTTCTTAAATGATAATGAGCTCTGTTCACTCCACCTCTCTCTTCCTTTTTTGCGTATTTGGTGGTACATTACCATCAAAACCAAAACTAATCCACTGCATCCTAAGTAGCTCTGATGTCAGGAGAAATTGAAGAGACTTATGTTCACTGAGTCATACTGCTCAGAAAATTAAAATGGCTTGATAATTGAGATATTTTTTGGGGAATTAAAAAAAGGAATGGATGTATTTTTATTATTGTTGAGTGGTTGTGTCTCAAACGCTCATCTTGTCTTGCTCTGCCTGAACTCTGTGTATTCTGGCTCAAGACTTTTCTCCCTCAACTTCAAAAATCATTTCAAAATCATCTTACATCACTGCAGATTTACCAACCCAGTGTTTGCAAAGTGGACATGCAAAGAAGATCAAACATCCTTAACAAAAAAGGTAAAACAGGGATATAGGATGATTTTGAAGTTGAGGGAGAACATGAGATGGGAGTTTTTCGACATACCCTAACTGTCATGAACCGAAAAAAACAGGTCGGGAAGAGCAAGACAAGACGTTTGACATTAAAAAGTATATAAATTGTATTATTTTTATGAAAATAACTGATCGTTTCACTCGGGGATCGTTTACAACTGCATTTGGGATCGCCACATTTAAACTACATTTTGGAAGTTCAAACTCGGGGCACCATAGCAGTCCATTATATGGAAAAAATCCCTAAAATGTTTTCCTCAAGAAACATAATTTTTTACGACTGAAGAAAGAAAGACATGAACATCTTGGATGACAAGGGGGTGAGTACATTATCTGTAAATTGTTGTTCTGGAAGTGGACTTCTCCTTTAATAAATGCTGTAAATATTAGAGGTCGACCCATATATCGGTTTTGCCAATTAATCGCCACTGATAATTGATTGGCGGAACTATTGGTTATCTGCAAAAATCCATGCCGATAGTTTTTTTTTCGGGCTGGGTCCATTGCTGGAGTGGCTGAGAAGGTCTTCATTACACACGAAAGTCCCTGTAGTCTTTGTTACACAGCACGAGAGCGGCCTCTAGTGGTGGAAATCACTGACAGTATGTGCCGTTTGTTTAGAAACAGAGCGGGACACTCAATGGCGGATTTAAAACATCAACAACGAAACGGTGTGTACAGTATACTGTAGTGCATGTTTTCATGTCATTACTAAGCCATGAATTTGTTGACTAGATGCTGCATTAGTGGGGAAAGGACAGCAGTATACTTTTGCCCGTTTGATGATCAAATAAAGTCTTGTAGACCGCCGCTTGAATTGAACGCGACGCGTCCAGTGTGTGTGATACCGGATAGCTGCGAGTTCTTCTAGACGTGGCGTTGCACTTTTTCCCGTTGTGTGACTAACATATTTTTATATTTTGATTAGATAACCACAAGTGTTCTAGAATAGAAGCAGTTAAATTGTGAAAGTACACAATATCCATATGTATGCAGTTTCAATACTGTGTAGCCTTTGTGTAGATATTTAAATATGGACATCTTTAGCTTGATTGTTGATGTAATGGAAAACTTTTTACAATATGAGTCCATTTGTAACATTAAGGTTGATAAAAGCTGTAGAATAGAAGTATTGTTCCTTGTTAGAGTGTGTTAATTTCAGCATGTACTGATATATTTTAGTTTTAGTTGCAATAAACATATAAGTAATAAACAATGAACTGATTGTAATGATCAATATGTAATTAATATTAATATTTTTATTCATTTACAAAGTATGGTTTTTTTAAACAGTAGAGCACTATTTATTTTCCATTCAGTATGCATTTTAAAAACTATCGGTTGATTAAATGGTATCGGCCAGTGTGGTCCAACCTAGTTATCGGTATCGGTAAAATCCAATATCGGTCGACCTTTAGTAAAGATTGTTGTTCAGTTATTAGTTCATGAAAACTAATGCATTTACTAATGTTAACCATGCTGTGACTTAAATTTTAACACTTGCAATGCTGTGATATTTTAACACACTTAGCGTCTTGTTGAACGAGAATGTGTGCAGTTAGTGGTTAGAGGTTTTTTTTTTTTGAAAAAGTGGCACAGCTCCTTAGTGAATTTTCTAGACAGATACTTATTGTCATAAATTCTTATCTGGTTATTACTGGTCTTGGTATTTTCACAAAGCCTCTCCACCTACACACATCACCATACTGTAAATATCTAATACTCCATAAGAAAATAAGTTATTTTCCAGTGTAACTGAAATCTTGGGGTCGTAAAATACAGTAGACACTGTATCACTGCCTTGGGAAAGCTCAGTCAATCATGGCAGGCCTGAGAGAGGATTGTTAAACAGACTGCAACCTGTGTTATATTAGACTACAGCTCTTTTCCTCAGTCACACTGCTAATGGCAGGGAGACTTGGAGGAGAGAGAAGTGTGGGCAAAGACCTGGAGACTAATACTGAGGCACTAACTTTAGAGAAGCAAAATTAGAGAGGGGTTCTATGGCAGGGATGCATAAATTTGGCCGATGTTAGCAGGTCCTCTGGGACCCCCACAGCAATTACTATCAAAAGCGCTGTTTTATGTTGCCGCAGTCCGCTTCCCCAGAGCCGCCCGCACGCCGCTCCTCATCACCGCTGCAATAAATCAATTTTCATCCTTCTGCCACCACTGCCACTTTACCAGTACACACACATACACGCACAGTCTCCGTCTCTCTTTTAGCCACTCGTTCCCCACAAGGGCTTCCCTTCCTCTTATGCACAAATGTGACAGACTGACATCCTAGTCAGCATACAAACTCACTATTACACACAAACGCATAAATATAAATGAATTTCTAAACCGACCCCAAAATCTGACTTTTTTTATTAAATGAAAGGATTCCAAAGAAATGAATGTGGTTTTCTTGATCCAGTATTTTTGATTAGCGGATTCAAATGGGCTGATGCTGTTGTCTCTGTGTTTGCATGTGGGTTCGGAGAAAAACAAGCTTTTGGACGATGTACAGAGTGCGGGGAGCGAATTGCCAGTTGACTGTCTAATTCTTGGCTTAATGAGTTGCGTCATGCTTAAAATTTTATAAGTAAAGCAGCAAAAACAAGTAATCTTGGAAGGCAAGGCTGCATAATGTGTTATGTGCATATTTGTTTAAGTGCTATTGATTTTGAAAGAAAGCCTCTTATGCTCACCAAGGCTACATTAAGTTGACCAGAAAATACAGTACAAATTGTAATGACTATGTGAGATATTACAATTTAAAATAGATGGTTTCTATTTGAATATATTTAAAATTTAATTTATTCCTGTGCTGTGCTGATTTGCTGCTTTAAAAAAAACTGTTATTACAATTGTTGAAAACATTTAATTGTAATAACAATAATATTTGCTGCTTTTAGTGGAAACTCTGATACTTTTTTCAGGATTCTTTGATTAATAGACAGTTCAGAAGTAAAGCATTTATTTAAAATAGAAATCTTGTTTTTACTGTCTGTTTTAATATAATGTATATGCTTTCTTGTTATATGTGAAATAAGAACTTTTAGCTTAGTAAAGGTTAGAATCAAATAGTTACTATTTATTTATTTATTATAACTGTCTCTTTTAATTAATGTAATACTTCCTTGCTGAGTAAAAGTGTGAATTTCTTGTGAAAAAAAAAAGAAAACTGGCCCCAAAATTTTGAAAGATGGAATATTCATATATATATTTTTTACATTATATTTTGTTATATGTAAAATAACAAGAAAATAGCTTAGTAAATGTTAGAAACTTAGTAAATGTTAAAATCAGCCAGTTATTGATAATTATTAGCCTATTATTATTTTTTGCAACACAGTTGAGGTCAAAAGTTTACATACACCTTGCAAAATCTGCAAAAAGTTAAATATTTTGCCAAAATAAGTGGGATAAAAAAGTTTACATATAGTCCACAAGAGAATTTATAAAAATGACCTTGTTCAAAAGTTTTCATATGCTTGATTCTTAATACTTCATTGCTACCTGAATGATCCACAGCTGTGTTTTTTTTATTTTATTTTTTATTTTTTTTGTTATAGTTGTTCATGAGTCCCTTGTTTAACAGTTAAACATCCCATTGTTCCTCAGAAAAATCCTTCAGGTCTCACTAATTCTTTGGATTTTTAGCATTTTTGTGTATTTTAACCCTTTCCAACGACTGTATGAATTTGAGATGCATCTTCATCACACTCATAGAGACTAATATGCAACTATTACAGAAGGTTCAAACACTCACTGATGCTCCAGAAGGAAAAACAATGCATTAAGAGATGGGGGGTGAAAACTTTTGCACAGAATGAAGCATAACTCATGCATAACTCTTTTTTTTCTTTCATCTAGTACTTCTCTTCAGAACCTACAGAGGATACTTGCATGTTTCAATACAAAATAAATTAAATTGACCCTTCATGCATTCTATTTTGCAGTGGAATATCAGAGTTCAAACCTTCTGTAATAGTTGCATATGAGTCCCTCAATTGTCCTCAGTGTGAAAAGATCTTAAACTCATACTGTACAGTCATTGCTGGAAAGGGTTCAAATACTCAAAATTGCTGAAAAACCAAAGAATTTGTGGGACCTGAAGGATTTTTCTGAAGATTAGCGAGCAGTTTAATTTTTCAGGACAAACAAGGGACTCATGACTATCAACTGTCAGCTGTGAAAAAACAGCTGTGGATCATTCAGGTAACAACACAGTGTCAGTAGTGTTTAAAGCCTTGTTACAAACAGTCTGAACAGTTTGAATTTTTATTGATGTATTTATTTTATTTTATTTTTTCATTTACACTCCCTATTGTAACAGTTCTTGAATAAAGAATCTCAGACAATGTTTCTGCCATTGAGCTTATAAGATCAGATTGTTGCCGCTCCAGACTTTAAAATGTCAGGTTGGAGCTCTGTAAGTAAGTGTCTTTATTTGTCTGAGCTTTGATAGATTACTTGCATCTGCTTTATCCCAGAGACCATTGTGATATTTGGAGAAATAGGGCTGTTTGCTTGCATCACTAGTGACAGGGCAGCCTCTCATTTAGAGCTTTTCTGAGAAACCCGATGAGCAAAAGCACTCCCCGACTCGACTTCACCATGTGAAGTGTTGTCAGAGAAGTAGGGGGCTTTACTGGCTCAGAGGAACAAGCTCTGGAACCATGCAGTGTTCTAGGAAATGACAGCAGTCTTAGAATAAATAAATATCTCAAAATCAGCCTGGCAAAGATATTATTTGTGTACTCGTACCGTAACAGCGTGTAATACATTTGGATGGGATTATATAAATATGTATTTCGTGCTTTATAAATTCATGAGCTGAATTTACATTTCTATTTTCTCACAATATTAATTATTAAGCAGCCTAAATATAAGAGTACAGAGCATGCAGAACGCAAGTATAGTAAATTAAAATTTCATATTGTCAACTCACGTTAGGACAAAAAGGCTTCAGCTGGTAAGTGGCCAACAATCTCAGCGGTTGTCCCCTTAAATAGATACTTTCCTCTTTCCTGCTTCACCCCAATCTTTTCTGTCGTGGCTTTCTTTTTCTTATTTCCCATTTTACTTTGTGTAGCTTCTCCAGCTACTTTGCCCTCAGGTGAGCCTAAAAAAGCCTGATTAAACCTAAAAAATGAAGCACCTTTTGACTTGGTGAAGGTTCCAGTTGTGTTTGTCATTGCCACCTTCACTCTTAAAAATAAAGGTGCTTCATGATGCCATAGAAGAACCTTTTTTGTTTAAATGGTTCCATAGAGAACCTTTAACATCTGAAGAACCTTTTGGTTCTTTGTGGCGAAAGAAGGTTCTTCAGATTATAAAAAGGTAAGAAAGAGATGGTTCTTTGTGGAACCAAAAAGCGTTCTTCTGTGGCATCGCTGTGAAGAAACGTTTAAACCACCCTTATTTTTAAAAGTGTTGAGCACTTTAGAATGAAGCTGACATATAAAACGTACAGCTTTATGGATTCCAGGAATAATCGAGCACTTCCCAGAAGTGTCCAAGGTGCAGGCAGAAGCTCTTGAAAAGTACTGTAATTACTCAATTCTCTTAACCCTCTTTTGTTTAGGGCTTGGATACATTGCAGGCAAACAAATCTCGCACCATCAAGGAAAGAGGCCTGTGGCGTATTTTACAAGTGGCTCAGACTAAGGCCATCAAATTGATGTAAAGTGAAGAGCTGTAGCTGCATAAACCATTAAACCCACCTAGAGAGACGTTTGCATCCTATCTCTCCCTCGAGGCATTTCGTGAGGCATCTCTTACTGTCTCTTTCCACCCACTATCTGTTTTTCCTGCCAGAAAAAAAAAACACAAGGAACAAATTTCTTCTCTTGCTCAATCTTTGGCAAATTCACCTGGTGGCTATAAAACATCTAATAGTCTGGAACGCCACAGTTCTTTACCGGTCCTAAACCTTTAGTCTGCACATCTACAGCTTCAGATAGTAATGTACAATGTTTTCCCTCAGGACTCAGGGTTTAAAGAGAACAAGGTTTCTTAGTCATTAGACGCCACAGTTTGGGAAGCGATCTCTTTTAGTTTCCTATAATCACTCAAAATTTACTTCTGAATCACCTTCCCCTTCATGCCACTTGTCCTTTTTGTGCAGGACTACCTGTTGTCAAATCAGTAATACTCATACCTACCCATTAAAGGATTAGTTCACTTCCAGAATAAAAAATTCTTGATAATACTCACCCGTGTCATCCAAGATGTTCAGTTGAAAAGAAGTTTTTTTGATGGAAACATTTCAGGATTTTTCTCCATATATAGTGGGTTGATATATAGGGGTTGAAGGTCCAAATTGCAGTTTCAATGCAGCTTCAAAGGGCTCTACATGATCCCAGCTGAGGAATAAGGGTCTTATTTAGCGGAAAGATCAGTCATTTTTTAAAAAAAAAATAAAAACTCGACCTCACACTTTACGTAATCACGTTGGAAAGGTTACACCTGATGTTGGCGGAAGTACTGACCTAGTGTTTACATGCAAAGAAGGTCAAACGAAAGTCTTGAAAACAAGACTATTAACAAACAATATTTTTTATATTAAATTTGTTTATTCAATACCAATCAATTTTTAGGTTCCAGGCTATTTTTATTATTTTCTATAACTTGTCTTCTGTAAAATGGATATGAAAATAATGTTTGAAAAAAAAAGATATTCTTCTTAAGAATAGTATTATTTTGCAATTCGTATGCACACTAGTGCCTCCATTTAATATCCATTTAATGGAAATAACAAATTTTGAGGACTTCGACATCCACAGGAAACTTCCACCTGAACCAAACTTTGCACAATGATTTGTACAAAGATTCTCAACTATGGTATGGAAGATATTAGAGAATAATATGATATACTATTTTACTTTATATAGTATGTTTGTAAACATGGGCAAAATGAGTTTTCCTATTAGGATGGAAAGGAAAGGACGTGATGTGCGGCCAAGTATGGTGACCCATACTTGGAATTTGTGTTCTGCGTTTTAAGTGCACACACACTTGGTCAAGGGTCTCACCTCAGTCTTGGTATTGAGGGTGGAAGAGAGCGACATCCTGACTTAAAACACTGGCATGTATTGTCTCAGAGAAATTTGCTTAAGTAAAATAAAGTAAATGATCATATGAAAGAGTGTGCAAGTACTTCTATGAACAGCAAGACATATCTGGGAAAAATGTGAGCATTAATAGGTTAAAGGAGAAGTCTACTTCCAGACTTCCAGACTTCCCTCTTGTCATCCAAGATGTTAATGTCTTTCCTTCTTCAGTCATAAAGAAATTATGTTTTTTGAGGAAAACATTTGAGCATTTTTCTCCATATAATGGACTGCTATGGTGCCCAGAGTTTGAACTTCCAAAATGCAGTTTAAATGCGGCTTCAAACGATCCCAAATGCGGTTGTAAACGATCCCAGCCGTGGAAGAAGGGTCTTATCTAGCGAAATGATTTTTTTATAAAAAAAAACTTTTAAATAATTTAAATACTTTTTAATCTCAAATGCTCGTCTTGTCTTGCTCTGCCTGAACTGTATTCTGGCTCAAGACAGGGTATGTTGAAAAACTCCAATCGTATTTTCTCCCTCAACTTCAAAAATCATTTCAAAATCAAGAAAAAGAAAAAAGAAGAAAAAAGAAATAAGAAAAAAGATAATACAGTGATATAGGACTATTTTGAAGTTGAGGGAGAACATGAGATGGGAGTATTTCGGCATACCCTAACTGTCATGAACCGAAAAAAATAAAAATAAATGCTGAAATATTTTCCTCAAAAAACATCATTTATTTACAATTGAAGAAAGAAAGACATGAACATCTTAGATGACAAGGGGGTGAGTACATTATCTGTACATTTTTGTTTTGGAAGTGGACTTCTCCTTTAATGCTACTGCTGACTGCATTTTTTTCATGTAACAGATGGTTAAAACATTATTGGATTGTACTAAAATCCATATGTGGGGGTGTTGACAGATACAGTATATGGAAACCATTAACAGCCTATGCCCCGTTTCACAGATTGTCATATCTATGCGTTTTGTCGAACAACTGCTCAGCTAGAGCTTGAGCGTCAGATTGAAGCCTGTTAGATGAGTGTGCTGCGTCCACATAAAGAAGATTGATCCTCAGTGTCCCATTCAAGATGACCAGCCTTACTACAACACAACTTAACCTGCATGCTCAAGGCTCCCTTGCTAGTATATCTGCCATGTAGAATCACATTAACCACTAACATTTTGACAACAGCTGTTTGTCAGTCTCAAGCCTGATAAGACAGTGAGAGACTTGTCCAGAAACCTGTGCTATTGTTGGGCCCACCAGACATTCCCAATTGACATGAGGCCATAAATGTGTCTAAATCTGAATAGTGGCTGTAACACAATGCCTATGTGCAATCTTATGCCCATCCATCTTTCTTGGTTTTTAAATTATGCCTTGAAAGACAGCCATCAAGATGAGCCATATACTCTATGGTTTACTGAGAAGCATCCTAACAGATATTGAAATAAAAATTGTGCTTTTTCATACTGCACACAGTTTTTTTCCCCTCCGAATCCATCCAATAGCAATGATTAAATTCACTGAAGGTCACATAGTTGAGGAATGAATGAATAATTAAAACAAAGTGTTTGAAATCCCATTTGGATTGGGTTTGTAAACATTAGGTTCTGTGGTTATTTCAGGCTGGAAAAACTAGACGGATTTTAGTGGGATATGCCAATGCCTCGGATTTAGCTTCCTGTCTTCCATAGTATTTGTTTTCTTAGCAGCTTGTGTCAATCATCAAATCCTTTGTCATGTCTGTTTATGCTCAATGTTGGTAAACGGCCAAGATTACCAGAACTTGGGCAATTTTTTTGCATGCCGTAACGCTGGATTAAACACCTATTCTGTAATGCTGTAGATCACAGAGCCCGCGTGGATGGCTATAATTGAAATTAGTCATAGAGGAAATATGGATTGTCTCACGCTGTCCAGTATTCTAAAGCAGAGCAGGTGTGAAATCGTTGAGAAAATGGTGGCTGTACTTTCCCGCTCCACCACCTCAGGCAGCAGTGCGTAGAGAGAAACCGATTAACTCACCCCAGGGCAGCCGTGACGGACGTGGCGACCCAACAGTCGTAACAAGTCAAGCTCGGGCCCCCCGCATTCATTCTAAATGCATCCTGTCAAATCCGAGTTGAATTTAACTGATGTCTTGCTGCTTCTGTCTTGCCTCACACTGTGTATCAGGAAACACGGGTTAGACCAAGAGATTTTTTTGACCTCCTACTCTAAATCTTTTTTATCATGGTCTCTTACCTCTCGTAAAATAACCAATAATTTGACCTTTTTATGACAAGGCAAGGTTTGATAACATTATAAGATGTGCTGTGCATTTCTAAAAGTTCAAAACTTTGGAGGCAGTAATATTAAAAATATATATTTTTATTCAGCTAGGACACATTAAATTGATCAAAAGTGACAGTAAAGGCATTTATAATGTTACAAGTGATTTCTTTTCCAAATAAATGCTGTTCTTTGATCATTCTATTCATCAAACAATACATATTTTACAAGGTGGCAAGTTTGTAGGAATTTGTACGAATGACCACCCCTAAACCTACTGCTCACAGAAAACGAGTGAAGTTAGCTACCTCGTAAAATATGTACACTACCAGTCAAAAGTTTTTGAACAGTAAGATTTTGAATGTTTTTTAAAGCAATCTCTTCTGCTCACCAAGCCTGCATTTATTTAATCCAGAATACAACAAAAACAGTAAGACTTTGAAATATTTTTGCTATTTAAAATAGCTGTTTTCTATTTGATTATACTTTTAAATTGTAATTTCTTCCTGTGATTTCAAAGCTGAATTTTTAGCATCATTATTCCAAGCACATCATTCAGAAATCATTCTAATATTCTGATTTGCCGTTCAAAAAACGTTTATTATTATTATTATGTTGAAAACAGCTGAGTAGAATTTGAGTTCAGCATTTAACTGAAATAGAACTGTTTTGTAATATTATAAATGTCTTTATCATCACTTTTGATCAATTTAAAGGATCCTTGCTAAATAAAATGATTAATTTCTTTATTCCCCACAAAAAATGACATAATATTTAAATCTATTAAATAGATGCAGTCTCGGTGAGCAGAAAGCAGAAGAGACGACTTCTAATTCATCATACATTTTAATGTCCACTTCACATTTTTGCAGCCATTACATTTAAATTTCTTATAAAAGTGTTTAGAATTTTCTTATATGAAACCATCATTAATACAAAGAGTGCAATTCTAAGGATTAAGGAGATTTTTTTCATCATGAAGAAGACTCTTTGTTTGTCATTGACCCTAATATCAGGAAATATCACTTGAGTTTGTGATAAAGCAGAATATCTCGTCTCACTTTCTGTTACCGTTCCCCCCAGAGGCACTTTGTCTGCCTATATTGAAATGTCAAGTCTATCCCTTAGTAAGCAAACAAAGAAAGAAACAACGAGACAAGCATCAAGGAGAAAAAGTGTCCCATCACTTATTCTCCCAGTAGGATCTTTACATTGCAGAAAGTCTCTAGATGGCTGAAATGTCATTTTGCACTCTTCTGCAGTCTAACTCGGCATTTCAATTTACAATGACTGAAGCAACTGAGGGCTTTTTCAGGTTGTCCGCGGTGTACTTGCCATGCATGTCATGTCAAAATGCAGCAAGTCTTTTTTTATATATTTATTTTTGATTTTCTTGTTGTGAAGGTGAATGTGAGCAGGTGGGAGAGGGGTCTGTGACTGTACTCTGTCATGTCAAGCATATCCACCGTTCCTTGAGATTCCAATCTGGAAGCACATGCAGCTCTTTTTGAACACCAGGCGTTGTGCGTATGGTGTGTGTCAGCAGGGTCTCCACATGTCATGTTTCATACCAGATAGCAGCTCTGATGGTGGCACTTTAATATCTTCACACAACCATATGTATTATCTGTTTTCATTAGTAATTCCCGCTAACTTCTTATTCACACCAGGAGGCCTTGACATCCGCCTAAAGACTTAGGATATAGTCACGGATCATGATTCGGATTTTCTTTCTCCTTGGTGTGCGTCTGTGCACATACAAAACACATCTTAGTGATACTGCAACAGAGAGACTAGGATAAATACATCAACTGCTTTTCTGTTGTTGTTGTTGTTTAGTAACTCCACTCGGAGGAAGATTCATGCATTCTATTATCGGAGAGGTGAGGATGTTCAAAGATGCGGGAAATTTTTCAAATCACACGGTTCTGTATCTGTAAAAAAGAATGTGGAGAAATAAATAAATTGGAATAGGAATGAATAGAGGGGTAATCTTGTTCATTTTTTGGTTCTTCTCTCTTCGTTTCTCTCGCATTCTGACTACTGATGTGTGCAAATTATAATGTAATGTGTGTTTAAATGTTTGCCAGAAAACATTCGATCTAAAAACTGCTTGCATGAAGGAACTGCCAGCAGACGTGATTAGATTATTTATTTCCCGAGCATCTCAAAACAAATTAAAATGTATATTCATTCTTCTCTACAGAATTTAGAGTAGCACTCGAAGCTTCTTTTTATATAAATATGTTTATTAAGTCTCAGCCACTTCATATATAGAAATGGTGAAAACAAAGTTCTGATAGAGCTGTATGGAATTAATAGGGGTCGTGACACAAGAAATCAAAATTTGCTTTAATCTTTTGTCATATAAGAAGTCTTTGTATCAGTAAAACATTCTGCAAGTTTCACAGCTTAACACATCCTCCTCATCATAAACAAAGCATTTATTTAACCAAGCACCAAAAATGGCTTGTTTGAATATTGTGGGATTTGTGACATCACAAGGTCAGATACATGAGTAGTATCACACGAGTAGCCAACAGTATACAACAGTTTGATGGCACAAGTGTGTAAATACATAAGAAACAACAATGGAGTGTCTTTAAAAAACATCTTCTGTGTGAACTACTTCCTTCCGCCATGGATTTAAATCTCAGTTTGAAAGTTTAACAGCTGAGCCCAAGCCTCCGTTACTAATTGGAAAACTTCACTTTAGAACTAGTGACTACGGAATGTTGATTTGCTTCTTTGAAACCTTACTGTATTACTGTATTAAAAGCTCACTGCATTATGTAGAGAGAAATGGACTGAGAAAGTGTGATTACCTGCATTTAATAATGCATTCATTGTTAAAGTTAGTCTCATATTCACAATTAAACATTAGTTTTAAGGGCCGTTGGGAAAAGCGATATCTTTGTTGCACTATTCTTTCATCTGTTAAGGGTGATTTCCAGTGCCAGTGCTGCTCAGTGAATTTGTTGGCTGCGTCTTACAAGGTGTTATTGAAGTAAAAACAACTTATTGTTTACAACCCTGTTTCAGTCTCTTTCAGTACAAAAGTGTTTACAGCTCATTTACTCATAAAAACAGTCGCCATCTAATTGCGGAATAATGTAACTAAAATCACGCAAACCATTTCCCGATGCTAAATACTATTATCAACTACTACTCTTAAATACTATTATTAAATACTAACAGCCATCATAAAAGTTGATTGGCAAGTCAGTCAAAAGTACAAAAGCAGCGCTTTGATATACAGCGTTAAATTATAAAATATATAAAATATATAAAATATAGTGTGATGAGATTTTGCCCCCAGCCAAAACTATTTGATCCCAATAGACTGCCCAGTAGATTTACCCGAAACAAATTATATCTCATGTTTAACCGCTATAGAGACATCAGAACCAGCGGCAAATTCCAGAAGGTCTGGCCGTGGTGAGTCTCCTCTCAGCGGGTTCATGAGCACTGAACGCCCTGGAGCTCACATCTCCGAAAATATCGAACCAATTTTTTAAATCTACGTTATTAACAAACTGCATTCTCGCCTGAAAATTCTTAAAACTACTTTCTGTGACACAAAAACAGTATAATTTCTAAAATTATAGTGGATTTGGGCTTCCACCATGACACTCTCTGAGAAATACTGCAAGCGGAGTGATACAAACAGTGAAGCGGTTGGAGTTCCGATATGACTAGCCAGCCAGTCGAATTCGAGAATCTGAAAGAACTGTTGTATAAATTTGCAAATTACTACCTCCTGAGCAAGACATCAGTGAATAATTATACAGCATCACACAATAGGCCCCACCCACTTGTGTTCAATTGCTTAAATGGCTGACACTTTAGAGGGAACCAGGGGTATTAAGACGTATGGCTCAATATAATGTAAATTATGTTTCGTACTGAAATATGCAGCAGAAAATCCATGAAAGACTTGAGTTATTTAAAAAATCCACATTGTTTTAACATATTTTGGACTATGGGGGAGCCATTATTTCAATGATGTGAAATGCATTCACTATTGCTATTTTAACCGCAACAAGCTCTGAAAATAAAATACTGATACAATGCCACATTTTGTGGCTTTTAGTTGTAATTTTCAGTCAAAAGGGCAACAGGAGGAGCGATGGGAAGCAAAGAATAGGAAGATGCCTGTGAACGAATAAAACTCTCTACAGACTTGTGTCTTCGTTCTCTCCACTTTAACCCTGATGCATTTGAGGTTTGTAGTAGACCACAGCTACTGCAAGAGCTTGCAAATGGCAGAGACAAGAAACGCTAGATGCCATCCTGGCAGGATGTAAACATGCCAACGCTTGTTGTGACGCCGCAGCCACTGCAGGAGTTTCTCAGCACGGATTTCACTCAATATCCGGGGCGTATAGACTCCTTGTGGGGAAAATCGATGGTATGACATTTGGTTTAAGGATACATTTAGATCCATTGTCACCTGTAAGCTTTTTCAGTAGCTGTGGTCATTGAGTTGTTTATTCTGATTTGTGTTGCGGTAAAAATAGCAACAGGTAGCACCAGTTCCATTAATTTCACATCATAATGGCGCCCCTATAGTCCAAAATATGTATAAAACAATGTGGGTTTTTAACATAACATAAATCTTTGATGGGTTTTCTACTACATATTTCAGTAAGAGACATCATTTACGTTACATTAAGCTATACATGTCATAATACCCAGGGTTCCCTTTAAAAGCGGCAACAGCAAATTCAAAACTCATAATCACTGACACTGTCTACACTGAATATAATATACACATTCCCGTTCAATTTGTGACAGTCCACGTGCTTGAGTCTGCCGACAACAGGACAAATGGAAGAGTGAAAGAATGTTCGCTTTGGCGCCAGAGAGTTCACAAAAAAACTGTAGTTGAATGGTTTGAATTACAGACTGTAGGAAAATAATTTATTAATGTCTGTAAATGACGATTTTATGTGAATAATGTTTTTAAAACACTTGCTCATGTGTAAAGTGTATAGGCGTTGATAGTGTTTCTATTGCAATGATATTAGCCAATCATAACAGTGGCCGTGTACTGACAAGCCGTGAAGGAGCCGCCACTTATAAACAGATCGTTTTAGACAGAGGCTCAGAATGAGGGTTGAAACTATATATTTCCACACGTCAAAAAATGGCTAAATGTATATTTTAAAACAGTGCAGAAAATATAATGCAAATTACACTGTCATGTCAAGTAGTAAATAGTTTTCTCTGCTAATTTGCACTTGTGCAGATTTGACACAATGTTAATTTTGCTCCCTGCTGGGGTGCTTTGTGTTATTTGTATCTCAAACCTGCTCTGCATATTTACAGTGCACTGTTTGATCTGCGGATGAAGTCACTGAACGGCACATCAAGAGTATTCAGTTGCATATTTCCCTCTACTGTCACCACAACAAAGTCTATAAAAAGTTATCATGGATTTGTTGACTGTCTAATATTTTTTTAGCCTTCAGTCCTTACATTTATATCAGTTTGCCAAATGCTCTTAACATCTATTATAAAACATCTATTATAGAGAAAGTGGCATCATAATGTCAAATGGCACTCTCAAACACAATTTAAAATCCTCTTTGGGTATCCTGAGAGGTTTTTAATGCAACATTACTGGAACCTGACCTCATTCTTTAATCAATACCAAGATGTTTTTACCCTTTCAAAAATGCCTGGTATGAAATTGATCATCATATTTCACATGAAGTTATTTCCAGCCAGTTTAACTTTGTGTTTATTTGGCGTTGACACAAAGCTCAGTGGAGGGTGGCCATGGTGGCAGATTAGCTATTCGAAACATATTCGTGATAATCTCAACAGGTGTCATAACATGCTACCATGGACAAAGATCAACCAGCATCGCTGAGCAGAGTTACACTGAAAATGACAACGGGGACGGTATAGCGGTCTGGCCATCTGGAGCTGTGTGAGAATCCCTGCCGGGATGATCCACCTGTGGGACGCTGGTGTATTACATTTATTTACATATTTAATCCTGGCTCATCCAGTCTGGTTCTGCTAAATAGTTCAGGCAAATAATTGTGAAGGGGTAGGAGGGAATGCCGATAAATCTGAGATCTAACTGTCATCTGACCCAAACCCTGTGGCTTATTCAGAAGTTTAGCTGTATATCGTCAGCCAACCCATTTCTTGTCAGTTGGATTTATGTATTAGCAAGAAAACAAGAAGGAAGAGGATGGCAATACAAATTTTAGGAGGAAGATGTCTAGATTTTTTCTTTCTTTTTTTTCCACTGGTGTCAAATAGGCGTTAAGGCCTTTACACTAAAGTAATCTGAACAGTCGAAAAAATAAATGATGAAAACATTGTGAAAAATTTCCACTTTCAATATGACTTTCATATAACAAAAAGGAAAGAAAAAGTTCTGTAAGTTTTAATAAAAATAAAATTGCCTGCCACCCACCTGCTTTATAATAAGCACATTCAGTCCAGACCAAATCATAGCTGCAAGGGCAAGGAAATAGACGGTTCAAATAATATCAGTATTCATAAGAGCTAACTAGGCTGCTAACTCTACAACACAGTATAAGCATATTGTATATTTGTCACTAATAAACCACAATTTTTAGCCTGTTCTTACAAGATGAGAATATTTTTGCCTCAATATTCATTTTACTCATGCTACATTCCTTTGTTCAGATAAGACTGACATGGTTTCATGCAGAAGTGCTAATTTAATTTATTAGTAGCTTTGGCAGAACTTGAATGAAATATGCATTTCGTTGGTCAAAGTCAAGGAATATGTCATTCTGTTTTACTGCGTTTTTTGGCTGTGTCAAATCATTGACTGCACTGTATGCTTTTCACGTCCTGCCGTGAACTAGTTTGCTATTTTTTGTATTAACAAGTAGCCATGTCTCAAAAGAGACAGGGATGTTTATGTGTGTTAAAAAAGCTTATTATATATATATATATATATATATATATATATATATATTATATATTTAGTTTCTTTTCACACAGTACAGTCTAACCACTATTTGACAGGGTGTAATGAAGTGAAGCCTCCTTTGACAAGACCTTACTATTTTATATATGTATTTTCACACCTATTTACTTTTTTGCAGTGAAACTGCAGTGTCGGCATAAGACTGACAACTTTTGAATTAAGTTGCATTGATCTTTTTTGGGTTGATTTACTTTGGGTGAAGGCAGAATCTATTCAGATGTCTTATACAGTATGAGTTTAAAGGAATACTTCACCCAGAACAAAAAATTGTCTTTTACTCACCCCCATGCTGTTTCAAACACAAAAGAACGATTTTTCTTTCATGTATTTTTGTTCTGTGAAACATACGATGAAATTTTTTGACTGTGATGGTTGGATTTATCAAAAGAAGTTAAAAGCCGAATGGGGATTGATGCTTCAAGCTTCGAAATGGATTAAAAACTCCATTAAATTATCATAAAAGTGGTCCATATGACTTCAAAAGCCATTAAATCTGTAAAAAAAAATGCATATAAATTAGTAATCTTTATTGAGCTGTTAACTTCTATGACTGGATCATTGAGTCAAGGAGTTTAACTCAACTGCATCAATTGATTCACTGCAAAAATACAGCTATGGTTTCAGATGACTTTGCATGAGTTGCATTGATTTATTTTTTCTTTTTTTGAAGATTTGGAGACAAATCTATGATGATAGAAATTTCATTTATAGTGTTAATTCAGTTTGTCAGTTTACCTTTTTTACCATATATGAGTGTAGCACAGTTTAGGGATGCTCATTTTAACTGGTTAACTGTTAACCGACAGAAAGAATTTTGACCGATTAAAACAATCAGTTAAACGGTTTAAAAGGTCACTTAATTTTTTTTTTTTTTTTCAGTAATTTATCAAAATATTTTAAAACATTTGCTGGATGGTTAAAATAAAATAAAATTGAGAGGGAAAAAAGACAAATCGCGTAGGCCTATAACGTTAAGTCGCATTTTATTATTACATTCAGAAATAGACCTGATCTCGACGCAAAATGTTTACAAACACTATAAACATAGGCTAGGCTATTTTAGTTCCCCTCACTCCACAAAAAATCCTTTCAGTTTAACAGAATTCAGAAAAGAACAAGAATGAAAAATATAAGAAGCTTGGCTGTTGCTTTTATTTGTGTACATTCAAAATAAAAACAAATGAAATAAAGAGGGCCCTATGAAATCTGTTTTATTTTTTCCTAAATTCCATTTTAATTTTTCTAGAGTCTATTTTAATGGTTGCATTAAAAGAATATTAATCAAAAAGTATGTCTAAATAATTGAAATCATGAAACTTGCAGAATTTAACAGCAGTTTATTAAAAGTTGAACAAAAATTACGTTTTTAAGGCCCTATGAAACACTTTCATTATTTTTATCAAATTCAGTTTTGTTTGTGAATCTCTATTTTCCATTAATTTTCTGGATTCCAGTTTAGTCGTTTCATTACATTTTAATAATGAAAAGCATGTCTAAGGAATTTATAAAGGATAATTAAATTTTATAAAGAATTAGTTTATTATAGGCTATTTATTTATTTATTTTATTTTTTTTTCAGAAATACTGTGTTGTGTGTATATAATTTTCTGGTAAATAAATTCTGGTAAATATATATATATATTTTTTTCGGTAAATATTCCTTAAATATTCATTGTTTTAATAATATTTGTGTTGTTAGTTGTAGTACTATTTTTACATTAAGTAATATATTAATGTATTTCTGACTGTCAAGTTAAACCGAGCTTTTATTTTGACGGGTTGCTGTGAAGACCTTTAGGGTCTTCGTTATATGATGATAGTTTTCTGCAAAAGAAACGGTAAAATACTCACGAAGTGACTCTCTACACTGTAAAAAACAATTTGTTGTGTCAACTTAAAATAATTTGTAACCTGGCTGTCTTAAAATTTTAAGTTCAGCCAACTCAAAAAAGGTTTATTCAACTTGAAATGTTGAATTATACTAAGTGACAACTTAGATATAGTTGAATCAACTTAAAATTTTAAGGTAGCTGGGTTACTTACCCATCTGTTAAGTTTAGCAAACACAAATGTCTAAGTTGTTACTTAGTACAACTTAACATTTCAAGTTAACTAAACTTATTTTAGTTGACTGAACTTAAAATTTTAAGGCAGCAGGGTAACAAATTATTTTAAGATGACTCAACAAATTGTGTTTTTTATTTTTTACAGTGTAGAGTTCTAGAGTTTATGTTCATGTGTTCATGTACTCATATATTGAGGCAGCAGACAGAGGCTGAAAACACCGCAAGGGTCCTGCGTATAAACAAAACTGCGTGTTTGCGAAATTCACTAACACAGACACGCAGAAATACGGCTCTTATTAAAATGCATTCTTAAAGTACCGGTACTAGTAAAATGTGGAATCGTACCGTTTTTAAAAGCAGGGTATTGCGATACTTTTTAAGTATCGGAACATTGCGCAACACTATTATGTATATAGCCTAGCTTTATTATGTTTTTCTCTGTTCGCAGAAGCGCTGCAGGTAATGTGATGTGTCCATGTGAATCCTCATGTTCTGTTGTTTGCTGCTTTTTGCGCATGCAAAATTAATCCCAAGAAATCAAATTTTTGGTATTTTTAACTGGTCACAGCCACTTATCCTTTCTAAAATAATTAAATTCTAATTTTAAATAATCTGGTCGATTAACAGTCAATAATCGTTAACAAGCATCGGCTGTTGGTTAGGAAAAATAACCAAAAATAACATCCCAAAGCACAGTACATTGACATGTTCCTTTTACCGTAGTAACTGATATAAACAGCTTTTGAAAGAAGTGCGAAGAAAAAGTTGCTAAATGCTTCCCCACGTTACAACTTCACTGAAAAGGTTAAAAAAAATAAAAAGTGCACTACCATAAACATGTCAATGAGTGCTTTTCCAAGAACACATTTTGAAGAGTGCTTAACAGCAGAAATTGGGACATTTAAGTTGTTTGCATGTTATCTGTGTAAATAGAAACTGCTTTGCACCACATTGCAAGTGCTCTCAAAAGCTCAGATTTAATCACTCATAAAGCAACTCTAAGATGCCATGGAGTGATTTTGTCATGGTAGCTTTCATTGTGCATTTTCCATGAAACAAAAAACAGTTCTGTGTAAATCGTTTTTTTTTTCCCTAAAAACAAACAAAAAAATTAGCATTCAATTCAAAGGGACGGTTTACTTAGACATGGATTTGTACAATGATTTACTCAGAAATTCACTCTGCATGTGTTTCATGAAAAAGTCCCATTGTTTGTTTCTATTCTTCTGGTTTGGTATCTTGAATTTGCAAATGTCCCAATTTGCATACTACTTCTGTTTTCTCACTTCTAACATCTTTGCCACAGTGAACTTGAATGTAATTAATTATTTACAGGTTCCATTAAAAACACGTTTGAAGTCAAACCCTTTAACCCTACAAAGTGTGTTCTCTGTGAATGTGCTTTCTTTATGGAAAAAAAATGAAGAAGTGTATTTGTGTACTGTGCATGATTCGTAGCAATGTTAACAGTACGAAAGCATTCTAGATCACATTGTGCTTTAGTCTTAGCCTTCATTAATGCTGTTTGAGCGCATGTACAGCTGTAATATCTTGAATATGATAAATGGTATTTTGAGGTTTCTGTACATTTTTTCATCTAACCACTATATACCTATGTAAGAGTGATTTGAGGATTGAGGTGAGCTTGAGCGCTGTCAGTAAATGGGTCTATAATAAAGCTGTTACAAGTATGATGCAGTTCTTTGCTTATAAGATGTGCTTATGTAATTTTCATACAGTACATCAAATGTACAGGCATACATTTACGTTGCTATTTTGCTACTATTTTTAGACTTAGTCTGACAAATGTAATAAATTTTTAAATGCATATTTAAAATGTTAATCATGAAAATTAAATACACTAAAATAAATAATAATACCATTGTATGTCAGAATAGTTCATAACTGGAAGTAACAAGGCCATTTTTAAACTATTATTAATATTATATATCTACAAAAAATGTGATTAAGATTTTTTTAACCCTCTGGGGTTTGAGGGTGTTTTGGGGCCCTGGAGAAGTTTTGACATGCTCTGACATTTGTGCTTTTTTCAGTATCTTAAAAACATATTAATGGCTAAAGTCTGGTTACACTGTAATCAGCACAAACTGGGCTACAATAATATGTAAGCAACATTAATGTACATGTTTGTGTTTTTGAGAAAACAACGTTTATGCGTGGTTAGTGAAAAACTAAAATCTTTAAGTCACTGAAATAAGGCCATGAAACACATTCAGAACATTAGTTCACTAGACTTTTGAGAACTGGATGTGGTAGTCTAGAGTTTTTTCTACAAGATGGTGTGAAAATCATCTCATTCACGCGTTTACAGAAAACAATATATTGATTTAAATTTTCTAAGACATGTTTTGTGATTGAAATGGAATATGCGAGGGAGTGACAACGGCCGTGAATATTTAGTGATTCACACCTGAGAGACAAAAGGCCCTCCTCTAATGGCCCATCAATGAGACTGTGACTGACAGGTAGGAACAATGAGAGATTCAGAGAATGGAGTTTTAGACTATTTGTATTTTATTTACAACACCGTATCATCAAAACATACATAATGAAGGTCAAAAGCACATTATTGACCACATTGATCTTACATGTACAGAGATGTGAACAGACTTTGTGTCATTCCTGAAAACTGTTTTCTGGATTCTGTTCAACAAGTGAAACAAGTAAATTATACCTGATATTTAAGTGATTGCTGCTTCTTTCCATGGATTTAAGAAACAAAACTCATCATCAGTAGTCCAGGTGGCAGTCTTCATGTGGCATTCATGTAGCATTCATCTGTGGTGCAGGTATCAGAACACTAGAAAAAAAAACATCTGTGAGCATGTTAATATCAGGATCATCTGTAATGTATACATATAGTATGATTTTGTAGTCATAGACTCACACATGCTTTATACTATCATAAAATATTGACAATTTATATCTGAGAAACTAATTATTATTGTTTAGCACGTTAAACACCTACTCACAAACAGAGTATTAAAAATAAACTAATATTACTTTTATATCCTACAGTTATACAATAAATAAATATGATTTTATAGTCATAAACACAAGCATGTTTTGTATGTATTATACAATACAAAACCATTTCATGTCTGGGAAACTAATTTACTATTGTTAAGCACGTCATAAACATCTATTCGTGAACAGAGTATATGACAGTAGTTCTGTCTAAACAATCTTAGACTCTGTCATTCAGTGTTACAGTGTAAACACTATTAGTTTTATATCGCGTCATTTTTATTTTATAGAGCATTAAGAACATTAACAGTTGGATTATTAAACACACATTTGTTTTTTTACAAATATTTTATCTAATTTTATCTTATTTTATAAAAATATTTAAAAAATAAATGATCTGGTTTTATAGCAATTTATAGAATTGATCTAATTCTAACATTTAATGTTTTTCAGAAGTAGTAGGACATGTATCATGTTCCTTGAATCTTGCTTAATTTTTAAATTTTTTTTTTCAGCTTTTGATATGGAAGTAGACATAAAATATATGAGGCAGTATCACCCATGCTTGTTGATATATTTCTTATCCCTTCAAAAATGGCACCTCGCAGCAGTTAAACATCAAATGCTATTTGTGAGCATCCCTTACTGTCTGTATTTGTATGTGAACAGCAGGGACAGGATATTTTGTGGCCATGTCTGTTTTGCTCTTGGTCTGGACACAGAGGCCTGCTGTTGTCTCTTTGTCAGTCTGTGTAGGTACAGAACTGTGCCTTGATTGCTTATTTAAAAGCTGTGATGCTTTGTTAAAAAAAAAAAAAGTCTGACTAAAATCTATTGAGCTGTCTGTAGTCTACAGCAAACATAAAATCCAAACCACATCCTTTTTTTTTTTTAAATAATAATTTTCAAGTTATCATCATTTATGGCATATACTCTGACGTTTATGATGCGTACTGAACATAGAAAGAGGCAGTGGTTTTTGAATGCTGCATGTAGGGGAGAGTGGGGTGAGTTAAGCCAGTTTTTACTTATGACGTGTTTAAACTGAGCACATGACAGTAAAGGGTCCAAGTTAAATATGTACATAAATTTCAGGATGTGGTGCATCCTTGGGAATAATCAATTTGGTTGAAAATAAACTACTTTAAAAATATGACTGTAAAAAAGTGGTGTCTTGGCTTAACTTCCCCCCAGTGAGGGGTAAATTGAGCCTAGAGAGAGCGCAAGCAACATTTTCACCTCATGCTATATCAAGGAAAGATAAATTCAATAAAAATGACTTCTTAAAATCTGTGTGTGAGCCTTATGATGAGTTTCCTCACCTGTGGTTCAAGATGCTGGGTTAGGATCCAGCTCCCTAACCCAATAGGGATAAAGCGGCTTGAGTAATAGAAGGATGGATGGATGAGTTCTTAAAAATTTTATTTAAAGATTAAAGATACAGTTCACAACTTTAAAGGCATTTTTAAAATGATGTACAAAATATCAGAACAAAATAAAGTTTAAATTGAAACTTAAAAAAAAAAAACAGACTGCATTTGATCTTAACTGGGCTAATAGTACTCAACATCCCACTTATAAATGTTGCAGAGAAATGCAATTTCATAAAAACTTTAATGACCAGTTTTCCAGGACTTTTGGCTCCAAGGACTTCTGGCTTAAATTACCCTACTCCTACCATTTTAACAAACTTGTATTATCCAGCAGTTTAAAGCTAACATCATGCTAACAGTTTAGCCCCGTATTATAATTTCATAAAGGACAAACATGTGACCCTGGACCACAAAACCAGTTTTAAGTAGCATGGGTATATTTGTAGCAATAGCCAACAATAGCAATAGCCAACAATTGTGGGTCAAAATGCTTGATTTTTCTTTTATGCCAAAAATCATTTTGGTGTTAAGTAAAGATCATGTTCCATGGAGATATTTTGTAAATTTCCTACCATAAATCTATTAAAACTTAATTTTTGATCAGCAATATTCATTGCTAAGAATTTAATGGCGGTTTTCCCAATATTTAGATTTTTTTGCACTCTCAAATTCTAGATTTTCAAATAGTTGTATCTCAGCCAAATATTGTCCTATCTTAAAAACAGTACAATAATAAAAAAGCTTATTTATTCAGCTTTCAGATGATGTATAAATCTCAAAAAAAGTTTAAAAAAATTGGATAACTCATGTACAGTATTTGTCGTCATGTCACCAATTTTGTTTCCTGGAAACAAGGGATGGCTCAACTTCCCCACAGGCTCAAATCACCGCTATATGAATGTGTAAAATAACAAAAATAAAAAAAACATACTGTTTCAGACACTCATCTTAAGTGCCATATGAACATTGAACAGCAAACTGTTATGATAGACATGACCAAACATGAATGTCATTTATGTAACTATTCTCTCTGATTGTTTTGACAAAAAAAGACTAGTACATTAAAAATGAAAGTTCAATATTCACCCTTCTGAAACCTTTATGACTGTTTTTTTTTTGGAACACAAAAAGACTGTATTATATAGTATAATATGTATTACACTATACATTGTAATATAGAGTTGTAGGGAACAGTTTTTTGCTTCTTTCATGGCGTTTTCAATATGCAGTTTCACTTCCTATTCATTCATTTTCTTATTCCTGTTCTTTTGTGTTCTTTTGTGAAGGAAGCATATAAGTTATGGTTGGAATGATATGAGGGTGAGTCAAATTTTCTTTTTTGGGTGAACTATTCCTTTAAGTCAATACTATAGCAGATATATCAGATATTTTCTTCCCTGCCTGAACAAATGGATCAGATTTCATCACTTTACAAAATGACCAATGAACGGATTTATGTGCAGTGTGACCAAAGCCTGAGGGCCCTCGGCTGCTTTAATGTTTTTTGGACTGTGACGGCCACTGGGTGGAGCTGTCTCTCTGCCACACACACACACACACATATGCAAACACACAAAACACACACACACAAACATCTAAAGAGACAGTCATTTCTGTCTTTTTCGTTATTTGGTTGCCTCAGTTACTGTGTCATATACACACACACAGTATTAGACACTTACTGATGTTGCCGTTGCTGAAAAACCTACCCTGCTTTCCCTGAATTATCCCTTTACCACCTGCAGAATGTGCTGGAGAATGTGTGAAAATCCTCTGTGATGTTCAGCAGTGCCTGTTAGCTCTCACACCTTCCAACAGGACAGCTTCCTTGGCCTTAGACGATTTCTCTTGGCCCCTTTCCATGGTTTTACCGTAATATATGAGTAGGAGGTTTTTACTGTTGTGGTGAAGAACACCGCCGGCCTCAGTCTTATCTAACAGACCTGAGTCTCTGAGTCATTGTCTTGTGTAAATCACACCGTGAAAACGCTGCTCTGCCTAGTACTTGCGGTTCCCTATGGAATTATCCTTGCTATTATACTGACACCTGGGAGGCGCACAGCAATTTTGAGAAACAGCGTTTTTAGATCATCTTCAGCTTTGCTGGCAGCATAACCTCCAAACAATGGAAATGATTGAAGTAAAAAGGCAAATGTGTTTCAGGATGTCATTCCTGCGACGTGTATATCACACTCTGAGGTGAACGTTTCTAATCCGAGATGAGATTTCTCGCTTTGGAAAATGATCTACACTTGACCTTGGTGAAGATTGTCTTTTGCTTATGTGAATTGGACGCAGAAAGCTATTATACACAGATATGCACAAGGCAATCTTGTAATTTGCTGAGTGAAAATAATTCATGCAGGCTGTTATCAAGGTGTTTGTGGCATCTTAAACATTCTGCCTTTTGTTATAGACTAGGACCAGGACCGTTTTTTGTGAACCCTAAAACACAACTAACTTTCAAGGGATAGTTCACCCAAAAATTAAAGTTCTGTCATTAACCCCAGAGGGTTAATTACTGACCCTTATGTCGTTCCAAACCTGTAAGACCATTCATTTTCGGAACACAAATTAAGATATTTTTGATAAAATCCGAGAGCTTTCTGATCCTACATAGACAGCAACGCAACTACAATGTTTAAGGTGCAGAAAGGTAGTAAGGACATTGTTAAAATAGTCCATTTGACATCATTGGTTCAACTGTAATTTTTTGCAGCTACGAGAACTTTTTGTGTGCAAAGAAAACAAAAATAATGACTTTATTCAACAATTTCCTCTCTTCCATCTCAGTCTCCACCTCGTGTTCACAACAGTACCACGACGCATATTATATAGGTTGAGGTCAAAAGTTTACATACAGTTTACATACACCTTACAGAATCTGCAAAATGTTAATTATTTTACCAAAATATGAGGGATCATACAAAATGCATGTTATGTTTTATTTAGTACTGACCTAAATAAGATATTTCACATTAAAGATGTTTACTTATGGTCCACAAGAGAAAAAAAAAATTGTTAAATTTTTAAAAATCACCCTGTTAAAAAGTTTACATACACTTGATTATTAATAGTGTTGTTACCTGAATGATCCACAACTGTGCGTTTTTTTGTTTGTTTGTTTTTGTTTAGTGATAGTTATTTAGAAGTCCCTTGTTTGTCCTGAACAGTTAAACTGCCCGCTGTTATTCAGAAAAATCCTTCAATCCTTCATTCTTTTTTTTTTTTTAAGCATTTTTGTGCATTTGAACGCTTTGAATGACTGTTTGATGTTGGGATCCATCTTTTCACTGAGGACAACTGAAGACTCATATGCAACTATTACAGAAGGTTCAAATGCCCTCAGTTTTCCTCAGTGTGAAAAGATGGATCTCAAAATCATACAGTCATTGTTGGAAAGGGTTCAAATACACAAAAATGCTGAAAAACCAAAGAATTTTTCTGAAGAAGAGCAGGCAGTTTAACTGTTCAGGACAAACTAGGGACTCATTAACAAACTCTTTAGAAAACAAAACAAAACAAAAACACAGTTGTGGATCATTCAGGTAACAACACAGTATTAATAATCAAGTGTGTGTAAACTTTTGAACCGGGTCATTTTTATATTTACATTCTTAGCTTTAATGCAGGTTTTAGATATTAGCTGTCAGTCACTCACATTGCTTTCTGTTGGAACTTGGAACCGGCCGGTTTTTGCTCCAAACGTTTTCTTTCAACCAATCTCTGTTCCGGTTTTGCACTGCACTGCATTGCAAGTTAAACATAAGTTATCTTTCATGTGTGGTTTGGCCCAGGTGTTTTATGTAGCATAATTTTACAAAGCTAAAGTCTGTCAGACCATTCTGTTTTTGCTTCAGATATTGAAATTATAATCTAATTTAAATCAGAAACTGCTCATGCATGCAGCATCAGAGAGTTTGACGTGTAATAGAGAAAATAAACATCTTGTTCATGTACTTTCTTGTCCCTTTCTTAAGGCAATAAATATATATATATATATATATGTTTTTAAAAAGGCTTTCAAAATCAGCCCATTTGACTGGTGAAGCTATCAGGATGTTGCTGGCTGTTCCTCTCATTTGGCAGTTGTGGTGTTCCTTAATATTCATTGGGTGCTCCTAAATTTTATTTGGTGCTCCTAACTTTTTAAATTTGGGAGCACCAGTGCCAATAACCAATATATGGCTGTATATTAACATATCTATTATAGATTTGTTTTAAAGGGGTCATCAGATGCCCATTATCCACAAGTTGATATGATTCTTTAGGGTCTTAATGAAAAGTCTCTAATATACTTTGGTTAAAAATTCTCAATGGTTGTGTAAAACAACATGCTTTTTACCATGTCAAAATGAGCTCTGCAAAAATCATTCCATTTTGAGAGATTGTTCGCCCTGCCCTGTGTTTAGCCGCTAAACTTCCTAACTACCACGTTAGAAGGAAAGGCGATTGCAAAGATTCATAAAAAAACCCTTATACTCACTTCTGCCATTAATGAACCTGGATCACAAATGATTCATGCAAACATAGAAGAATATATGTAGCATTCCCTATATGCGCATTCCCTTCACAAACAAATGTGATCCACTGCATCTTCAGCGGCTCAGATGTCGGGAGTAAATGACGACCACTATGTTCATTATTACATCCAGCAACACAACACCTCAATCACTCAATCTGAGATATTCTTGTTTAATTACATCCCTGCTCCGGCATCAGAACAATGGAGGTTACTGGACTGTGACAGCTGATCTGAGGTAAGACGTTCATGTCAATCAACTATCGTAGGAGTGGCCTCTGTCGGTGTGACGGGACACCGTCAGGCATCTGAGATGGATTTGAAAAAGGGGATAATATTTTTACAGATTAATTAAAAACCACTGCATGGATTTTTTATCAGTATAAGGTAGATTTGTACATACACTGCCAGCACGCATTAATGTTCAAACAACATGAAAAAGTGAACTTTGTATCCGATGACCCCTTTAACACTTGTGTTTTGTCTACAGCAACAGGTAATGTAATTACTTGTGCTTCTCCATATTTTTAGCATATTGAAGTTTTATTACACTCTTCTTATTGTATGTGTGTGTGTGTGGCACTCTGGGCTGGTCTGCTACAAGACTGAGATCAGTGTGATTAAAAATCCCTTTCCATTTCGCTTTGTAAATGTCACCCAGGCAACACTGAAACATTTGCTTTTTTGCCTCCATTTTCAGAAGCATGTAAAAAGCAACCTGCTATAAAAATTATTTTAATTACAAACTTGACAGAAAGCCAGTATTTTTTGCGAGAAGTGTTTTTAAATAAATAAATCCCTGCAATTCAAATAAGCGTGATCTTTCACTTCTGAAAGGGCAAAACGCACCGGCGTCGCTTTCTGCACCTCACCTGAGAATAATACTAATATGTGCGAGATTGATTCTGAGAATAAAATAAAAGAAGCCATTATATGCATTCGGTTATATTATCTGTTATACAGCTGATCTGCCTATGCGAGTGAATCACTGCTGTTAGAATGGTCACAGAGGGTATGTGAGGGACTGTTTGTGCTTTTTAATCAAGTGTACGAGCGGTTTCTTCTGTTATTGTTTCTGTAGTCCTGTCTCTCAGGATTGGGTTGTTTATTTCTTCTTTTCTTCGTTTTAAGGATAATTATGGCAAAAATGTGAGGTACAAATATGAAATCGCTTTTCAGGTTATTCAATCACCTACAAAATTCCACTTTTTGGATGCCACGCACATTCCTTTAACATTCATTATAGACTACACAGACTGGTTTAATGCAGTTTACCTTTCCCTAATGCGGTGTTCCCATCAGAACTGTGTGGAAACATAATAATTTTGGACCTTGAGAAATACCGGAGCTATTACGAGCATAAAGAATGTCGTTATTCTGAACGTTTCTGCTAACAATTGATTCTGGCTTTCTGTTACAGATTCTTTTGGACATAACATTTTGTCACCCAGTATTGATGTGTTTGCTGTGTCTTGCTTTAACTGTCACTGAATGCTGCCTTGTTAATACAAAGAAAGTACTGGCACTCTGGTTCCTTGCCAGCATTTATGTAGGCGGTACCAAAGTGCCACAGAGAAGCAAGATATACAAATAGGCATTAAAGGTAATTAGTGTAATTACACAGAAGCTAATGGAAGCTAATCTTACAGAAGAACCTACCTGGTATTTCCACACATTTATTTGAAAATAGATACTTTCTTTATCTTCTTGGTGGCTGTAGTATAATTTTGGATGCACTGTTGTACAAGATACTTTAAGGATGATTTTGATAATTGCCTCTCCAATGGTGTGCTAAAAAATGTTGTTTGGGTATGTTTACCCAACAACGATACACTTATAAATTGAAAAGTTTTTCTTTTGCATTTTTGAAAAGTTTCGCATACAGATGATAACAACGTGAAAATGATCCCTATTCACATGGATCCGCAAAAATGACTAAAAATGCTGTATTATGCATGCCAGGGAAGTAGTTTGCCATGTCGCTTTGTAACGAAACACTACGCGCCTGCATACAAATCTATAATCTGAACAGATAATACGCATTTGTATGAATAACAATAACGGTATTCAGTTTTCAAAAACATGCACTTTGAAACCTTTTTTTAAAGTTTGTGTTTTCAGGCCCCCAAAACTCCATTGTTGTGTAAATGAACAGCCGTTTTTAGTTGAAAACTATGGAAATCTGCTGTCAGACTTTCAGACAGTAAGTTCTGTCCTCATGTTGGGTTAGAACACTGACAAAAACACTAAAGTTTGTTACGTCCCATTGTGCTCGATTCAGGTTGTAGAGCATTGTAATAGCCTAAAGCAAAAGTTTAATGTTTAATTTAAGATGTTTAATTTAAAATCACAAGTTTAGATTAAATAGTTTATTGCTAATATTGATGGGTGAACAGTAAAGCATCCTGCTAGGTTTGTTCTAATTTATTATGAGCATTTTTGGAGCAGATGGAATTTGGTTTACAATTGACCCTTCACTGGAGAGTTTGACTGACAGGTGATCTGACCAGTCATGACGGTGAATCTGCCATTTTGTCTGCTAAACAAACCAGACAGGAAAGTAGATTAAAGTCAGTTGACTTGTATTTAAAAAAATGGAATGTATTGATGGTTTTCCTGCAGTTGAAATAAGATACACTCTTAAAAATAAAGGTGTGTTACAGTGTTCGTCACAGCAGTGCCATAGAAGAACCATTTTTGGTACCACAAAGAACCACTCAGTCAAAGGTTCTTTAAAGAACCATCTCTTTCTTACTTTTGTATAATCTGAGGAACCTTCTTTCGCCACAAAGAACCTTTTGTGAAACAAAAAGGTTCTTCAGATGTTAAAGGTTCTTTAGGGAACCATTTAGACAAAAAAAGGTTCTTCTATGGCATCATGAAGCATCTTTATTTTTAAGAGTGTACCATCTAATGTTCATTCGTGTTTATTACTAGTAGTAACTAGTAAAGAGGAAGAGATAATCGGTTCACTTGCTGCTAGAACTGAGGCACTACAGCGATCTGTAACGACACATTAAAGAGCCACAAATTGGTCTTTATGGTTTGAATTTCTTAAAAATGACAAAATTAGAATGCTAAAACTTTGTTTCATACCCAAAGTATGAACCTGCTCTGTCTTGTGTGTCAGCGTCCTGTCCAGTGATGTATGGGGAGATGATGTGTGGCGTGAGAGCGCCATGGCTTGTTGGACATAGCAACAGTCAATTGTGAACCTATAAATGAAAAACATTTAGATGGACACAAATGGCTACAGGAGTGTTTACATGGTGTTCTCAGTAGCTTTTTTCATTTACCGTCAAACATTCTTTCTTCAGAGGATTCAATCAAAGCTTCAGATTGTTTTTTTTTTTTTTTGTTCAGTCTTTTTGTTGTCTTGTTTGAATGTCGCAAAACACACAAGTTGTGTTTTATTATATTTTGTTTTAAATATATGAAGAGTTCAGATGCAAAACCAGCTAAAAGCCATCTCGGTCCGAAATGACATAATGATACTGAGTGAATGCTCTCGACTAATATTATACATCCATCAAATACTTTTACTTTAAACTCGCTAAATTTCAGCCTCAGCCCAATCAGAAGTACCAGTACTTACATAGAAACCTATACAAAGTAGCCAGAAAGAAATGCTCATTTTAAAGAAATACGTCAGATGGATTTAGCTGGTTTTGCATCTGAACTCTTCATATATAAGCAATGAGACTGGGTGGTACAGTATGAACCAAAAATCATGTCTTGTTTTTAGGCTGAATGATGATATACTGTACACTACCAGTCAAAAGTTTTTGAACAGTGAAAAATTCTCTTCTGCTCAACAAGCCTGCATTTATTTGATCCAAAACACACCAAAAGCAGTAATATTGTGTTGTTTTAATGTTATATACCACAATATAATGTTTTTGCCATTTAAAAAAAAAAAAAACTGCTTTCTATTTGAATATATTTTAAAATGTAATTTATTTCTGTGATAAAAAGCTAAATTTTCAGCATCATTACTCCAGTCTTCAGTGTCACACGATCCTTCTGAAATCATTCTATTATGCTGATTTGCTGTTCAAGAAACATTTATTATTATTATTATTATTATTATTATTATTATTATCAGTATTTAAAACAATATTTTTTATTTTTTTGGGAGTACTTTTTTTTTTTTTTAGCAAGGATGCTTTAAATTGATCAAAAGTGATGATAAAGGCATTTATAATGTTACAAAAGATTTCTATTTCAGATAAATGCTGTTCTTCTGAACTTTCTATTCATCAAAGGAACTTGAAAAAAATTTACTCAGCTGTTTTCAACATAATAATGTTTTTGAGTAGCAAATCAGAATATTAGAATGATTTCTAAAGGATCATGTGACTGGAGTAAACATTTTAAAATATATTCAAATAGAAAGCAGTTATTTTAAATAGTAAAAATATTTCAATACTTAGCAGTTTTTGCTGTACTTGCAAAATAAATGCAGACTGGCTGAGCAGAAGAGACTTCTTTAAAAAAAATGTAAAAAAATGTACTGTTTAAAAACTTTTGACTGGTAGTATACAATGTGCATATCAATTTTTTTTCAGGAAGTGGGTTAAATGTTACACTGTTTAATCTCATGCAGCGGTGCGTTTTCCAAAAGCATCGTTAGCCAACTGTGGTCGCAAGTTCTGCCATTAACAGCATATTTCAACGATTCAGTGTTTCCAGAAACCATTCGGTGTTCAAACAATCAGCCTCACAAACTTATGTGGTTGGAACTACAGCTCTTGACCTGTGATTAGAAGCATAGATTCTTGTTAGTAAGACATGTGAGCTTAAATAAATAAATGTTTTTGTGCACAGTAAGCAAGCTAACATGCAGTACAATCTATATCTTCCATTCTATCTAAATATAAATGTATTTTAATCAATGTATTTTTGCGTGTCCTCTCTAAGCGTTTTTGAAGAGTGCACATGTGCATAAATGTCTAAGGGAGTATGACGTAAGAGGAAACCCGCAATGAATCAAACATCAAATAAAGCGAAATGACAGGAAACAAAAAGCTGTAAATTAGTCGTCAATTAGCATGTTCAATACAGCAGCATCGTAGAGATCTCTAATCAGTTAAATAGCAGAAGTTATTACTCCGCCACATGCGTGTGATGTCATTAACAACAGCCCTATATTGTTGAACTAATGTGGTTCGAACGACAGAGACGCGACCGTGTTCTGGAAACAGTCGTGACTAGCTAGTTCGTTTCCACAACTTGTTGTGCTGTGGTGGTTGATCAGGGAGTTACGTCATTGTAGGGGAAACACATCCCAGACTGGGAAGAAGAAAAGTGTGCAAACCTCCAAAATCAGCATGGTTGCCAAAAAGACAAATGAAACCTAAAAATGGTCATTAGCAAGTGGAATCACAAAATACAGTTCTAAATGCACACTTACTACATAACAAACAAACAGAAACATAAAACTCATTTCACAAGTGTGCACACCCCTCAACTAATACTTGGCTGAAACACTTTTTGCTTTTAATGCAGCAGCCAGTCTTTTTGAATAAGATTCAACTTAGCTCATCTTTATGTCAATTTTTCCCCCTACTCTTCCTGGCAAAAGTGTTCCAGATTGATCATATTGGAGAGGGATCTCCTGTGTACAGCCTTTTCAAGTTACTCCACAAGTTTGTCAATTGAATTTAGGCCTGGGCTCTGACAGGGCCATTGCAAAAGGTTCTTTTTCTTCCGAAGAAGAAGTTTCTTTTATAGACTTGCATTTGTGTACGAGGTTATTATTGTGCTGAAAGATGAAATTCCTCTTTATCTTCTGATTTGTGTTCTGGAGTTTGGCACTTTCTGTGATTCCTTCTAGAATACTGCCCCAGTCCCAGCTGAAGAAAACTTGAAAAGAGCTACACCACCGTGCTTCATTGTGGGTGTGGTGTTGTTCAGATGATGAGCAGTCTTGTTTTTGTGACAAATTTACTTTTTAAAAAGATGGCCTAAAGACTTGAAACTTTCTTTTTTTCTCTCCGTCTGTTCACCCTACACCACAGTGCAGACATGTGAAGAATTGCAAGGTTGTAACATATCTGAAGTCTGAGTGATCATGTTTTTCAAGGCATGCAGACCAACAGATGTGATAATTAACTGAAACAAATCTAACCCAGCATATCACGTTTTCTCATCGCAAATAATCATCTTAAGTCACTTAACTTATTGGCTTATGAGATCAACAGAGTCATTCGGGGTTTGTTACGTCTTGGACAGTAGCTTTGTTCCTGGTCTTTCGTTCATCTATCAGTTGCAGATGTAAGCTTGTGAGATAAGAGATGAGTCACTTTAAGTTTGATCTGCTAATTTATCGCCCCTCCTCCCAAACCAATTACAGGCTCAGATTTGCATCAGAATTACTTAATTACTTGATTAGAGTGGATGTTGAGTTAATTGGATGGTGGAGTCCTTGTAACAATGAAGTGAGTGACAAATTACGGTTCAATTATGTCTAACGCATGGCTGTATGTTGTATTTCAAGGACTTCAATCAAAGCAGTACTAAACAACCAATTCTTAAAGGAAACACAGCTGTTGCCCTGTGCACATAAGCCATACTCATTTTCACAAAGTCACGTCGTGGTGTCTGAGACAGATGCCAGTTTTATTGGAGAAGCTGCCTTAGGCCTGGGACGCACTAGACGATTCTCATATCTTAACCAATTTTTAAAACCATGGGAGACCGCAGACATAAGGACAGTTTTAATCAATTTTTAGCCTAATAATCTTCTTAACGCACACTAGGTGATTCAACCAGACCGTGAGATTTTTACCCCTGTGTCATCCAAGATGTTTGTCTTTCTTTCTTCAGTCGGAAAGAAATTAAGGTTTTTAAGGAAAACGTTCTAGTGGACTTTAATGGGACCCAATGGGTTGAAGGTGTTAATGCAGCTTCAAAGGGCTCTACACGATCCCAACCGAGGAATAGAGTGTTGTCTAGCAAAACGATCTGTTACTTTCTGAAGAAAAATGAAAATGTATATACTTTTTATCCACAAATGCTTGTTTTGCACTAACTCGAATTCACACATTACGCAATCATGCACACATGACGAAAGCGGAAGTACCGACCCAGAGTTTAAAAAAGTGAATATGCAAAGAAAGTTAAACGCCCTTTATGTATAACAAGGTAAAACAACAATGTCAGACGATTTGGAAGTTGGATGAGAAAATGAGATGGCGTTTTTTGCCCTAACCTACCTTTTTGAACCGAAGAACTAACCACACGTGACCTTTCCGACTTGATTATGTAATACGTGAAGATGTGCATTGTAGAGCTAGTGCAAGACGGCCATTTGTGGTTAAAAAGTATATCAAATTGTTTTGTTTTTGTTTTTGTTTTTTTTTGTAGAAAATGACCAATCATTTCTCTAGATAAGACCCTTGTTCTTCGGCTGGGAGCATGTAGAGCCCTTTGAAGCTGCATTGAAACTGCAATTTGGACCTTCAACCCACTTAAGTTCACTATATGGAGAAAAATCCTGGAATGTTTTCCTCAAAAACCTTAATTTCTTTCTGACCAAAAAAAAAATAAAGACGTGAATATCTTGGATAACACAGTGTGAGTAAATTATCAGGAAAGCTTATTCTGGAAGTGAACTAATCCTTTAAAACTGACTTTGGATTTGCGCTCAATATGCTGCACAAATAAATAAAATCATAAGCCCTGTTTGGATGTTAATTGTTTCTCATGTAGAAATCTGTAAAAATAAATTTACATGGCACCTCAGTGATAAAACTCAAGGATTCGGATGGAGACTTATTCACAGTGAAAAAGTGAGTTTTATAGCATTTCAGTATTTTTTTCAGTAATAAATACACTGTAACAAAAGAAAATTTGTTGAGTCAACTTAAAACAATTTGTTACCCTGCAGACTTAAAATTTTAAGTTCAGTCAACTCAAATAAGTTTAGTCAACTTGAAATGTTAAGTTGTGCTAAGTGAAAACTTAGATATTTGAGTTGACTAAACAAACAATTTGGTTTGTTAAACTTAAAAGCTAGGCTTGTTATCCAGCTGCCTTACAATTTTAAGTTGAATGAACTCAAATATCTAAGTTGTCACTTAGTACAACTTAACATTTCAAGTTGACTAAACTTTTTTTTTTTGAGTTGACTGAACTTAAAATTTTAAGGTAGCCAGGTAACAAAATATTTTAAGTTGAATTAACAAATTGTTTTTTACAGTGCAAATTACAGCGAAGTGCAACAGTTACCTTACCGTGTTCAGCAGTGTTAAAAAATGATTTAAACATTGAATTTTGAATCAATTTATTCTTGTAAACTAAATATGGATGGCAGTTCATTTACCACACAACCTTAGTGTTTGTCAAAAACAGTAGGTCATTCGGTCAGGGATTTTTATACTGGTGTTGGGAGAAACATTCTAGAATCGGATGACAATAAAATCACAGACTAACCCCTGTACATTTAAAAAAAAATCGCTTACATTCTTATGAGAAACTATTCATTTGCTCAATAGTGTAAATTCTGTAATTATTTAATTATTTTCTGTTCTAAACCTGTATGTTTTTCATTCCGATAAATAAAATAAAATAAAATAAATATTTTTACAAATTTAATATTCTGTTAAATATGTTATCTAATAAGTAATATTGCATATTGTAATATTTTTTAAATATTAATATTCAGTAATCAGAAATTTGTTTGTCTATGGTGTGATGAGCAGTACAATGCCAATGAGAACGGCATGACCTATTTGTGTAAAATGCACAGTTAATAGTCTTTTTAGCACTTCTTTGTTCTTCAGAGATGACTTTTGATATGGGGAACTGTAATATGGAAAATTGGACTGAAATATATTGAAATAAACCCTAAAAATGTATGAAACAAACTCCTGTTGCCTGCACTAGACTGTGTTCCTATCATGACGAGGCAACACTTCATATTCGAAACAGACACAATTTCATGGAAATCTTTGAAACTCTATACATTTTCAAACATAGCATGCTGGGCCGAATTTATCCAGAGAAACTTCAACTGTAGCTTTGCTTGAGGGCGTTTGTACTGTCACAGAGCTTGAAAGTCAAAGTAGCGGATTGGTATCCGTCTTTGCGACATTGATGAATCTGGGTCGGAAAATGTGATTCACTTAAGCCAGTTATCTCTAAAAAATCCTGTATGTATTTAATACTCTTTATGACATGCCTGCTATTGAACAGTGTTCCTTATAATTTTATCCCAAGACTCCTTATTCATGTCCCTTGTTACTAGTGCCATTTATGGACAGCCTGTTCTCATTTCATTCTCATTAAAGTCTTCAACCTCTGAGGTAATGGAGTGATTCAGATAGGCAAGCACTGATCTGTAGCTTGTTGGGCCTGTCGCCGCTGGTCTAAGTGCTCTTCGCTGGGTCGCTGATGGCGAAGTAGCAATGCTGGCTGAAGAAGAGGGAAGCGGAGCTTTTTAATGCAAAAACATCCAAGGAACCTGTCTCATTCGTTCTTGTTCTCCGGTTGCCACAGTAAGCCACATTAGTGCATGATGAAGAGTTGTGATCCTGGTGGTGTGGCCTCCCACCAGGCAGTGAGTGTTGAGGTGAGTCGAGCTGAACAGGGCTAATGCCACTGCCTGCTGCCCAGCAGTGAGGCCTCTCAGTGGGATACAACTCTACGGTCAAGCATGACTGGAGAAGCGACAGGCCATAACATGCACGCCTAACAAACGTGTAAACGTGCTTGAGCGCTTGTGCACACACAAACACAAAATCTCTAAGGGTTTCCTTTTGCCTTGCTGTTGTTTCTGTGATGATGCTTCATTAATATTAATCGAGACAATACAGTGAAAGGTTTAGTTTTTAAGGGTAACTTGACTGTAACTAACAGTTACGTGAGAAAAGATCAGTTTTTAAGCCCCTTATATTGTATGTATCACGTTGTATGAAATGTTTACATTTTTAAACTACAACAGAAACTGCATTAAATATTAATACTTGTTTTCAGAGAAAATATCTTTAATATTTCATGTTTTTATTTCATTTTATGTTCCAGATTTTAAATCTTAAAAACATTTAAGTAATTAAGTAATAAAATTTTTTAGAATTTTTAGAAAATAAAACATTCAAAACCAATTATTTATTTATTTTAATTAAGATCAAAATGTAATTATTATTTCCTTTATTTTATGGGTTTTAAGTATACCTTTTGTTGAGTATACCATTTAAAATAAGTGGAGATAAAATCACCCCTTTTTTAGAATAGGATGTTTTATTTTATTTTATTGTTATTTCAATCATTTTAAAAAGTACAAACTTCTTTATGGGTAACTTCACTGAACTCATTTTAAATTTAGTGCTTAATAAAATAACATGCCTGAATTTGTAATTATCTGTTTTGCTGTAGTACTGAAACAGACTGTTTCAAGGCAAGCTTCTAGTACATATTGAGGAAAAATCAAGCCACAGTTCTTTTTTTCTTAACTGATAGAGAGTAACTTAAGTGTTTCATGACCCTTCTCTTGAGAGTAGATCCATAATTCAGAATAAAAATGAGGTTTTGTTATTGTGAGAGACAGTCACTTTGGTTTCCTGCTGTTCCTCTGTGTATACTGAATGAAGTGTTGTGTCAGATTCCAGCTGAGATGATGAGCAGTGTGTTCTGATCTCATCAAGAGCATGGAGTACTGTATGGGCTCTTGGGAAAAAATAAATGTAGAGGCCTTTTGTTCACTCGAAATGAGGCCACAGGGTCATTGTTCATCATTGTATAGTTTTCTTATACATCGAAAGTACATTTTTTTATACTATGAAATGAAGGTGGTGGGTGGACTTTGCACTTTATTATGTTATTATGAAGAAAAAATCCAATATTTTTAGCCTAAGGCAGCTAAAAACACATAAATACCATATGTCAACATAATCTTAGTGTTAATGGAGTGTATACATGCGTACAGTCATGCAGAAAAGTAAACTATGGGCTGCCTGGTCGTTCTATAGCAGTGAATGGGAGATTATTTCAAATTGATATGTTTTTTGCTTTCCCATTTGCTTAAATAAAAGGAAAACCTCCACAGTAGTGTTTTCATTCTTGGTCAGAAGAGAAAACAATTTCAAATTTTTTGTCACTCCCACAGACGCTGTATTATTTAGAGACACCCTCACAGCAGCATTAACTAGATTCGGTCGTGAGCCTGGGCGAAATTATCGGGTATTTCTCATTTTTTTGGAAAAACCTAGTCCTAAGGTTTTCGAGACCACCATAGACCATGAGTGTGACTTTTTTTAATGCTTTTTTTTAACATAAAATGAAGATATCATTCCAATTTTTTTTTTATTTGTAGATCTAGAAAGTGCTGACCATTGTACAAAGTCTCATGCCATTTGGACAATAAGAACATTTTTTAAAATTTTGGCAAAAGTCATTTGCGGGTCAAAAAGACCCCGAAGACCACATAAGGGTTAAGTATACTGCTCTGACCATTCTTGGCACTGAGTGTACAAGTTCATGACAAATTTTTACATCTGTCCTGTTTAACTCCTGGAGGACGACCTCCTTAAATGCCCTAGTCTTTAATGGGAAGTTTTGCTCAGCTTGTCTCTACGGAATCCACCACAGCTGGTCAAGAGTGTTAAGATTGAGTGAAATACGTGTCCACTGAAGGATTTTCACCTTGGGAGAATGAATATCTTCATTGTCATGCTGGAAAAATGCCCAGTACTGCAGGGAATGAGGGGAGGGTAGCATCTGCAGTTTCAGTTTTTTTGTATTACAGTACATCACACAATGACGGCACTGATAAAGCACAACTTCCTCACACCTTCAGCACTCATACATCCCTGTATAAGAGCTTTACTACCACTGAATGTCACTGTGGGTACCAGGCACTTCTCACTGTACTCCTCCTCTAGCAACACCAGAACATTTTGGATGCTTTTGGATCCGAAATGATTGACTTGGTCTCTTGTGACCAGAGTATGGATTCCCAGAAGTCTATATTTTGTAAATATGGGCCTTGGAAGAGATTAAATGAGTTTTCTTGCGCTTTGGCTACAGTGGGTAATTCTAGTGGTGACAATAATCATGCATGTCACTTCTGCAGGCTGTGTTGTACTCTGTGAAATAAAGTGTAAATCTTTTCATAGCTTTTGCCGTCTCTGAGACTCTTGCATGGTATTTTTCAAGCTCTTTTTGTAGCAAAAATGTACTCATCATTAAATGAAAACCTAAAGTGAACATCTGATTATTTCAGGAGCCTTGTCACAAGTCCATTGTTTTTGAATGTCGGTGCTACTTCTGCTATATTTTCACCTTAAAACAATAATTTGGTATTCCTCTTGTACCACTGTCGTCTTTTATGCTAAGAAATAAGTCACCTGGCAGTTCTCTCCCAAGTGGTTTCATTGTTGACAGCATTAAATCTGTGTATGATTCAGCAGGCTATAAAATGCCTTTAACTGTCAGGAAATGACTTGTCTTTAAAAGTTTTGGTTCAATATATCTGTTGATCAAAAATAGCCTTAAACCTACACTTTTGTTCTCTTTTTTTAGTTTTATTTAGTAACTTTCAGGAGAGTGTACTCCTTTTTGCAACACAACATTTTATAACTTTGATAAGAATATATTATTTTGCTAAATAATTTTGACATTCTTCTTTGATTGAAATGATTGAACATTACAGAAACAAGTGTAAACCACAAACAAGTAAAACCACATAGACAAGAAAGAAGAGCTTAATCTGTAGGACAATATTTGGTCTAAAAATGCGCTGCATGAATTCTCGTTCGTGGAATGCGCCATTTGCAGTATTTTGCCAGTTACTCGACATGGCCAAATTGCAGTTAAGGATATTTTAAAATCGAGTACTCACTTTATCAAATTTTGTGAAAAGGGTCCATTTGGTTTCTCGGCCAGAAAAGATACCCTGGAGGGACACAAGATAGTGGCCATTTATCATTTATCTATTTTTACTATTACATCTATATTCCCTCAAAAGAAAGCAAAAAAACAAAAATGATAAATAATTAAACAAATGGACTAACTGTATGATAGCCATACTACATGGAAATATTCGAATTTTTTTTTTTTTTAAGAAACAAACTGAATGCACGTCTTAGATTCACATATAATGTACTCACCCCCTTGTCATCCAAGATGTTCATGTCTTTCTTTCTTCAGTCGTAAAGAAATTATGTTTTATGAGGAAAACAATTCTGCATTTTTCTCCATATAATGGACTGATATGGTGCCCTGATTTTGAACTTCCAAAAGGCAGTTTAAATGCAACTTCAGACGATCCTAAATGCGATTGTGATCCCAGCCAAGAAAGAAGGGTCTTATCTAGCATAACGATTGGTTATTTTAATAGAAATAATACAATATATATACTTTTTAATATATTAAAACACTGCCTGGACTGTTTTTGTTCCAGTTCATGACAGTTAGGGTATGTCGAAAAACTCCCATCTCATATTCTCCCTCAACGAAATCATCCTATATCGTTGTTTTACCTTTTTTGTTAAGGGTGTTTGATCTTCTTTGCATGTTCACTTTGTGTTGGTACTTCTGCAGCGATGTAGGATGATTTTAAAATGATTTTTGAAGTTTTTCAACATACCCTACCTGTCTTGAGTCAGAATACACAGAGTTCAGGGAGAGAAAGGCAAGATGAGCATTGGTTATTACATTCCTGTGTTGTGTGTTAGCTCTCTGGTTTTGAATTATAACACACTTGTGTTGAGAAGGCCAGCTGGAGGTGGACAGCACCAGCACCAGCACTGTCTCTGGCAGTAATGAGAGTTCATTGCATGTTTGCTGCTGACCAAAGCATTTCTTCTCCACAACAAACAGCCTCCTTCCATCTTTACAGCTGCAAGAACAAATGTATTCACATCATATATTTATATATATATATATATATATATATATATATATATATATATGTGCCTAGTGTGTGACCAAACCTAAAATCACAGACGATTTTAAATCACTGACATTTTAAAGCATCAAAGGACACTGAAAATTACAATTTTGAGCAAAAAAATGAATACAGAACGTTTATGCATTCGGCAAAATATCAGATTTCAAGGTTACTAATAAAAAATTGTGACACTGACCTTGTTGGCTCCTTGGATAAGTGTACTCTCGATTTTTACAAACCATCATTATCTATTAGATAAATTGGTTTTGATGTTCACCACACCTCAATTTTGTCCTTGAGTCGTCTTTACAGAGTTTTCAGCAATACAAGCATTATTAGATCTGTGACTATCTGCCCTGAGCTATTGAGTCTAAAAGTGACCTCAGGAATGTTGTTTATTGCACATGTAGTTTAAGGCAAAAAGGTGTCAGCTATTAAATGAACTTCAAATGTTGTGAATGTAATAAGCCCTACACTGTTTGGTAATGTTTAGAGTTTAATCTAAGTATCATTTTTGGGTTTTTTTAGCTATTGTCATAAAAATGTAAAACATATTACTTTTAAAGCTTGTCAATTCCAATATTTGAAGCACTTACTTTTCTTCTTCCTCTCTCTTTTTGAGAATCTGATGTGATTCTCAACAAATGAGACATCTTTGTTAGAGTCGCTTTTGTAAAATTCAGAGGGTTTGGTCTGAGGTAGAATTTTTTGGAGTCAGATTTTTTTTTTTGTTTGTTTGTTTCATATTTTACCCCTCGAGAGAAAAATAGATCACAGCTCGATGCAATACTTCTCACATGCTGGACAGACCTTACATCAAAATTCAATACGGGAGGCTGTGCAAGACCAGTCAGCAAGGTAATGAGCGGAAAAAGTTTCTTCTCGCAGCTTTTAGCACTTAACAGTTAACTCTGTTATGAAAAGCAAATACACAATTTGCCATATTCTGTGCTTTTGCTGACCCAACATTTACCCTAATTTTTTTCTTTTGTACTTTTTTCCATTTACCTTGAATATTTTGAATGCAATTCTTGCAATTCTAAAAGCATGATTAAATGGTTTAATTGCGTTGTATTATTAGTGATCCCATCAGAACATACCTGTGTTTCTTTTGGAGTCGTGACCCAGCAGTGATGAAAAAGTTTGGCCCTATTGATAAAGCTTCGACCTCTCCCAAGGTCATCGGAAAAGATATGAATCAGTTTTTTTTTTTAAAAAGAAGCAAGGAGACATTTCTACATCCCTCGGTTCACAGCTGGGGAAAAATGCGACATTGTTCAGGTAATAAGATGCCCAACTGACAGCCAGATTGTGACAAATGATCTAGCTTGTGCCGAGACGCTCAATCAGGAATGCTAAGGGCTGGTCTGTAGCCTTACGTTTGCTCCTGAGTAATTGCATTTGAGACTTCATTAATCAACAAACAGACAATAAAGTAAACCCTCATTTAGCCCTGATGAAGCAGAGACTCTTTGGCAGATCTCATAGACTCGCAGAGGAAGGAGGAGGAGAGCATCTGTTTGTCATTTTCATTGCAGACAGACCTCTGGCCTCATCGTGAAGTCTGAGGGTGGGAAGGAGTTTTGTTTATTTACCGTAGAGGACATTTAAGACATTTCAACCCCTGCAGAGAGCCGAGAGAAATATATATGAATGCGTTGGTGGATTGAGACTTTATTTGATGATACTGCAGATGGGCTTCTAAATGAAAAAGTCTATTCAAAGTAAGAAAGTAATTAATTAATTCATAAATAATAAAATTGATATTAATTACATTGTAATTTCATTTATTATTATTATTATTATTATTATTATTATTATTATTATTTAACAGTATTATATTAACAGTAATAATATGATTATTTATATTAGATTATATAACAAAATATTACATAATCAATAAATAAAATGAAATCACTATAATACTATTAAACTGTGAAGTATTTCATTATGATTTAAATGGTACAATAATAATACTAATTAGTACAATGAAGTTGTATATAATAATAAATATTAATAGTAGTATCCATTTAAACATGCTTTTAAAATTACAAATATTGCATTAAAAATATTCATGGTAAATGGAAAAAAAAACAATAAAATGCAAAAATATTATTATTATTATTATATAACTTTATTACAGTGAACTTGTATATAATATTTAATATGAATAATAGTAGTATGCATCATCATCATTATTATTAATTATTATTATTATTATTATTATTATTATTAATCCAAATGCTAAAAATTAAATCAATAGATAAAAGAAAATCACTATAATACTATTGAACTGTAAAGCATTTCATTATAATAATTGAAAATTCTTTAACAACAAGAACAATAATAATAGTCTTTATTATAAAAAGTACATTACAAAAATTAATTTACTAGATAAAAGTAATTATATAATTATATCTAGCAAATTATAAAAAGTAAATTATTAAAAATAAATTGCTAGATGAAAGGAAATCACTATAACACTATTGAAATGTTAAGTATTTTATAATAATAATTTAAAGTTCAATAATAATAATAATAATAATAATAATTATTATTATTATTCTTATAGAAATTAAAATTGTATATATAAAACTTAATAATAGTATGCATTATTGTTATTATTATTATATAAAATGATTACAATGAAATAGTATATCATTGATATTATATAATGATAATTGTATGCATTTAATCATGCTTTAAGAATTGTAATAATTACAATAAAATATTCAAGGTAAATAGAAAAAATACAAGAAAATAATAATAATAATAGTTGTTGTTGTTGTTATTATATAAATAAAAATATTGCAATTATTACAAATTGTATACAATAATAAATATTAATAATAATATACATTAATAATAATAATAATAATAATAATAATAATAATAATAATGATAATAGTAATAATAATAATAATAATAATAATAATTATTATTATTATTATTATTATATGACAACTATAAAATTGCAATACTGATATTAACGCATTATTATTATTATTATTATTTTTACTTTCCTTTGCTTTCAGTTTGGCAGAAAACCACAGGCTCTTTTTAAGTGTTTGTGTGTAAAAGTAACAAATACTTTTCCATTATCATGAATTTGTTTATGTTTTATTTTCAGCAAGTTGTGCCAGACAGCATACCTTGGCCTTTCTTTGGGTCCAGCTGGGTTCTGTTAGCTTCTGCTTAAATTGCATCATACAAAATCTGTCCCTGACCGCCGTCCAAAACGCACCGCGCCACACACAGATAAGGCAGCACAGGAGTCCTCCGGCTGTCTCCGGCACAGCTTTCTCCTCCGCATAGTCTTTATTAAATGGCAGGCCAGAGCTGGTATGTCAGGCCCGGCGTCCTCCCTTTGAAAGCCTCTCATCAGCATTGATCTGCCTGCTTGCCCATGGGAGCAAAAGAAGCTGTAGAGATGAAAGCTGCCCTGTCTGCTGTCACCTACTGACATGCATCCATGCGCTTACACATACATACACATACACATACACAACGTGTCCTTGCCTTGTCCTTTCAATTTTACCTCAGTTGAAGTAAGGTGAACTAGCTGGGAGAGAAAATTCAATGGAAAAAAGATCTGCATGAGGATGAATTCTAAGACCTTGCCCAAGAGAATAGATGCCTAATAGAAACTCAATCATTCAGGGGGTGAATAAAATAAGAAATACACTGATTATTAGTAGTTTTAGCTTATTTAATGCTTGTTTTAATTTATTTTAAAACATTTTGAGGCCCCCGGGCCCTGCCGCTCTGATTGAGAACCACTGATATAGTTAAAATATACAGATAATTAGTCATTAATTACTCACCCTCATGTCCTTCCAAACCCATAAGACCTTTGTTCATCTTCAGAACAGATATTAAGATATTTTTGATGAAATCCGAGAGCTTTCTGAACTGCATAGACAGCAACGCAACTACCATGTTCAAGGCCCTGAAAGGTAGTAAGGACATTGTTAAAATAGTACAAGAATACTTTTTGTATTCAAAAGTAACAGCTTTATTCAGCAATGTCTTCTCTTCCATGTCAGTCTTCGACGTGCCTTCACGAGAATACCAAGATGGGTTTGGAACGACATGAGGGTGAGTAATTAATGACAGAATTTTCATTTTTGGAGTGGACTATCCCTTTAAACTCTGAATATTCCTTCTACTCCTTTAAAATAGATTTTAATACTTATTAATGACCCCTGAAAACCCTGTCCCTCTTATTTCATTCAAAATAGACAGTCTGGGTTGAGGCATTTTCGTAAAGTGGAGAGAAACGGCAATCTGTCCTTCCTCCTGCCTCCTGAGAGGCCCATTTGAAGCGTTGGAGCTTTGAGGGATGGAGGTGACTCAGAGAGATGTCAGAGTGGAGGGCACAGACTCAATCCCTCAGCTTTGTGCAGAAGGACAGGATCTGTGCCTGCCTCTCTGCCGTGCTTGCAGCCAGATGCCAGTGCGCTGCATGTCAAACAGCCAAGCGGGGCCTCTATCCACCTGACACACGTACAAACACACGCAAATCCTTCCCCCGTTTCAATGGCTCTCCTTTAGAGCTCCAAACTTTCAGAAAGGCTCTCAGCTGACCGCGCCTCGTCGACGTTCTTTGTTCAGTCTCCAAGCGTTTTTCTTTTTCTGCTTCACGTACAGCGCAGAGGTTTTGGTGGCTAGAGGTCCTTGTCACCGACTTGCAGACTTCACCACTTCAGTTAGAAGAGGCCATATGGACCTTAGTCAGGGTGGATGCCATGTTTAGTTTTACAATAATGGAATTGAGCCTGTGAGGGATAGAACAGCAGACTGTTGTTATAGAACTTGTAATGGCCGTACTGATTGTTGTCGAATCATCACAAGAATAATGTCGGAATACTACGAGAATAAAGTCGAAATATTACAAGAATAAAGTTGAAATTACGAGAATAAAGTTGAAATATTTCGAGAATAAAGCCAAAATACTACGATAATAAAGTCGAAATACTCTGAGAATAAAGTCAAAATATTTCGAGAATAAAGTCGAAATATTACAAGAATGAAGTCGAGATACTATGAGAATAGTCAAAATATTTCAAGAATAAAGTCGAAATATTTTGAGAATAAAGTCAAAATTATGAGAATAAAGTCAAAATATTACGAGAATAAAGTTGAAATATTTTGAGAATGAAGTCTGAATAGTATGAGAAGAGAGTCAAAATATTTTGACAAAAAAGTCGAAATTACGAGGACATAGTCAAAATATTATGAAAATAAAGTCGAAATACTATGCGAATAAAGTCTAAATATTTCAAGAATAAAGTCAAAATTACGTGAATAAAGTCAAAATCTTATGAGAATAAAGTCAGAATATTATGAGAATAAAGTCAAAATACTATGAGAATGAAGTCTTTACTTGTTTTTCTGTTCTTTGGTTCTTTCCTGAAGAGGAAAGAGATCCAGACTTTTTCCTCTCTACTAGTCGTCCCTTGCATTTGTTTTTGTTTTTTTTGTTTTTTTTTGGCAGCTTTGCCTTTGGGAGTCATCTGGGCCAGCAGAGGCTGTTTTATCACTGGTGGCGAAAATATTAAGATTCTCACTGCCAAAGCTATGAAAGGAGAAGTTACTTGACATTTCAGCTGAAAATGACCTCACAGACTTTGTATGTGACAGTTTTTTTTCTTCTTCCTCCTGTTATTCAACAGCACCATGCACAATGCTGTGTGCAGCACTTTGTTTGCATTTGCAAGTCATGTAGCAAATTGATATAATAAGGATAGCGATTTTCAGTTTTGATAATAATAATAATAATAATAATGCAACATGTTATCCTATTATTAGTATTATTTTATTTAATTTTTACTTATTTTTAATTATTTTACTTTATTTTTTACTGTTTTTTAATATATTTTATGAACAAACAACAGTCCAAATGTTATAACATAACATTAAAGAGTCAAAACGAAACCAAAACAAAACCAAATGAACTCCTTTCAACTCCACTCTTCTCTTTATGTCTAAAAAGCATAGAATGAACACTCATCTTGCAGACAGTGCCTTTACAAAGTAAAAAGTCTTCTATCTTCATCAAAAGAGAAATGTAGCATGCCTCAGAAAAAAAAAAAAAAAAAAACTTTGAGAAGAGAAAGGACAAACAGCAAACAACATGACATGCTTGTTAGAGGAGATCAATAAGTCGAGACAAGAATAATATAGACCCAATCGTGAATGATCATTCCTATTAGACTAATTTAAAAAATCAATATGCATATATATTTGAGCCACAATATCAAGTAATCAGTACTTAGGTAATTAGTAATCAGGAACACAAATTTCACGATTCGAATCATTTCTGATTCACAAGCATGCAATATGATTTGATTTCAGATTTGATATTGATTATTTTGGATGCAGCACATGCTCAATTTTCTCAAGAAAAAAAATGGTACTAGATTACTATAATAGGAGGGATATTGAAGGTTAAAATTAACTGATTTGTATGCAAACGGTTAAATTACACTCAATTAAGGTTTTATAAAAGTTACAATTGTATAATTATATTTGACTAACGTGACCTGCCAGAACTGATGCTACGCTTGATTTTCTAGCTGACTTATGAGTTTATAGTCACCGAATATGTTTTTTCTGAGGTAAACATGGCGTTACATGACATATTGTTTACAACCTGTTATACTTACGCCTTTCTATAGATGAAACACTGATTGAGCGATTACGTGAGACAGAATATGGATTTCGGTAAGTTGCACTTTTACTTTTAACATACCTTCGGACACTCATATAAGTTTATTTCATTCTGTAACTGGTATTAAAGCAGAGTAGATGATCAGTTCACGTGCCGCATCTCTTGAGCTGAGGCGCTACAGCGATCTCCACATTAAACAGCGCTAAAACAGCATTTATTGTTTGAATACTGAATACTGAAAAATAGTTTGAATACTGCAAAACGGACATATTTTGAGATCTAAGACTTTGTTTCATATCAAAAATAACAAAGCACAAAGCTTATTACGAGTTATTGGATGGGAGGCGGCCCTACAATGTTCCCTTTGTTAACTGAGAACAGGCTAGACCAATCGATTCTTTGGATTTAAGAATCAGTGTTGTTTAGTAAAAATGAGAATCGATTCAAATCGAGAAATCATTATTTTTTTTATCCAGACCTAGTATTTACAGTTTGCAAAAATGTGCTGTACAGTGTGTGCAAACGTTGATTTTGTCCAGCACACATTCTAATTTTAATCCTCTTTACCAGGGGCATCGATAGGGCTAATCATTCGGTGCTCGAGCCCCGAAAGAATTTTCTCTAGCCCCGAATGTTTTTGTATCCCCCTATGATTTCCGAGGAATTCACAGAGTTTGTCAAAGTTTGAATGAATTCATCAAAAGCCAGTCATTACACTTCAATCAAATTGCGATATGATCTGTAAATATTAGGCTGCAAAATACCATTTAAATATGAATCCTGCATGTTCTGCATGTCTCTTTACCACACACACGTTTTCCTTTACTACACACATATTAAACACTCACAGTGATTTCAGCGTCTGCCATAAAAAATGCATAGACAACATCTCCAGAAATGCTCTGAGAGTACTTTTCGTAAAACCAGTGTCATATACACACAGAAATTTAAAGGTATTCACGGCAACCCGTCAAAATAAAAGTACGGTTTAGCTTTTCTCCTGGGGAGGCATGCCCCCGGACCTCCCGACACTCTTAAAAATAAAGGTGCTTCAAAAGGTTCTTCAAGCGATGCCATAGAGGAACCATTTTTGGTTCCATAAAGAACAATTCAGTCAAAGGCTCTTTAAAGAACCATCTCTTTCTTACCTTTTTATAATCTGAAGAACCTCCTTTTGCCACAAAGGTTCTTCAGTTGTAAAAATTTCTTTATGGAACAGTTTAAACAAAAAAGGTTCTTCTATGGCATCATGAAGCACCTTTATTTTTAAGAGTGTAGAAGGAGCAACAAAATCTTATGTAAGTATGATGTGAGCTCCCATCCACCACCACTAGCTTCTGATGTTTTGGCACCAGCCCCGGATTACACTGTTCCTATTACCTCTCAGAAGGGCGATTAAATCTTGCAAACATGCAGAATGATAAACTGTGACCTTTAAGTGAGCTTATTTTAGTGCTGCAAGGTTGAAGAGATTTTTCAGTACTGTGGAAGAAAGCAGTCGAGTGGCGACACTTTTCTGTCCTTTCTTCATCTGACTAACATTTTAATCATAACACACACTGATATAGATCTCGGTAACCAATACAGTTTTTTCTTGTCTTTTTTTGTCTCTCATTCTCAACAACTGTAACGCCGTTTAACGGATTTGGCTTATTTAAAGCATCCAGCTTTGTGCTTTCTTTTTTGGTATGCCTTCATATGAGCAATGGACCGAGGAGTAATCAGATTTTATGACTGACGTCTTGCCTTGAAGCTTGCTAATTTTCACAGTTCGCCCACTTCTGAGTCTTCAAATATTTGAAAATCAAACAAAAGCCAAAAAGGAGTTTTTCATGTCAGTGGCGACATGCGGTGACTGACTCACGTAACTAACATAGCCGTTTTATACTTTGCCAGTGCTTTTATTTCCCCTCTGAGATAGTTTTAGTGTTTCATTTCTGCCTTTTCATGCATTGCAGAGTGCAAAGGATGTGTCAAGTGTGGAGCTGGAAGCAAGTAGCAGCAAACAGCACTGGGCCAGAACCTGAGTGTGAGTAATCAACCACTTTACTGTGCACTTAAAGTCTCCAAAACTTAAATCTACAGTCACGAACCCTGAACACAATTAGCCTCGAACGCACCAGCACTTACCACCCTCACAGGTCACACTCTTCATTTATCCGGAGTATTCTCCTATTCTCTTTCTATTCTTTAATTCATGTGCATGTAATCCCTTTTCATTCCTCAGCTAAACATAAGCAGAAGCTTAAGAGGCCGAGGCGAGGGCCATTTTTTATCATTTCAAATCCCGTGGAGAAGGATTACGACAGGCGTTTGGGTTCGGTACATCTTGTTACCTTCTATCAAATTGTGAAATTTTAAGTCAGTCACGATAAACCGAACCACAAAGGTTTATGTAAAGGGGCTTCTGTTTGTGTCCGCGTTACTCGTGTCAGAAATTAGATCTCCATTCTTTGAGCTACTATACAGTACGGATGCCGTCGAATCTCTGAAGTGTTGGAAGAATGATTCAGTGCTTAATTAGCCACTGAACCCTTCAAGAGATAATTATTCTTGCTGCATCCAACATGTTATTCAAGCTCCCCCTGTGCTGAGCAGTAAACAGAAAGTGTCTGTGAAACTGAAGTTGTGACACACACTAATTAGTCATTTTTCCACTGTTGTCTGCACTGGCATGCTGCTGTGAATGCATTGGATATGAGTCAAGAACTTGGAGCTGTCAGCGGAGAAGTCTTCTACTTTGATGTTTTGAAAAGGCTCGTTGAAAACTATCTAATGTCCCTGCCTGTCCTTTTGTGAAGTATCTGTAATTGTTGATGACTTTGCGGCAAAGAATTCAGCAGCCTTTCTCAATGTGAAATGATTTCCGAAGGTCACCGCACTTAATGTTAGCATATTGAAGTGCACAGTTTGATAGCTTGAATGTCATTTCATTGGGTAAACTGATATAAAAAATATCATGACTTATTCTGCAAGGATGCATGAAATGGATCACAAACAGATAGTGAAGACATTTATAATGTTACAAAAGATGTCTATTCTAGCACAGCTGTTTTCATATGCTTTGAGCAATATGAGAAAAAGAACATGTTAATATAATGTTAATATAATATACCATTAGTGAGAGCTAATTTTTAACAGCAAGAGATTCAGTTACTCTGACATGCACTGTTATTCAGTTTATTAAATTTATTGCGTTTTTAGTGTATGGAACCACTGTCCACAATTTATTCATTTATTTAATCAAGGAAAATTCAGTTTTGAAATCACAGGAATAAATTACATTTTAAAATATATTCAAATGGAAACCATTTATTGTAAGTAGTAAAAATATTTCAAAATTTTACTGTTTTTGCTGTACTTCCATCAAAGAACAGGCTAGACTAATCAAATGATGATTAGCCCCGAATGATTAGCCCTAGCGAATCTTTACCCCTGGTAAAGAGGATTAAAATTAGGTTGTGTGCTGGACAAATCAGCAGTTGCACACACACTGTACAGCACATTTTTGCAAAAAACTTACTCTCTTTTTGTCTTACTCTTCCTGAACTCTGTGTATTCTGGCTCAAGACAGTTAAGGTATGTCAAAAAAGTCCAGTCGTATTTTAACCCTAACCCTAACTTCAAAAATCATTTCAAAATCATCCTACATCGCTGCAGAAGTTCCGACCCAGTCTTTTCAAAGTGAACATGCAAAGAAGATCAAACACCCTTAACAAAAAAGGTAAAACAGCGATATAGGACGATTTTGAAGTTGAGGGAGAAAATAATCAATAATCAAATTTCGACATACCCTAACTGTCTAGAGCTAGAATACACAGAGTTCAGAGAGAGTAGGACAAGATGAGCATTTGACATTAAAAAGTATATAAATTGTATTATTTGAATGAAAATAACTGATCATTTCGATAGATAAGACCCTTCTTCCTCGGCTGGGATCGTTTAAAACCGCATTTGGGATCGTTTAAAGCTGCATTTAAACTGCATTTTGGAAGTTCAAACTCGGGGCACCATAGCAGTCCATTATATGAAGAAAAAAAAATTCCCCTGCCATAAATGTTACAAGAATTGGAATGTGGAATGTAAGAACTCTATATCAAAGCGGACGACTTGCTCAGTTACTACAGGCATTCGTCGAATATCGGCTGGATTCATCTGGTTTATATTTGCCTTCTTTGTATTTAATTTATTTTTTTTCTCTCATATCTGCATATTACAGATAACTTTGTGTGGCCAAATTACATATTTTTCTTCATTTCATGTATGTTACAATATTTGTAGGCCTCCATATCTCTAAATAGCATATTGGGAAGTGTTAGTTGCTATAAATGTCATCTCTATGTTTCTTCAAGTGGACCCAAAGGGCTTTCTGAGCTGTGTGTCTTAAAAAGCTCATTAAATTCCTCTTGGTTACTATATTAAGAAATCATCTTGGACATTATATAACTCTGGGTAACTGAGTTCATAAATTGCCTTGTAAATAGTTCTATAAACTCAGTCCTCTGACCCCATCTGGACGTTATCTCACCTCCAAGAGCTTTTATTTTCAACACAATATCGTGTTCTGGTAGAATATGTGCCCTTAGGGACATAGTTAAAAAGCAGCAGACACCTGCTAACATCTGGCTAAAAGCTAGTCCTTCCCACTAATCAGCACTAGCAATAGAGACTCACTTTTTGAGAAACACTGAAGGCAATTAGTTTAAAAGGCATTACTTGACATTTAACTCCTGGCCTCTTTATGAGCCAGTGAATAGCTGACATTTGTATGTGACTGAGGCATCGCTGGGCAGCAATTTGGCTGGCAGAAGGGTCCCAGACCTGCAGACTGGGCCAGGGCTGTCTGCACCCGGACTCAGAGCAGACAACCAAAAGGGGGGAGGCAGTAGGTCAGGCTGACTCTTTAGGCGACCAAGTACTCTGTAATTGGCAGAGAACTGTGAATGTACTGTACAGCTGAACCGCAGAAAAGTGTGGGGTAAAATACTTCCACTGCTGTTGGATGAGGTCGAGGTCTTTTCCTAGAAGGAGAAAAAGGCTTATCAAATGCAGTATATAGAACATCTTTCTGTGGCACCAACCCAGTTAGGTACAACCCAGTGGTTAAGGCTCTAGGCTAATAACCAAAAGGTGGCAGATTTAAACCGTTCAAGGTCTATTGTTGATAAATAACTAACTGGTAACTACAGTATAGTATCAGATTTGCATGGATTGCAGAGTTGGGAAAACTTCAGGTTATAAGAATATTCCTTTTCATGAGTTGAATGCGAGTCGATTTGGCCATGGCCCACAAAGTAATGAATTATAATTTGAAGTGAAATTTCAATGTATTTTATTTTTAAGTTCAATATAGTCACACAATTTCACTATACATTGAAAAAAACATTTAATATTGTGTTGTGTAGTTCACAAAACTTTACGGGCCCTATTTTAGCGATCTAAGCACATGGTCTAAAGCGCACGGCGTAGGTGCACTTGGGGCGTGTCCGAATCCACTTTTGCTATTTTAAGGACGAGAAAAACGGTTGACGGTCTAAAAGGGTTGTCCCTATACTCTTAATGAATCTTGGGTGTGTTTTGGGCATAACGTGCATTAAACCAATCAGAGTCCCATCTGCCATTCCCTTTAAGAGCCAGTTGCGCAGTTCGCGAGAACAAAGATTGAACCCTTCTCCAAAGAGCAGGGCCAGCGCAAAGGGGGGACATTTACGGGCTGAGCCCAGTCAAATGAGTTACTGTGCACCCCCTCTCAAAACTCTCCAATCCCTGCTGAGCGTGATCGTTTTCGAAAGCGAAAGTGAAACCAAAAAATGATAACTGCGTCAGGCTGAAACTAGCAATAAACACTTGCATTGCGCTTGGCGCCGCATTGCACCGGGTGCATGATAAGGCCCTATATTTTATATTCAATAGAATGTGTGACTTGAATTTCAGTATTTTATGATCAAGGCTATGTTTGTTTTATTAAAATACTACAGAGCTCTGCACATGACATAGGCAGGGGAAAAAAAAGTAAATTATGCACACAATTTATTTGTTTGTTCTCTCGGTTTACTAAATCATGCGTGCGATTTACTAATTTGTTCTCTCGGTTAACTAAATCGTTCATGCAATTTACTAATTTGTTCTCTCGGTTAACTAAATCGTTCATGCGATTTACTAATTTGTTCTCTTGGTTAACTAAATCGTTCATGCGCATTACTAATTACATCCCTTGCTTTACTAAATCGTGCATGCGATTTACTAATTCCATTCCTCGATTTACTATATCGTGCATGCATTACTAATTCGTTCCCTCAGTTTACTAAGTCGTGCACACAATTTACTAATTTGTTCTCTTGGTTTACTAATTTGTTTCCTCGGTTTACTAAATTGTGTACGTGATTTACTAATTCCATCCCTTGCTTTACTAAATCGTGCATGCAGTTTACTAATTCGTTAGCTCGGTTTACTAAATTGTGTGTGATTTACTAATTCGTTCTTCGGTTTACTAAATCGCATGTGCAATTTAGTAATTCCATCCCTAGATTTACTAAATCATGCATGCAATTTACAAATTCGCTCCCTCGGTATACTAAACCATGCGCAATATACAAATTCGTTCCCTTGGTTTACTAAATCGTGCACGCAATTTACTAATTCATTGCTCGGTTTACTAAATCGTACGCACAATTTAATAATCTGTTTACAATTTACTGAATTGTGCGCATGATTTTGTTTTACTGTTTGCAGTCTCATAAATCTCTCACTTAAAATGATTCCATGCAACACTGCAGGGCTTTTGAGAATATTTCTATAACTAATTCCCAACTCAAAATAAAACCCAATCAAAGTGTCTTTGTCCATAACATAACAGCAGCAACCGATTTATTAGAACACGGACAGGAAGTAGAAAGTAGAATACAAAACAGTATGTAAAATATTATTACATCTTAAAAAAACTTTGTTATTTCAGTGTTTTGTTAAATGTAACTTATTCCTAAGATTCCAAAGCTGAATTTTCAGCATTTTATTTTTTACTTGTTACATGATCCTTCAGAAAACATATATGCTGATTTCCTGCTTAGAAACATCTCTTATTATATATTGAAAAAGTGCTGCTTAATTTTGTGGAAACCGTGAAAATTTCTTTCATGATACTTTGATGAATAGAAAGTGCAAAAGAATCGCATTTGTATGAAACATAAATCTTCTGTAACCATCCTTACATTAAATCCTGCATCCTTGAATTTCATTAATGTATCATTTATTTGTTGTGCAGATTGACTTACATTGAATACATTTCACAGTTCATGCATGGAAATTGAACCCAATCAAAGCCCAGCTGAACTGTTTGAACTACAGGACTATATAATACACAAATTATAATGCTGCATCCTACTTTCTACCTCAATTCAAATTCAATTCAGGTTCAGCAATTGAATTGAAATTTATAAAGCCTTGTCAATTCAAGTCTGGATAGCACACAATCCATCCTGCTGAATGGCTTATGGTAATGCCTTACCTGTTGCAGGGAGCTGCTTTTGTTAGTCCCTACTTTTGTACTGTGGAAATTTGAAATGAAATGGAACGGTGCCACTGGTTTTCAAACATTTTATGCTTTATGAATAATAAATTTAGGAAGATACAAACAAACAAACCAAAAAAACTACCAGTACAACTACAAATGTGCATGCAAAATGTTCAAAAGAAGCTTGACAGGCAAGCTCCCACTTTCACTCAATCATTTTTCTTCTTCTTCTTCTTCATAAAACACTCTTTCAGTTTTTAAGAAAGCTCAAAGAGCAGCGCAACCCTGGATTAGTGCACATAACAAGGATGTCAGCAGTGTTCTGATATAATATAGTGCCCTGACTCAGAGATGTATGGCCAGGGTTGATTTATCTTGCATGAAATGCTGACTACAGGTATTGGCAGGGCTTACGTGACCCCGCGCCTCACACCACATATACATAACCGGCTAATGGTGATGGATCTCCTGCGCTGACTGCAAATGCAATCTATTTTCATGACATCTGTCAATCAACCTGGGCTCGCCGTAATCAATTTCACTTCTTGCTTGCTCTCTGAAGTGCTGCGTGCGTCCGACTCCCATGGGAGGAGGGAGCTGTTTTAGGCTCGGTTTTGTAGAGTAGGAGCAATTGCCTGCAGCTTTCTTCTCCGCTTTAATATGATGCTCCCCAAATTTGTTTTTATCTAAATTGCTGCAAGTATTAGCTCTAGCTGTGACCCCAGTAAACTGAAATGAGAATTGATTTAGCTGAAAAGAGCTTCCAGTTTATGATGAGGATTCTTCCACTCCCTTGACAAATAGCCTGATACCACACACACACATACACACGTGCACACAAAACAAAACACTACTATCACTAACAACAGCAGTACAAAGCAAATGGGAATGCACTGAATGCCTCCAGCTGATGGCAATGAAGCAAATATAAATTAGCTTTGGTAAAAAGATCCAATTAATGCAATTAGGATTCTCATTCTCTCAAATGAAAAGCAGTGGGAGTTAACTGAGGACAGAGACCAGCGAACTTAGACACACGTGACACTATTGCCACGTGAGCAGAGAAAGGCCCGATCAGACAGAACGCGTTTTTGCAGCGAGAGGCGCCTTTTTTGAATTGATTTCTATTGGCAGTGAGTGTTAAGCGTGCTGTTTATGCGCCCTGGGTGCCTCGTGTTTTTGCCGGAGTGTTCTGAGGGCCTGAAGTTGAAAAAAAAAAAAGCAACTGAGCAGAAAAGCGATCGACTTCATCGCGTTTTATCCCATTTTCCAATCGAGTTAATGGAGAGGCGGGCCTTCCGTTGTGGCGATGAAAGTTTCCCGTTGCTTAGAAAGTCCGGAGACTGCAGTGATGGAGGAGAAACTTTGGTGTCTATCGCGGGTTACCTATATTTTTTAAAGTTTTTTTGCTAATATGACAGTTTACTTAACAGCAAAAACCAAAGATTTTAGAGCGCTCGTGCTATAATCCTTTGATTAGACTAAAGCCGGGCTCACACTACAGGATTTTTTAAATCCTAACCGATTATGAAATCTGGTTGCAGCGCACACATAAGGAGAATCTTTGCAGATTATCTTCCCTGAAATCTTAAACATGCACACACTACAAGATTTGAAAATTGTGATGCATCACACACTACAAGATATTATTAAGATTATCATGACGGAGGGAGCGCCTCACATGATCTTACGCAACAGATCGTCATTTCAGCATCTAATGTTTACAAATGTTAGTTAACTATGGAACGCCATTGGGGACAATACCTATTATATGAAACGCGTGAAATCTGGAGGCATTAACACGCAAAGTTTGTACGTGTCTTTTTGGTACGTGTAAACGCGAACGTTTTGTACGTCTATATAAACGAAATTTTTTGTCGTGTTATTTAAAGACACGATCGTTTGTATCGCCTTAACGTAACATTTTTGGCCGTGTATTTTTGTTACGTGTTTCTAGACGAACGTTTTCGTCGTGTAAACATGACATTTTTGAACGTGTAATATTTCTAAGTCTTATTTGATGTGCGACATACTAATTTTTGTTTTAGTTGAACTGGTGATAATTTAGGGTCAATGATTAAATACACTCAATGACTGCATGAATTAACATTATATTCTTTTGTAACGTTAAAGGAATTTGTCCTGTAGGTAAAGGGAGTGGTCTCGGTGATCCAACGACCACATTTCCCCTCTGATTAATACATTCGAGGTGTCCACTGCAAATAGCCTACTTGTTGGCAGAACTAAATACACTAGGCCAGTCTAACGTTACCCTATATGTGGAAAAAGTCACCATTTAGTCAGCGGTTTCTGTGGCGTAACGTGTAAAGGGAGAGCGGGGTTCTATTCCCACTAACAGCGCTTTTTTATTACTTTACAGTTAATAAACGCATTTGTTTTCAATAAAAATTATTTGACTTAAAATTCATTTTAATTCATAAAAGTTACATTTAGGGTAAGGTTAGGGGTAGCGCTCTTTAATATCTCAATAAGTTGCCATGATTTTAATATTGTTTTATAAATATAATGATTTACTGTCAGTTATATTGCAGGATGTTTAATGCACAACAATACTGAGGAGCAAATAGTAACGTTATCTCTCACTATTTATAAGTAAATAGCATCTAAATGTCTACTGAATCCACAACTGTTGCTATTTACACTTGGACTTGGACTGGCTGCCCCACAGTTTACGTTGCATGGTCTGCCTGTTGTAGTGATTCTGTAATGTTTATGTGTCGTATGATTGTGTCTGGGTTTAAAGGTTGAATAAAGATTTGTGAATTGTCATAGGCTACTGGTTCTTTGTTTTCTGCTTTTGGATTTGCCTGATTGTTATAATATAATTGTTAAATTTGTGATTGTTACAATATATTGTTGTTATTACATTATTTTTATCTGACATATACAGTATACATTCAAGATATTTGTATTATTTGTATTATTTCTAACCTGCATGAGTACAAACGGGATGAGATGACACAGCACTGACATCACAACCAACGTATAAATGCATCATTGACTCTAAAGTTTTACGCTTGCCTATGTACATGCCAACCTAAAATTATGATCTCATTCACGAACAAATGTTGTGTGGCGTTTGCATAGGTATTTGCTTACCTAACAGCACGTCATCCCTCACGAAAAGAAATGTCGTCTGATGTTTATATACGTATACAGCAACGTGCCATCCCATCACAAATGCAAATTAAATCCTAAATAGAGCAACGCTATTGGCTGTTGTGCAGTCTGACGCGACACCCGAACATATACTTCGTATTTACGCGTACAAACTTTGCGTGTTAATGCGTCCAGATTTCACGCGTTTCATATAATAGGTATTGTCCCCAATGACGTTCCATAGTTAACTGTTATATGCTTTAACTGTTTTATATCTATAGATTTTACTTTAGGCAGGTCGTGATTTAATAAGGCAAAACTGATTAGTTAAACATAATCTATGATCAACTCACTGTCTGCCGCTGACCGCTTGGTCGTTAATTTAAAAAAAAACAAAAACTTATATTTAACGAACCAAAAATGCTCCAAACGTTTTTTTCTAAATTAACTTAAAATAAAAAACCGAAACGAAATATAATCACTTTGCCATTACATACAAGAACTGTATTACATACAGAAATTTTAAATTGCTAAAACAGTAGTATAAGGCGTTTTGGGAGAAGGGGAAAAAAGATGGGCTCGGGTCGGACTCGGGCCGCATGGAGCATTGCTTTCCTTGCTCCATGCGGTTGTGGTATGTTTTTAACATATTATACAGACAGTGTTACTACAAAAGCCGCTTTTCCACTATCGGGCCGAACCATTCTCTTCGGTTAACCGTTCCGTTCCGTGCCGATCCGGGCCAGTCAGCACGGATACGGTTTCATTTTCCACTGTGGTGCAGATAACGGAACTCTTTGGAATGTAAATACAAATGCGTTAGTCGTTGCCTTGGTAACGCAATTGTAATATAAACAGAGATATGATAAGATATTTCTGTTTTTGGGACTTCGTTAAATAACAGAAAAAAGGACACAACAATAAACAACGCAAAAAATAAAATAAACAGAAGGCGACGACAGGTATAACGTTACCAACAAATGCTGAGGGGATATGCATGCCAACGGAGACGGACACAGAAGGTAAAACCTTTCTGAAAACTAACACATTTATTGACAGTATTAATGCATGAGCTATGAACGCAGCGTAACAGCTGTTTACTTGGCTGTTTGATCATATAGCGCGCTTTCGCTTAGCACACACATTCTATCAGCATTCTATCATCACGGATGTCTAACCGTGCCGAGAATTCTGGGCCGGGAACAGTTTGTAATCGTGCCGTGCCGTACTAGGCTCAGGTGGAAACATAGCTGGAACCGTACCTGACCGTTCTAAGAACCGTTCGGGACCATAGTGGAAAAGCGGCTAAAAACATATGACGCAGTTTCCTCCATCTCCACTATCCAATGGATCGTACAGCAGCTGTTTTGCGGTTGCCTATTGGCTGTTGTGAAAGTACTGACGTAATCATAGCCGTGACCATCCCGATTTAAAATCCTGAATATCAAACATGTTTGATATGATCGGGGCGGCCCCGATTTGTGTGAGAGCAGATCGGGAGGTACAAGATTCGATCTGCGAACGTCTCACATTACCAGATAATCCGTGCCGAACATCGGGACCGATCGAGGTGCTCGACAAGATTTTTGCTCGGATTCTCGGGAGGGGAAAATCGGGGCAAAATCGGGCTAAAAATCCTGTAGTGTGAGCCCGGCTTAACATGACTGCTGATTTGATGGTTGCCTAGCAACATAAAAAAACGCAACACACTGCTTTTTTTTAAAAGTCACCAAAAAAAGGCAGAGCGCCTTGAGTTTTCAAACCTAAAAAACGCATTAGGTGTGATCAGGGCCAACCGGGATAATTAGTGGTTCTTTAAGAATATCTTAACATCTCGACATGTATACAATAGACATGAGCTTTATTTGAATTTATTTAAAGATTTCTATTTTAAATAAATGCTGTTTTTAAAAACTTTTTATTTAAAAAAAGTATCACAGATTCCAAAATAATATTAAGCAGCACAACTATTTTCAACATTGATAATAAATCAGCATATTAAAATGATTTCTGAAGGATCGTGACACTGAAGACTAGAGTAATGATGCTGAAAATTCAGCTTTGATCACAGGAATAAATTAGATTTTAATGTATATAAAATAGAAAACGTTATTTAACATGTAACAATATTTCACATAAATGCAGCCTTGATGAGCATAAGAAACTTATTTAAACATTAAAAATCTTACTGATCCCACACTTTTAAAACAGCAGTATTTTCTGCTATACATATTTTAATGAGTTTTTTTTATTAAAAAGAAACCTTGAGACAGAGTATTGAAAGTCATTTTGTGATTCCAGAAATCTTTATTTTTATTTTTTTTTTTTATTGAATTGATTTTATTTTATTAATTTATGTACATTTTTTTTATTTTCTTTACTTTTCACAGATTGGGAACTTAATTAAAAAAAAAAAAAAAAACACATATTTTAACCTAGAAGTTAAATGACATTTTCTTAGCTGTCAGTAACATTATTCTTTCAGGATTTATGTCTTTATTGCTATCAGTTGCTTTACCTATTGCCTGTTTTTAATGTAGGAGCTTCAGGGAACCAGCCGGGTCTCTGTTGATAATTTCTTTTCACCATACATTGATCTTTGAAATGTGTAATACAGTACTCTTTTATGTCTGTCTTTGTACAGTTGCTCAAAATTGAATTGTTTATGAGACTATGCTGTTATCTTTTTTTCTTTTTTTCTCACTCTCTCATATGCTGTAATTCAATTTAGAATTTACTTCACGCTGTGTTTTGTGTCAGTGGATTGTTGTCATTATTTAAAGGACAGCTCTCATGGAACCACATAGGTGTCATTTTGATGTTTGGGGAAAATAGTTTTTTTCTTTTATTTCAAATTCTAGTGCACATTAGTTGTTATTGAACAGAAAACGGTACAGATAATTGTTCTAAGCTCATAAAAATAGTAATATAAAATATAAAACAAAACAAAAAAATATTACAGCAGGCACTGCCTCTTCGAACAAAACACCCCTGGTAGAAATCAACAACCGGATGTCACTCGTTGTTCTTAACATCAGAAAATAAGTGACATTTAAAAGTAAAAGCAATACTGTCAACTTATAGAAAACTTCCCACACGTTCCAGACGACAGATGTGCGGGTGTGTGTGGTTTTTTAAAGGTTACTAGCGTCTTTTTGTATGTAGTGTTGTTAATAACACCAGTGCCTTACTGTCGGCTCCATTTCTCTTGGGCCCTGGGTGATATTTATGTTTTGTGGGGAGCTTAGGGGAACATCTCGTTTCAAACTTCAGAAAAGCAAACTCTGCAACTCTGGCTAGAGTATGTCCTATTTCAGATTTCTCATCTGGAGGTCATTCTTTCTCTGCCCACCATCCTATTTTGGGGAAGAGACAGAGAGAAAAAGAGCAACAAGACAATTAGAAAAAGAAGAAAAACTCTACCTCTTATCTTTATATGTACTGCGTGTGCTTTTAATCTTAAAGGCCTCTGTCCAATTCCTTTTCTAAGTATTTCGTAATTAATTGGACCAATGAATCACTTTCTCTAAAAATCGGCATGCAGTTCATTTGTTAAATCTTCATTTTATGGAGTTTGTTGGCATTAAATAGACTTTTCACTACCTGAAGTCACAGACATGATTTTTAAGTTCACCTTGAGTTTGAAGATAACTAGCTTCCCCCAAAAATAAACTTTTCACAATTGTTATATTTTGATGCAATTTCAGGTCTTCTGAAGCTCATGTCAAAGAAACATACTGAATTCAAGTATGTTTCTCTGAAATGAGTTTCCTAGCTTTCTGTTTGTGTATACTGTAAGTTCTTGAGTGACTGCACTTAGCAAATTCTCTATCATCAGCTGGAGCTTGTTTGTGTCCCATTTTAAACCTAGTTTTATTCTGTAAAAGCAAAGAAAGTAAGGACATAATGTTTTTTGGATTATTTGTGGTGTACACAAACCTTGACTAATGCTAGTTACTGCAAGTTGTGCTCGGCCGAATCTCAGCCACAGACGTCATACCCACTGACCACTGGCTGAATGCCTGATCCACTTCAGGAGTTTTGAAGTTTGGTTGAATTCTACAGTACACTGTAGAAAGTTTTCACGAGTTTCAACTTTAAAACTTAAGTTCAGCAGCTGCCTTAAAATTTTAAGTTAAATCAACTTAAAACTACAAGTCACTTCAACTCACTATGATAAAAGGAGTTAAAATGACTTTCAAGTTGATTTAACTTGATTGTTGACATTACTTGTACTTTTAAGTTGAATTAACTTAATTTTAAGGCAGCTGCTGAACTTACGTTTTTAAATTGAAACTGGTGAAAGTTTTTTTTTTAAAGTGTACAGGATTTCCACCTGGAAACGGAGAACCCATGACGCCAAGCCCCTTATTGAAGAAGAAAGCTGTCGTGTTTACAAAGGAGCGCTTACCAGAATCAACTAAATGCAGAATTTTCAAAAGTATGTGAAATCTGTAAAGTTCATAGCATGGACTTTTTAAAATACTTCGAAGAGTTTTACACACCAGTCTTTTATTGTGGGGACATTTCTGCGCCCCTAAACATGTCATATGGCCTTGTGGGTGGTGCTTGGCCATTCAAAGTGGCTACGCTAGACTAAGTGAAATATGGACAAACCCAGCGATTGGGTCATTTTAGCTTAGCGGTTGGGTTAAATGTTCAAGAAAGCCTTCTGGGTAGTTTTATTTAACTTAACTATTGATTAAAATGAGCCCAAAACAGGTTGGAAATTAACACTTATGAATATGTTCAATAAATAAACATTTATTAAGTTGAATAAATAATAAAGAAATAATAAACATTTTAAAATGGTCTATTTGTCACAAATCTGGTCAGTGACCTGCGGTCCGCTCACCACCAGATGTCTCTCTCGTTCCATTATCACACTCAGACTGTTGCACTACACCCCGGACTGCATCTCCCACTATCCACCACGCTGATTGCGCCATACACCTGTGGCCAATCAGCAACCCTATAAAAGCCCCGGACTTTCTCGCGTTAAGCACCGTGTATTGTGGAGTGTTAATGTGGAGTATTGTATCAGTTGCGTTTAGCGCTCACCTAGTGCTAGCACTGTTTCCTTGTTTTCTAAGTTTCCTGAGTTCCTAGTTTCCTAGTTCTCGTGTTCCTGAGTTCCTAGTTTCCTTAGTTTAGTATTCTCGCCTGGCCATCTAGTTTCGTCTTTCTCGCCGCCTGCCTTTCTGGACTCTCGCTCGTTAAGGGTTATTCTTCTGTTTCACGTTATGGATTATGTTCGCCGTTGATTGACCCACGCCTGCTTCACGGACTCTCTCTACGTCTTGTCTGCGTTATACCTGTTTCTTATTGTTCTGACCCTGCCTGTCTGACCATGTCTTTGCCTCGTCCATTAAATAAAAGCGTGCATATGGATCCCCTCGCCTCTCGTCTCCCTCTCCACGTTATACTATTAATAAATGTTCACCTTTTGATTTTTACTGATGCCTCTCTAGCGATTTAGCTCAAAGGGAAATGTGTATAAGTAATTACAATTAATTATGATTAATTACAATTATTTATATCAACTGCCAGTAGTAACTGTAGCAGAATTAATTTTTCCATCAACTAATCTGTTCGCCCAGCGAACATTCAGTATAATTTTTATATCAACTCTAAGAAATGATATTTCCTTGGCCACAGTAAATAACTTTCTTAAAGTACCATTGCATTAGAGCGCATAGCTCGAATCAGAATCGTAAAGGGACATTAATTTGCAAGGCAGAATCAGAATCCGGGCTTCGGGACAATTTTCAAGTTATAGTTCAGACTCAGGCCGGGCCTCAGGTCTGTTTTAGGCTTCTCCTTATTTTGATATTTTATACATACACCAATTATGGTGATGAAAACAAATTTCCGCGCTGGTGGAAACACCACGAGACTTCACTTTTGCTTTCACTTTCGAGACCGGCTCTCCGCCAGCAGCAGCAAATCAGCGCAGCTGGGAGAGATCCGCGTTCAAGCACGCAATAGGCTGAAAATGCCACAAAGCACCAGCAAACGTAATTACAATGAATGTTTCGGGGGAAATAAGGGGATATTTGAATTATTTATTAATAAACCAGCGTTTTCAGTGTAGCAAGGATGAAGTTGCCGATCCTGACTGGGACGCGCCTTTAGAAATGCATCTTTACAGATTACATATAGAAAGAGTTTTTGTGACAGAGTATTTGTTTTATTTCGTTAATTAATCATTTCAAGCGTTCTATAGATATATGTATCATGTCTGTGAGGTATGCATTTGCTGAGTTTCGGTTCATTTTTGTGAAGCGCTCCTGTTGAGGCAACAGAAAGCGCATAATGTTTGTTTTCTTTATTTAATAAAAGCACCTTTTGCAACGTTTTGTTGATGCTGTGAATGCACACAAATAAAAGTTGACCCTTAACAGTTGCGAAAGTTGTATTATGAGCAAAAATTACGGAATATTTTAAATTGTTTCCACATGAAAACAATGCAAGTCATCGCGCTGGCGCCTCAATGTCCTGCAATGCGCCTTTAGCTTCCTCTCTCCGCACAAATTTGGGTATGCCTCTAATAGCGCACATTTCTCTAAGTTTAACATTGCAACTAACATTGTTTTATACTTGAACTCTTTTGGGCCTATATCTATAGATTTTATTTTAAACAAGTCGTGATGATTTGAGAAGGCAAAATTGATCAAACAGTCCTTACATTAAAAACCAAAAACTTTAGGCTATATTTAATGAACAAAAATGTTTTTCTAACGTTTTTCTAAATTAACGTAACAAAATAATGAAACGAAATAAAATCACTTTACCATTACATACAAAACTGAACTTTGAATAGTTGAAAGAGTAGTATAAGCTGTTTTGGGAGAAGGGGGGAAAAGACGGGCTCAGGCCAATAATTCTGATAAGCTGTCGGACAAGGGCCGGTCTAGGAAATATATATGAGGCCCGTGCAGGGCTTTAATGAGCATTTATCCGAATACTTTAATTATTATTCAATGTTTCCAACACAGACATGTAACCTATACCGTGTATCCTGGTCGTGAAGCTTGTTCAAACAAAGCTTAACTTACATGAGCAGAGCTCTCTCTGAATCAGCGGTTGCGCGAAAGCAGGTTTAAATATTCCGATGTGATTGCGATTTCAAAGGTTTTATAGGCATGGCGAAATCATCATCATATAGCAGTAAGATTGTGTGTGTTTGAATCGAGATCGCGACCTTTCAATGAATAATCCATATGAGTCTATAGCCTATGTATTTTTGTACGTCAAAAGTTACTCGCGCCCAGACCCGGGCGGCCCCCCGGTTCCGCGATCCATGATTTGCGCCCCCCTTCCGATCCCTCCGCGCCCCCCCCAGTGGGGCGCGCCCCCCCTGTTGAGAACCACTGATCTAAACAAACAAACATGAAATCACTCATACATGGGGGAATGGTCAGTGAGAAGCAGTTAGAGAGAGGCAAGGAAATGAAGCTATGAGAAGAGTCAGTTAGCCACCTGAGTGAAACCGTCAGTGCTGTCTACAGCTTATACTAAACCTCTGTTTGTTTAGTTAAATGTACGATACTTGCATTGCCTTGGTCGTTGAACAAGTGTCCAAATGCAGTCTCAGGCGAAAGTCTTGATGGTTTGGAGCAGTGGTGGTTCGGGAATTGCAATCACGTTCTTCCGGGTCTGAAGAGTGATGAATTCCAAAGATGTTCTGACTAGATGGTGACTGGGAGTTTCTTCCTATGTGAAAAGTGAAGAAGAACCAAGAGCTGAGAGGGACCCAGCTGAAGTCCTGTGATCTTTGGAGAATGGAAAGACGAGGCCGCAAGGCCTGGCGCGTGCTTAGGGAAGTCCTGAAGAGTTCTAGCTCATCTTCTTAGGTTCTAAAAGAACCACTGACTGACTGACGCGAGTCATGAAGATAAATTCCAGGGTTGAGTGGAAATGTCTGGCACTTTGTGGTCGAGAGCCACAGCTCTGAATGTTGGGGCCTGTCGGGCCCGCCGGGCACGCCCTGTGCCGGCTCAGGCTCCCCATGGGTTCCTCCACACGGGCAGCAATCGGAAGGTGTTGCAGACGAGTGAAGAGAGAGGAAGAGGAAGAGGCTGCGCCTCCAGGAGGTCCACGAACCAATGGTAACTTTCACCTTTGGAGGGAAAGTTTACGACTCTTTGTCTGTGAGCATGGTATTTTGCATATGTAATTCGATTGGGTGTTGATGCAAAAACTACTAAGGTTTCTTAAAACACTAATATGTTGCATAGGTATCAACATCTAATTTACACCATCTTTTAGATCATCAAAATACAAATTCAAAGAGACCAAACATGGCATAGGTGGGTTATACGACTAGTCATCTATCATAACGCATGCATAAAACAGTAGAAAGACAAATACAAATACAACAGACAAGATTAAAATACAATGCAGTAATACTGTACACAATGACCTGGGCTATGTGTGATAGGAAGGTCAAAGAAAGGTTTGTCTGTGAATGAATAGGAAAGAGTCTATTTCTGTAGGCATTGTGCCTTTCCTATGGGCAAATGTAGCATGGGCAGATGTGCATTCCTCTGGCCAATAAAACCTCTTATCAGATAGTCGTCCTGGCTGCTGAGCCCTTTTGGGGTGTTAGTTGCTTTGGGGGGTTGTCTCCAGAACTCCAGCATATAGCTGGCTTGTTGGATCTAAAGACTATTTGTTAAATGTAACAATTAATGTATGTCTGATTGGTCCAGATGCTACACCTCTAGTAATTAAGTGTCTGATTTTTAATTTACAACCGAATCTGGGTTCATTTTAAACCAGTCATAGTAATTTTTAAACAATCTGCTTGTTAAGTCTGACGTCATGCGTCATCTCTTCCGTGTCCAAACACTCTATCAGATGCCATGAGAAAATAACTTACAATGTGATATAATACTACCAAGAAAATTAAAATCTTCCCCTTTAACTCCACTGAAATCCCAGAGGGCCAGACAATAAAAATATATATATATAAATAAATAAATATAAAAATTATTTGTGTTGGGGATGCTGTGAGCACGGAGACTGTAGTGTACATCGTAAGTTTGAAAACGTTTAGCTTACATGTTTAATATGAAGTTACAGTGCTTATAAACGGCTGTTGGGATGGTATTCTCAAGTGAAATAAGTTGAGGCTTGGACCCGGAAACAGCATCTGTTGGACGCATTATGTCACCACTTAAAGGGGTCATCGGATGCCCATTTTCCACAAGTTGATATGATTCTTTAGGGTCTTAATGAAAAGTCTCTAATATACTTTGATTAAAAATTCTCAATGGTTTTGTAAAACAACACCCTTTTTACCTTGCCAAAATCAGCTCTGCAAAAATCATCTCATTCTAAGGGGTTGTTCCTTTAAATGCAAATGAGCTCTGCTCACCCCGCCCCTCTCTTCTCTGTGTGGAAAGATGGTGTTGTTTACATTAGCCGCGTTTAGCCGCTAAACTTCCTAACTACTACGTTATAAGGAAAGGCGATCGCAAAGATTCATTAAAAAAACGCTTATACTCACATCTGCTGTAAGTGAAGCTGGATCATGAATGATTTGCGCGAACATAGACGGATATATGTATATCGGGAGGTGCATTCCCTTCACAAACAAACATAATCTACTGCATCTTCAGCGGCTCAGATGTCGGAGTAAATGACGACCACTATGTTCATTATTACATCCAGCAACACAACACCTCAATCGCTCAATTGGAGATATTCTTGTCTAATTTACATCCTTGCTCTGGCATCACAACATGGAAAGTTACTGGACTGTGACAGCTGGTCTGAGGTGAGAGCTCATGTCAATCAACTATTGTGGGAGCGGCATCTGTCGGTGTGACGGCACATCGACAGGCATCTGAGAATGGCTCGATTTGAAAAAGGGGATATTATTTTTACAGATTAATTAAAAACCACTGCATGGATTTTTATCATTATAGGGTAGATTTGTACATACACTGCCAACACACATTAATGTTCAAACAGCATGAAAAAGTGAACTTAGCATCCGATGACCCCTTTAACAAGTGAATAGTTCAGTTACTACCTAGAAGGTTGGATTAATCATTTAAACCTACTGCTGGGTCAAAACAACCAAATCGAGGTTGTGCATATTTCATTCGACACTGGGTTGTTTTTAACCCAGCATTTTTTTGAGGCTAGGGGACCTTTACTAATGCCAGCCTTTTACATTTGTGCTTGGCCATGCTGAACTCACCACCTCAGTGCTAGGAATTTGTGTGTAGCTTCTCTTAGGTCTTATTATATGCATAATTTATGGTGGAGAAATATCCCACCACACTTTTTCACACCACTTTTTGCACTTGTTATAATGTGTGATAGTCCAGCACTAGAATTTGTTTTGCTGAGAGTTTTTTGCAGTTTGTTAGTGACATAAAGTCTCATATTTAAAGTATAAACATTATCACTATCAAAATGCCACTTGGCGTTTCAATTCTAATACCTGCGTTGACCTACTAAATACTGTAACTGACACTGACAGATCTGGGAATTAAAGGGATGGTTCACAAAAATAAAGATTCTGTCATTAATTACTCACTCTTATGTCATTCCAATCCCACAAGACCTTCAAACAACACAAATTAAGATCGTTCTGAACGCCGACTGCGTCCAGATATTCTCGTGAACATGTCAAAGACTGACAAGGAAGAGAAAAAATTGTGAATAAAGTTGGGTTTTGTTGTTTTGTTTCGTTTTTGTTTTCTTTGTGTACAAAAAGTATTCTAGTATAGCTTCATAACATTACGGTTGAACCACAGATGTCACATGGACTATTTTAACAATTTATTTAACAAAATAAAACATTTTGGTTGCGTTGCTGTCTATGAGGTTCAGAAAGCTCTCGAATTTTATCAAAAACATGAGGGTAATGACAGAATTTTCAATTTTGGGTTAACTATTGTTAAGTTAACAATCTGAACATATTACGGATACATATGATAACTTGGAAATAGCAACCCTGTGCTATTGGGCCATTAAAATTGATGTTTAGTAGTATAAATGTTGAAAAGTCATTTTACTTATATATTTTACATTTCAGTTTTGAGTTATTATTGAATCAAAGACAGTTTAATCAAAATGTGGAATTATTTGTGCGTAACAATATCTGTAAGATAAGCTTTACTGTTTATTTAGCATAAAAGAAATTGCACATCACTAGCTTTTCAAAGTTGAAAAGAAACTAGCTGTGTAGAACAGAAACTTTTCCCATTTGCTAATCTTATCGTTCAAAAATGCTGAAAAGTGAACGGCCGTCAGTCACTGACAACGATCCGTCACAGTTCTCATTCAACAGAGAGAGTGATGGTTGACAGAGGTAATGACAGAGGAACATCATTTGGACGTATTTCACGCTAAATAATGAGAAAGCTAAGTGTGACATTAGAAGTTGTTAAAAGATTGATGTTTTTTCTGTAACTCTTGAAAAATGACAAACAAAACAAGTCTGGCAATTTGCAGTTAAGGTCAATGAAATGTTAAAAATGATTACTTTTATAATGTTAAATTGCTGTAATTACCCTTTCTGTCCTGAGAAATTGTAAAAACTTTCCTTTTACATTGGCAACACTGACCTTTAGAGTTTTCAGTGTCGGATCTAAAAGAACCTAAGTGCTATTGCCTTGGTTACTGGTTGCTGATTCTAGGCCATTTTTGTGGCCCGAGATTCAGTCATCAGCTTCTTGGAATCAAACAATCTCAGTGACTCACACTGAAATGCTGAACATGTAATTCAACAAGCACAAGATGTGTTTCGCAGACAGAGAGTGCAATTAAAATATCCACTCAATTTTTATTCCTCCCAGACTCATTCTCTTCTTCTTTGAGAATGCGTGTTGAAGTCACCATGCTGCAAACAATTAAACAGAAGACCGCGTTCTTTGTGGCACCAAATTAACAGCTGTTTTCCCTGTTAATTGAAATGAATCCCAGTTGGCCAGGAAGGAGCCAATTAACTTTTCGCTTTCTTCTGAATGGGCGGCACTGAGGGAGACATTTGCCTTTTTTCACTTGATAAAAGAACACTCATGGTGCAAATGATCTCTTCTCTGCTTTAAACTGTAAATGTATTCTGATACATTGCTCGCAGGAAGTGTAGCGTGTTTTGTCAATGTCGGCTCTTTTCCCTTTTGGGATGGAAGCTAAAGCAAGAGTGTAATGAGATCATAGAGAGGCATTATTTGAACTCTGATTGTAACTTCTGATGTGGCTGAATTTTAACTAGACACAAAGTGCATGAGGTTTTATTCTTAGTATTTCTCAGATCTTATTAAATCCTCAACTCAACTCTTTCCTGCACTGCACCATTACAGTCAGTTGTGAGTCATTAAAAAAAAGAAAAAAAAGAAAAGAAATGATGATTCTACTTTAATTTCTCTCTCTTAGCAAAGACTGTCTTTTATAATAGCTTTTTGGATGAATTAAATTGATTAATTAAAAATTAAAAATGATACGTAACACTTTAGATTTCTACAGAAATTCTTCTTTTCTTCTTCTTCACATGAATGTTTGTGTGTGTGTGTGTTGTACCATTAATCCAATCATCAAGGCCTGCGTTTCTTCATAGATAACCCATTCATCATTATCTTGTGTTGTCAGGACATAAGGAATGGAGAAAGAGTTGAATAATAGGGTGCTAGCATCAGCTCACAGCAATTCCATTGAACTCCAGTGACCAGAACTCAATTGGCGGCTGTTTCCATTTGACGAGCGATTAACCAGGAGCTCGCTGCCCAAGCAATTGACCTGTCACCAATGCGAAGGCTGTGCCTGATAAGCATGCAGGTGAAGGGGGAAAAGGATGTGGGGATTGACGCAATTAGCTTAATGAGTACACAGAGTTTCAGCCAGTGCCACTGGAAGCTTCGTTTACCCACAACCGCAAACCAGCAGATGTGAAATCTGATTACCTTGTTTGCAGATCCAGTATGCAATCTTGCTTTAACCTTAACCCCAATTCACTCACTAGAATATCAATGTTTTTTTCCCCTTTTACTCAACATAATGATAGTGTTTACCAGGAAAATATTTTGTTTTGAGGCACCCCTTCCAAGGCTATGATTATTTAATGTGTAAGAACTGAATGTGAACCACGAAAGGGCAAAAGTAATATTTCGAATGAAGGCAAAGATAAATAATTTGTTTGCTTATTGCTACACATTTTAGGCCAGTAAAAATGCATGCATTGTGAATTTCAGTAACTGTTTTCAATGAGTTTCAATGAATTCATTATTAAAGGATTTGTTCATTTCCAGAAAAAAATAAAAAAAAATAAAAAAATAATTCCTGATAATTTACTCACTCCCATGTCATCCAAGATGTTCATGTCTTTCTTTCTTCAGTCGAAAAGAAATTAAGGTTTTTGAGGAAAACATTTCATGATTTTTCTCCATATAATGGACTTCACTGGGAGCCAATGAGAGTCAAGGGACTCTAAATTATCAAGAAATTTTTATTTTGGAAGTGTTCCATTCTTTAAACATACCGCCTTAAAAACAAAACAGGTTACATAATCCACTTTAAAGATATTGGGCCAGGCACGACGCAAGTGTTTATTGCTGGTTTCAGCCCAGCGCAGTTATCATTTTCAAGTCATGCACCACGTTGTTTAAATAGCAAATGCATTTGCACCCATTTGTGCTCCCATGGGCTTGCTGGTCTAAAAACAATGTGTGTTCAGGCGCATTGTTGGCGCGTTGCTATTTTGAGGCAATTGAAATAGACAGCGCTATTGACCAACTAAAACCTGGTCTAAAGTCAATGGTGCAATATATATATTTTTTTGTTATTTAAAGAGCGCGTTAGTAATATGCACCTATAGGCAGGTGCACAATGCACGTACACTCTGCTTATTACACACACAGGGATGCGCCGCAGCACACAAACATGCCAAATATTAAAAATGAAAGGATTACAATGTAAAAGATTATTACTGTGTACATAAATCTAAAAATGCCTACGTTATAATGGATAGCCAGTCGCTTTCTTATGCGAGCTTTTGTTTGGTTTCACTTTCACTTTCGAAATCGATCATGTTCAGCAAGGATGGGAGAGTATGGAAAGGGGGTACACAGTAACTCATTTGAGGGGGCTTGGCCCGTGAATGCCCTACCTTGACGCCAGCCCTGCTCTCTGGAGAAGTGTTTAGTCTTTGCAAATTAGCAAATCTAGCAAATTCCGCAGTGTAAATAGTGAATCTGCCATGGCGCGAGCACAGCTTGCTCTTAAAGGGATGGGAGATGATGTTTTGATTGGTTTAATACACTTTATTCCCAAAACACACCCATGACTCATTACGAGAATAGGGACAAGTTTTAGACCATGCACCGGGCACTCCGACCATTTTTCTCATTCTTAAAATAGCAAAAGTGGATTCGGACACGCCCTAAGTGAACCTGCGCCGTACGCTGTAGACCATGAGCTTAGATTGTTAAAATAGGGCCCATACTGTAATTCACCACTGGCTGTCTTCCACTGAATTAATTGGGACAAAAAAGCTGCATAAAAGTATCTGCTAAACTTAGCAAAATTAGATGCCATACTGAATTTAACATGGATGAAAATGAGGCTGTTTCATGTCTACTGAACTTTTTTTAACGGTACGTTGCTAAATAAAATCCTTTGAACACACTGTACTTTTATCCCTCACAGCCACATTTTCCTTCCTGTCAAAAATTAAATGGATAGTTCACCCAAAAATGAAAATTCTGTCATTAAATACTCACCTTCATGTCACTTCAAACCCATAACCTTCAGACTTCAGAGATGTTCTGACTATCATGGAAGAGAAAAATTGTTGAATGAAGTTTGTTTTCTTTGCACACAAACAATATTCTCATAGCTTCATACAACACGTTTTCACTCCCAGCTCATCACATATTGATGCTTGGTCAGGACCCTTTGGCGTCACTTTTTGACGCACAGGGTACCCCTTTAGCATCACTTTTGGATGTGCAGGGTCCTCCACTGATTTCAGTTGTTTGCCTTAATTTAATGGTTTGCATGCATTTGTAAAAATATGAATAATTTTATATAAATGTATACTTTCACTGGAGCACCTAAACCCACCCTTACCCCAAACTTACTCACTTCTGTACAATATTAAACACGTAACAGGCAAATATAAGTATAGTCACAGGTATTTATTGCAGAAACTGACCATAAACAAGCAGTATAAGAACATTACAAACAAGTCGAGTCTTCTGAAGCCATACAATATCTTTATGCAAAGCAGAAAGTAAAACATAAGGTATTAATCACTGAAAATGATCCTGCTCCGTTAACACTCTCACATCTCATTCAAAAAGAAACTTCCGAGCATTAGCATATCAGAGCCAATGGTATTTTACAACCAAGGCTGACGTAACGCTTCCTCTGGCAGGCAGCCTTTTTTTAATGTATTTACACACAAACAGACTGAGCTTTGTGACGGATCATGTCTATTCCTCTCACAAATCAATCGTTTTGCCTTGGAAGACTTGAAATATTAATACTTTTTGAATAAAATATGGCTGTAGCTGTATCTGCCAGTTATATCTTGTGTTTTATTGACAAATGGTAGGTTTAGGGGCAGGGGTTGGGTTACGTGCTAGTAAATGTGTAAATAATGAAATGTAACTAAAACTGTTGTGACTGTTTACACTGAAAAATCAAACCCAACATATATGCAATAATGGCAATATTATTACCCAATGTATAATTTAATCATGACGATAAAATTCCCAGTGCCTTTTGCATCAGCATTATGATGCCAAGGGTTTCTTATTTAAAGCAATGAAGGACCCTACACATCAAAAAGTGACGCCAAAGGGTCCTGACCAAGCGTCAATATGTGACGAGTTGGGAGTGAGAACGTGTTGCTTCATAACGTTAAGGTTGAACCACTGATGTCACATGGACTATTTTAACAGTGGCCTGTGAAAGTTTCAGTTGCGTTGCTGTCTATACAGAGTCAGAAAGCTCTCAGATTTCATCAAAAATATCTAAATTTTGTTCCGAAGGTCTTACAGGTTTGGAATGACATGAGGGTGAGTAATAGACTACTTCCGCGTTCTACTTGTTACGGATCGGGAGTTTCCGGTTAGCGTTCAGTGCACCTACATACAAACAGTTTCTCATTAGAACGCAGATTATTACTACATTTTAGGGCTGGCATTTCTATGAAAAAACAATGAATCATATTCTCTGCGTTAACATGAATCATCTTCAACCTGCTGAAATGTTACTATAAATTTCCTTTCCGTATGTGCATTCTGAATAATAAATAAATATATTTCCCCTCTAACCTGCTACATTCTCATTACCAGTTTTTTTCTTTACTGATCATGTTTCATACATGATGAATGTACAGTTTTGGTTGTAGTAATCTGTTTGTGTGCGTTGGTGCTCTTTTTCCGAGCCCATGCTCATTCCATTGTTTAAAATGACTGAATAAATGTGCGGCAGCTGCCTTATTTAACAATGTTAAACGTGTAAATAATTTTTAAGAGTAACACGTTAACAGTGTGACTATTGAATATTCATGTTTTGGCATAAGGCTACATACAATGAAATGATGACAGTATGACACAGAATGGTGACTAACATATTTAATACAGATAAATAAAGGTTCATTATGATTTTATTCATCAGATCTCACAAATAGCAGCATCGCGATTGGGCCACTATAGAGCACTGAAACCTTGTGGTGAACAATCACATATGATTACCAGCCACCGCTTTCTCAGATCAGTTTATGTTGGATTAAAACTTCATGTTCCGTTGAGTTTGGAAAATTCTATACACAGTAATCATCAGAATATGTCTTCTCCTGTCTCTGAAAATGTCCAAATTTGAAATCATCCCGCGAACTCTCATTTTATTAGCCGTTTAAGTCATCTAGATGATTACAGCGCGTTGAAAATGTACATGACTGGAAATGACTGAGCCATAAGATTTCAAAACGGAAGTGCATCACGAGGCTCAGTGCAAGTGGTCCATTAATGACAGAATTTTCATTTTTGGGTGAACTATTCCTTTAAATATAGGCTGCCTGAATATTCAAGTCAACATTAAATCCACATTTTCCCCCCTTCTTGTTCTTCATGGTTTACCTAATGTAGAATTTAATCCTTTTGTTAGGGAGTCTTTCATTCCACATGACGTCCTTTAATCCTAATAGTTCTGATATGTGGCTTGCCTTTATGTTATGTGGGCGCACATGAGAAAGCCTGGGTTAGTTGTAAGCTCCTGAAAATGGATAAAGCCTTTATCAAATAGCTGCAATAAGGAAATCAATGGAAAATGGCCCAGAATTGTTTATGACTTAAGCTAAAGCTATTTTTTTCCAGATTGTGTCACTGAATAATATCACTATATATTCCAAAGCCTGATTAGTCTTATTAGTAGATTGGTCGGCCATGGGTGGGCGGCACCCATTGAAACTCCCCCAAAGCTTCTGATACTGTGGAATGAGCTTGTGCCTTGTATTTATGAAGCATTGTTTGGACATACTCTGTTGTAAGTCAATGCCAGCAAAGGTTAGACCCCCCCAGCTGCTTGCAAATTGTTGCCAAGCAGTGGGCAACCCTGTTGGCATGGCGACAAGTGTTTGTTTCCACACAGCCAGGGACTCTAAATAATTCTAGTGTCGTGGCGGAGAAGGAGACAGCTTGTGAAACAGAAGGCAGATTAGCAAATATGTCCAGGTTCGCTGGGTTATGAAATTTGTTGATGGTCCAGTGGCATTTTGCATTATTATTTTTTTCAGTGTTTTCTCTGGAGAAAAAAAAAAGCAGAGAAGAGTGCGGTTGATCCGCCCACTGGGTAATTAATTAATTATATGCATTTGAATGAATTAATGAAAGATTTCATATGTCTCTTAACTGTGGGATTCAGTGGAAAATTTTGCTTAAAAGCATAATTCTCACCATTTTTTCTGCATTTTTTCCATTCTATTTCTGGGTAACTTACTGCTTTTAAGATTCTTGCTTTTTTTCTGAGAAATAGACCATGTACAATTAAAGTTTACAATCAAAGTAATTATTCTATTAAAACATTTCCCATCAGTTTCTTCCACGAACAAACTATCTGAACTATGTGATCCAATTTAATCTAAAATGTCAACAGTGATCTATTTCTATTTTGATTAATCAAAAAAGGACGTTTAGGAGTAACATCTCATACTTGACAAATGCTTGACAAATACAAAATTAAACATAACCGAGAGCACCATATGCTATAAAAAAATAACCTTTTCCCTCTAGGCACTATGAAGCTACATAATTCTGATTAAATCCAGACTATTTTATAAAGACTTCTCAAATATATACTTACAACCAACTCTTTGATTGGTTGTTTAAAGACATGAAAGAACACCCTAACAGAAAACCTTTTGGACACTTCTTCTTCGGCTGAACATTTAGTGTGGATAATGAACATTTTACAGCTCCTTGAGAGCAGCGTAAAAGACCCATCACATTTTAGAATTTTAATTCCTGTCATGTTTGACTATTTTACTGCTCTTTACATTCTCTTGTACATTTCCTAAGTGTGACCAGCATGCAAAACACAGCTCTGCTTTCAAGAACGCTTGAAAGACGGCTTATTCAAGGTTTTCAGAGTGCTTTGACATATCAATTAAATGCTCTTCGAAGACATGTTTATTTTCAGATAATTTTATAATCATAGCACAACAGACAACCATGATATTAATATTTTTCACACATTACATTGAACAGTTCAGCATTCTCTCTCTAAACATCATTTTATTTTATTTTTTTTTATTTTATAATCAGACTTTCATCAGGTATGGAACATAATGCCTCCATTTTCAACTTCCTGTTCTTTTTAAAATGAGCTGTTAGATTCATTCAGTCTGAAATTGTACATTTAGCTTATTATTATTCTAACTGAGTCTTGCTTGGAATATTGTATTATGTCTAACCTGTACTGTATTCGCCTATTTTGGTGAGGCAGTTAATGTTTCTTTCTTGTGTCGTGGACGACAAAAGCGGTGCTATTCAAATGATTGATAAATGACTGTATAATGCCACTCTGACAAGCCTAAGAGTCATTTGACACCATAGCCAATAATCAAGCGAGCTCTGACTGCTTTACCTGTTTTTAAAATCTTGCACATTCACAGCTTACAGGTGACAAAGTTGATTTATGAACTGTCACACTTTGTAATCTGGAGCAGTTCCCCTGCAGAGCTAAAGACAGGAAGAACAAAATATGAACATTTTACCTGAATAATTTCATGCTGTGTAATGGAATGAAATGAGAAAAGACATACAAATTACCCTCAGTAATTTTTCATTCTCAGAAAGTAATATATCTATGGATGGATGTGTCTTCAATTATGTGCACTTTTATGTACCAGAGGCATTTTTGTACAAAAATTACTCATTTTAAATTTAAATTGTGTGTGTGTGTGCGTGCATGCAATGTGTGCTATACAGTATGTTTACATTTTTTTCTTTTCATGTTGTGGATAGAAGTGAGCTGGCTGATACTTTCAGTATCTTTTCAATGTTCAACAGCTTTATTGATTTGTCATTATCTTGTATAGTCACGGAATGAAATCTTTAAAAGACTCTGTGGATGATCTCTTCCACTCTGTTTATGTCAAGAGTCATGGGTTTAGTCATTTAGCAGCAGTTTAAGCACACCCATGACTTGTTTATTCCCAGAAGATAAAGCCTTGAGGTAAAGAGTTCAGAAAATGCCACGTCCCCTCATTCTGACCTTTTGGTTTCGTGTTTTCAGACCGGAGGCTCAGCCACGTCAGCAGTATGGTTCAGCGCACATATCTCATAATGACTTCATGCTAATTGTGCATTAATTCATTACGTGGTTCTCTCACCATCTTGTGTGACACAAAGCCTTTAAGGCCAATTCATCAAGATTTTTCATGCCATTCCATTCAAATTAGCTATTTCTCTCCTGTTTCTCAATAGGTTTTTATCCGAGACATTCACGTATATTTTCCATGAGTGACCTTGATTTTTAATGCGTTTTATTTTTTGCTAAAAATTGACTTAAAGGGATAATTCACCCCAAAATTAAAATTACCTCAAGATCTACTCAACCTGAAGCCATTCTAGGTGTATGTGACTTTCTTCTTTCAGATGAATACAATCAGAGTTATACTAAAAAATATCCTGGCTCTTCCAAGCTTTAGAATGGAAGAAAGTGCATCCATCCATCATAAAAATTACTCCACACGGCTTCAGGGAGTTAATAAAGGCCTTCTGAAGTGAATCGATGCATTTGTGTAAGGAAAATGTCCATATTTAAAACTTTATAAACCATAATCTCTAGCTTCTGCAAACTGTCTTACATTACACCTACATCCTACGTCATCCGCTGAAACGCCACTTTCTCATTAACGTGTGTACGACAGTTAGCGAAAGCTAGAGATTATGGTTTATAAAGTTTTAAATATGGATATTTTCCCCACAAAAACGGATTGGCTCTTTATTCACACCCATGAGCTGTGTGGAGTACTTTTTATGATGAATGGATGCACTTTATTGGACTTTACAATCTCAACCGCCATTCAGTGCCATTAATAAGTTTGGAAAAGCCAGAACATTTTTAATACAGTTCTGAAAGAAAAAAAAAAAAAGGTCTAATTTTCATTTTTGGGTGAACTGTCCCTTTAAGTATATGAAAACACTGCACGGGACTCCAAATTATTATTTTTTAAACTATATAATTACTATATAATTAACTTGTGTGTAATTAAGAAAAGGAAGAAGAAATGAATACTTTTATTCAGCAAGGACACATTAAAGTGATCAAAACAATTTCAGATGCTGTTCATTTACCTTTATATTCATCAAAGATTCATGGAAAAGAAATGTTAAGTTTTCACATAGGCATCATAACTTGCTATATACTGCAGTATGCTATATTCAAATCACAATGTACATTGTGCAAAGTTTGAAATGTATTTATAGGTTTGTCTTTAGAATTTTCATTATAAATTCAGCAGTGTATTGACATTTGCTGTATAGTATCAGCTGAGCAAACAGTTTTCAGCTACATTATTGCTTCACATTTCTGTTTCACCACCAGTCTCCTACAGGGAGAATATATTTATATCTAGAGAGCTGTTCAAACACTGAGTCTTACATTTGGTTCCTGCTTAATGCATTCCCAACATATCTCAGACATTCTTACATCAACAGACATGTGCATCCCTGTAATGTGTGCACAAAATAGTCCAGAGCTTTTAGAGCCCATTTGATATTAGTTTTGAATTATGGAAATGAACTGCTATTGATGGCATAATTTCCCGTGAACATGCAAATGTGAACTATTCAAGTCATTATTATAAAAGTTGTATAGTTGTTCTATGAAAGGGCCCTTATATACCCTTTGTTTGAAAGCCACACTGTGCTGGTCTGCTGTTTTGTCAATCGCTTATCACCCTGTCTGGGATCTTTTGAAAGTTAAGACCGTTTGGGGGACAGTACTCATCCTTCCCGCCCTCATAAAAGGTGAAATATGAGAACATTAAAACATTGCTGTTAATCTGTCTGTTGGAAGCAGCACCATTAATCTTAATTAATTCACTACATTATATTTCTCACTTAATTACACATGCTACAAAGGAAAATTGCCCAGAAAACGTGCCTCTCGATCCATCATGGCTGCCAGCAGGTTGTGCTATCTCTAGTAATTACCAAAGGTTCTCACACCAGGGACATGAGAATGTCTTGAAAATTGAGGATCTTATTATCAAGCTGACGGCTGTAGACTTAACTTCTCGTCAGTTCCTCCCTGTAGAATATAAACACTGTTCTTTGGAGGTAAGCTTCATATTCCATATTCCAAACATTCTGACCAAACTTGGTGCAGGTTTACATTGACATAATGATCAGAAAGCTAAAAAAAAATCTTAATTTGTGTTCTGAAGATGGAACGACATGTGGGTGGGGTGTGGGGGCTGAACTGTCCCTTTAAAAAGTAAAACACAAGCAGAAAAAAGATGTAATGGAGACTGAATTCCATTAAAATATCTACACAAGTATGTTTATGAAGGCCAAAAGTAACAAAAAGAACAGTATGTGAACCCTTCGCAATGTCAAAAGCAAAAAGTGATGTAAAGTCATGGCATAGGCTTTGATTTTCTGTTCTGTTAAGCTAAAAATACTGGTTGGAAACCAGTTACAGTTTGAAAGCTAAAACAATAGACATTTCAAGAAAGACATCTGCCTGTTGAGAATGTGTTGATGTCTGTAATTAGATGATTGAGCTTCAGAAAATCAGATTTCAAAAAACGATTTTAAAAAACGAAAAGACAGGAATAAAGAACCCTAAACTCTAACACAAAGAACTGTTTCAGCAAAAGAAATCAGTGGCAAACATAATGAGTACTGAGTTTAATGAGAACAAAATGCATGTTGATCAAAACTGAAAAAAAAAAAAAAGCGGTGAAAACGCTTCCACACATTTGCTGGCACTTCAATGAGTTTATCAGTCAGCTCACTTCCTTAAAACTTTCTCTTTTTTATTTACTCATTTATTTTCTTAGTTGACTGAACTTCTGTTAATTTTTGATAATGTGCTGCGTTACACACTGAACGCACCTGTGAGCTCAGTTGCCGCTTTGCAGATGTAATGAGTCCACAGCGTTGCTTCGCATTTAAACTTGAGTAAGTAATCCACTTGGAACCAAGCCCTTGTATTGTTTAAAAATGAATCTCGTATGTGTCTTACAGAAGTAGAAAGTAGCCATAGGAGTTTCGCCAACTGTCAGTCAAAGATGCGGCAGACAAAGTGCGGATTATATTTAGAAATCTCTAGTCTAGGATTGCTGTGCTTTTGTATGAAGACAAAGAAGTGTGGCATATAGTACATGTTCTGTTTTCACTTTAATATTCCCATGTGACTGTTCTAAAAAAAAAAACATTCCAGCTTCACTGACACCATCAATCTCCCTCATTACTAATTAGCCGTCAGTTTTACCACCGCTTGTTTTTCAATGAAAGGACGATGTCAGAATAAACCTCCATGACTCTCTATTTTACTGTCCATTATGAAAAATAAATCAATTAATTCATTGGCCTTGATTAACCTCCCAGTGTTTGATTGATATTCTCATCAATGGCGGTAATGTCCTTGCACTTGATAAACTCTGGATTTGAAGTTCTCCAGGATGTAAGCTACCAGTTAAAGGGCTGAACTGTACACTGTACAAGTGTTATACAAAGACACTGTTACAAAAAAAATAAATCTGTTTTAAATTAATGGGTGTATTTATTCATTCATTCATTCATTCATTCAAAGAAAAAGCATTTATCTGAAACATTTTTGTAAAAATGTAAGTTTTTTATTTTTAAATAACAATAATAATAATAATAATAATAATAATAATAACAATTATTATTAATATTATTAATGAGGGAGAGTGATGGTGTCAGTGAAGCTGGATTATTATTATTATTATTATTTATTACATTTTCTTTAAACATACATTTTATTTTAAAATAAAATAAAAATATCTATTATTATGAACAATGATTGTGGAACCCTATAACACCTTGCAGTTATGTTTTCTTTACAAACACTTTTTGTTGAAAAATAAAATTAAATAATAAAATAAAATATAAAATAAAAATGTCTATTATTATTTTTTTGTTATATTACTATATGACACCTTGCAGTTCATGCATGTTATGTTTTCTTTATAAAAATAAAATAACAAAAAAAATAAAATAAAATAAAATAACATAACCTTGCCGTTCATACATGTTGTTTTTGCAATGGAAATTTGCACTTGTTAAAATAAAATAAAATAAAATAAAATAAAATAAAATAAAGTGGACCCCTAGTATATGATACCCTGCATTTCATACATCAAATTTATGTTAATCTTGTGCATGTAGGCTCTGGACAAATACTGATTTTTCTAAAAACGTCTAATTGGCATCGCTAACCATTCCTCTGCTTGAATGAGTAATGAAATAAAGTCTGCCAGCGTAAGCAACACGCTCTTGTGGGCCCATTAGGAGCCTTCAATGACAGTCGTAATATCACCTCTGACTAGTCACCTCTAACTTCATCTTCATCCCCCTTCAACGAACACATTATTTTCACATTGTCAGAATCACTGTGCATATCAAATCGGAGCGTACGTTTTAAACGCCATCTAAATTGCCCAGCCACACGGGGGTTGATCTCAGCGCTGACCGCTTTCAATTGCTCATTCCTGCATTTAAGTGAAAAACATTTGCTTTGGAGAAATGCCCTTATGCCATCTACCGTCTCCTCTTCTGGCTGTCTAATAACCTTAATCAGACCAATAACGTAATGCTTTGATGAACCGAGGCAGTCGGCTCAATTACATTTTGCTGAGGCGGCCGCTTTTATAACAGAGGTGAGGGCCTGCGGTACTGCGCCCCAATCACCTGTCATCAATCAAGGAGGGAGAAATATTTGGAGATCCCTCCTAAGCTCTGACAGTTCAATGCAGCGAAGGCCAAGGTGACTCCTCTGTTTTAATTGCTTTCCACTTTTATGACTTCATGTCTCCTGTCTCATGGGGCTGTTGCTCTCAAAAGGTTCTCTTTTTTTTTTTGTGACACGCTGTGCCCTGCCGGGCTGTTTGGTCCTGAAGGATGTCTTCTAGATGGACAGGTTGACGTTGAATGAGTGAATTACTTGTTCAGATAGTGCATAAAGGTTCTTCCGGAAAATAAAACCATTAAACCATTAAATGGAATAAGTTTAGCCTGGTTTTGAATTAAAAAAGTAGAGATTTCAAGTTTATTTCATCAGTGAACACTGCATTTGACTGGTTTATTTTTAAATTCATAATGTACGAAAATGAATCTTCTATTCTCTTTCGAAAAATTACATGATTTTTTTTCTTCTACTGAGCACAAATGGAACATTTTTAGATGTACTAGTCACTTTTTCAATGCAATTTGAATAAATGGATCATTTACTTGCGTCCTGCAGTGATTTTCTAAATTTTAGATTGATCCGATGTAAATGTGAACAACAAATCTGATTCTGGGAATAGCAACAAGCTATCAATACAACTCAGACTTGGATTAAGTGTGCAAGAGCCTCTTTTATGATACTTTTCAAGGTGCTTTTACCTAGCTTGAAAGCTCCAATCCTATTTCAGTGTAATTGCATAGAAACACCTGAACAGTAGCTTCTTTTGTATTCCAGGGGGAAAAAGATTTCATAAAGGTTTGAAACAGCATGAAGGTGTGTAAATGATGACAGAATTGTCATTTTTGTGTGAACTATCCCTTTAAAAAATGTAGCAGCCAGTTTAGTGTTTCTTTTGTTCTTCTCACATATTGTGATTTTACTCAGGTACAGAAGAAAAATATTTCTCATTCACTTGTAACTTTCATCTTGTGTATTTTTTTTTTTTTAAATCTCTAGGCCGTTTTCAGTTTTGTGCCCCTCCCCAATCCCATAATCCTTTGCTCTTTTCTCATATCCCATCTCAAAGCCCAACATTCAGTCTTTCTGCAATTAATTCCATAGCTCCCTGTCTTGCTCTCCATCTCTCTTTCTTTGTGGATTTAAAGCTGGCGAAATGAGAGAAAAAAAAAAAGTTTTTAAAAATATTTTTTCCCCAACATTTCCTTTCAATTAATTCCACTTTTTTCCCCTCTCATTTCCTTCGAAATGCAATTAATTTAGTGCTTCAGTCTTGCACGATGGCTCACATTAATAGAAATGGGAGAAGTCTCTTGCTCTCAGATGATATTACAATCAAATGTTTATGAAAGTGCCTCAGTGATTGTAATTAGAAGTGGATCTCTGTTGCATTGGCTTTGCCCTCTGTATGATGAAACCTCCAGCTCATCCTATGGATGGAATGTAAAATATGGCAAGGAAGCATCTGTGTACCAGTAGCAAAAACTGAAGTAGCAAACAGAGTTGCATTTGAATTTAAACAAGTAAATTTGAAATTAAATTCAGAGACATTCATTTAACTGTTCTAAGTATAATTCTTTTTAACTTTAAAACTTTTTTCTTAACATTTTAGCTCTTTCCCCACCAGCGGTTTTGAAAAAAGTTGCCAGCCACTGCCAGCATTTTTGATGATTTTCACTAAAATTGTATGAATATTTAAACATGCAAAACATCAAAATAAAGAACAGACCCTCTACTTAAAAAATATCCATTTTATTCTAGCTTCAAGCATTTGTTTTTTCTCAACACTTGAACACTCAAAAATCGCATTTTTATCAAATACTACATCTGGATCATATTCAGTACTATTATCAAAGCAAAGATGCAGTAGATCACTTCCGTCAGCATTCCTAAAACTTGCACAGGCCTTTACCACTTCCTGGATTGACATTTCACTCACTAACATTAGGCAGTTTTCTATGCGGTTTAGTGCTGATGATCGTATAAATTTTCATAAGCATATGCATACATACGAGATTACGCTTGTTTCTGCATCTTCCTGGTCTGTGTTTTTGATCCGCACTTTCTAGACTCATTCAGGAGATGCGTAATAGCGCCCCCTAGCGTATAACAGTGAAAACACGGAAACCCGGAAAATTCCATGTTTGGCAGGGATGCGTTGTCTCATAAATAATGGAAAATTCTGTGTTTGGTGGGGAAGAGTTAAATGCACACTATCTTAAATTAATATAAATACCAGAATAGAGCCATATTAAGGAGCACATTGGATGAAAAATTCACTCATATATATATATATATATATATGTGTGTGTGTGTGTGTGTGTGTGTGTGTGTGTGTGTGCCCTAACTACACACGACATGACACGATTCAAACGACAGGGTTATTTTGGTGCAATAGAATTCACGATGCAATAGAATCAATCAAATATCACAGCCAATTAAAAGCGTGTGTGGACAGGCTCTTTTTGGAAGCACACTGCGCTCGCAATGAAATGTATGTTTATAATCTAATTCGAAAATATTATTTTTTTTTAAGGTTATTAAATGTACACACTGAGTTGCTGATACCATCTTTGTTACTGAATCTGCTTGTTGGTTTGTACTGAGTTCACAGTTTTAACGCACATCTTTGCTTTCATTTATTTTCAAGATCTGAGGTAAACTATCTGTTGTTGCTTTCGGTATGGCTATTAGGTCACGCAAAATGATATTTAAACTCACATTAGACACATTTAACTTTGAATAAAGCACATAATCATTACCTGAGATTATCACTGTTGTTTGTATGTAGTTGTTCTAGCCACGACGTTGCAGAAATAGATGAATAAATGTTTATAAAATAGAGATTTTGTTGCTAGTTAGGACAAAAATCCAGATCAACACAGAAAAGATAGCTTTTATCTGTATCGGTATTTCCGTCCCTCAGCCAGTTGTACGCTGTCCGCCATTTTCTCCGTGCTCAAGCAGCTGTCTCATAAGAAATGCAGATGTTTTGTAATTGGATGTAAAGGTGAACACGACTGGCTTAATCTTCTCCCGACATCAAAGCTACTGAGGACGTAGTGGATTAGTTTTGTTATTGACATTAATTCACCACAAAATACACACACAAAAAAAAAAGAAAATCAGAAGGAAGGGCTGGAGTGAGCAGTAGCTCATTAGCATTTAAAGACACATGCACCGAAATGGGTCACTGTGAACAGAGCTGTTTTTGACAAGGTAAATAGGTGTTGTTTTACTTGAACATTAAGTGATTTTAACCAAAAATATATTTCACGAAGACCCACAAAATCATACCAACTTGTAGAAAATGAGCACCCTGTGTCCCCTTTAAGAAAAAAATGAGAAAAGAAAAAAGATTTTAAATTAAACTAATGTAAATGTTCAAAAAATAGTTCTTTTGAACTATTAAAAAAAAAAAAAACTTAACTTTTTAAATGTGTTAGCTTAAATGAACCAAAATATTAGAAGAGCACCATTAAAAGTAGAGAAAATAAGAAAAAAGTGTTCATGCTGCTTTCTCACTTTTATGATGGCAAAAAATAAACTTTAATAGCTTGACTTGCATGGTTACTGATGGGGATATTAGACTAGTTTTGAATTTTAAAGACGTCTTTATTTATTAATGCTTCAGAGGAAAATGTTTTGTTGAACTTTGATCCTTGCAGCACTTAAAAATACTGTGCCATTAAAATACTGTCATTACCTTTCAATTATGACTGGCTATATATAGAGAGTGACAGGAGGCTTAAAACAGGATTCTAATAGCCTTTCTATACACGCTTACACTAACAGAGCTTTCATACGTTTAACATGTGCAGGTGGGTGGTAGAGCTCAGCCCAGGTTAGCAATTATTTCTACATAAATAGAATAATTTTGGTATTCACTTCAAATAAGTAAGTGGGCTAGTGTGTCCAAGGGAACAGGTAGTCTTTTAGCATTTCTGTGCATAGAAACATTTGACCGCGTTGACCCTTTCTTTGGAAGAAAAGTTTATAGAAACCACTTAGAGCATCAAAAGACTTTCTCATAAAAGTTTGGGGTCAGTACAAATTTTAAATGTTTTGAAAGACGTCTCTAATGCTTACCAAGGATGTATTTGTTTAAACAAAAATACAGTAAAAATGGTAATATTGTGAAATATTATTGCAATTTAAAACAGCTGCTTTCTATGTTAATATTTGTGACCCTGGACCACAAAATCAGTAAATGAAAATAACTGATCGTTTTGCTAGATAAGACCCTTCTTTCTTGGCTGGGATCGTTTACAACCACATTTGGGATCGTTTAAAGCTGCATTGAAACTGCTTGAACTTTTGGAAGTTCAAAATCGGGGCACCATAGAAGTCCATTATATGGAGAAAAATGCTGAAATGTTTAACTCAAAAAACAAAATTTCTTTACAGCTGAAGAAAAAAAGACATGGACATCTTGGATGACAAGAGGGTGAGCACATTATCTGTAAATTGTTCTCCTTTAATGCAATTTGCAAATGCAAATGTGACTTTTTTTTTAAATATAATATCCCACTTACAAATTCTTTCCCCCTTCACACAGCTTAATAAGTAACTGTCTTCACATCAAAACATTTCCAAACCCTTGATGTATCCTTTACTAATTGAAACATCTTGCAAGTCAAACCAAATCTGGATGACCCACAAAGCACACTTTGGACTACCCTGATAAGGGTAACATTTTACAGTATTTTAAGAGACAATAGCAAATAAACAAGCATTACAAAGTGGCCGAGTTGAGCAGAGCGGCTCAGGTGCGTTGTCTGTGCCTTCGCCCTCAGACGCTGAGATAATTTAAACCTCTCCCACACTGGGGCTCAGTCAGGTTGGTGTGATGGACAGATTCAGTGAAGATAAGACTAAGCTCTTACGAATTTGCTCCTGACCCCTTCTGAGGGCATGTCAACTTGCTGAGCTGTACGTGAAACAGAGTTTAGAGAGAGAGCGAGGGAGAGATTTCTGACGGTGATCAAATTGTCTGCTTGACAAGCGGTTGCTGGGAGGGCTGTACAGACTGCTATGAAGCTAAGACTGTGGCTTTCTTCACTTTTCAAATGTCTTATTAAGCACCAGGTTCCTTTTGAAATTTTTCATGAAGCCTCCTGTATTAGTGGGTTCGTAAAGAATCGTCTTAACGATTCTTTGCCCTTCACAAAGACACGTCAGCTAACCCAGTTTGAACATGCACAATGACAGATCGTTTCCTGTGACTCATTTTTGCTGTCACAGAGCTATATGTGATTTCTCAGGACATCTGTAGAGTCAGTCATATCATGATGTCACACAAAAAAACAACAGCTTTGGTTCTTATGACCTGTAAAGTGTTATAGAATGCACTTATCTTTATTTAAAATATATATATTTAAAGTGACATAACATGTATATAAACTAATCCAGCTGGCATGTGACACAGTGGAACTCTTCATCTCTTTTAAAGCCCATTGTTTCCTGCTAGGTGCATAATATCAGTTGTTCATGGGATGTTTAGCACGTTTTGTGAGGGTGCGTTGAAAAGCTAAGTGAAAGCTTACCTGCCTTTTAAGGAGATTTCTCATTTCTCATAATTGGATAAGTGCCTGTCTACAAAAATGGATGAGACGCTAGGGCGTATTAAGCAAGCCTAAGCCAACAACTGTTGAGAGCAAAGTATTTTTGAAATGTGATAAATGGTCTTTGTCTTTTACAGGGGATAGATCAATTAAAGAGCTTGTGGGAAAATTTTTTCCCTGGAGGGAGGAATTCAAGTTTTATGGATTTAGTGTTGGATGCACAAAATAAAATAAATAAAAACAAACAATAACAAACAAACAATAAATAATGGGCAAAAATCATGTTGCTCAATAAATACGTATATTGAGCTCTCCAATAAAAAAAAAAAAAAAACAGATCAGTAACAAATTATTTTATTTTATTTTATTTTATTTTATTTCTAACACTTTATTTTAAGGGCCAGTTCTCACTATTACCTAGTTTCTTATTAACATGCATATTACTAGCATATTGATTGTTTATTAGTACTTATAAAGCACATATTAATGCCTTATTCTGCATGACCATATTTTAATAGGGGTTTGTTCAAGGGAAACTCTTTTATTTTCAGGGGAAATTATTTTATTTTATTTTATTTATTTTTTTATTTTATTTTATTTTATTTTATTTTATTTTATTTTACCATGATACTTTTTTCAGGCTTATTTGACGAATAGAAAGTTAAAACAACATTTATTTAAAATAGAAATGTTTTGTGACGATAGAAATGTATTTACTCATTTTTAAATGTAATATATTCTTGCTGAAATAGAACATATGTGGCCCAAAAAAACTGACATTTACATTTGTATATTTACATATGTGTATTTAGTATATTTGGTATGTTTTTATTTTAGTTTAGTTTAGTTTAGTAACCCTGATACTTTTTCAGGCTTTTTTGATGAATAGAAAGTTAAAATGAGCAACATTTATTTAAAATAGAAATGTTTTGTGATAATATGAATGTTTTTACTCTCATTTTTGATGAATTTAATATATTCTTGCTAAATAAAAGTATCGGTTTCCTTCAAGTAATAAAATCTTACTCAACCCAAACTTTTGAACAATACTGTATATTATATATTTATATTTATTTTTTATTTATTTCTATTATTTTTGAAGTATTTCAGATTTTAAACATTAATTTCATGGCATTTGTTTAATTTAAAATGCATTTATGCTTTCTTTGTACATTAGTCTGCCAAAGTGCACCTATTTGTGGTATATACGCTGCTTCATATGCAGCTCCTGTGCTGTCTGGTATAAAAAAATGACTGAAATCTGAGTTCATTGCCTTTTTCAGTTCAGTTTCCGTTCGTAGAGGCTTGCTCTCCATCATATTAACATCACAAGCGTCCCGTTCAGATCTTCACCAGCTTTATTCTTTCTCAAACCTTCATGGTGTCTTCCAGGTTTTTGTGTTTGTTCCATCTGAGACTCTTTCATTTTGAGCAAAGTTGACCTGCCAAAGTGTAGATGAAGTGAGATGAGTTTTCCGGGCAAATGGCTTTTTATCAAGAGGATGTCTGAGAGCGTGATAAAGCACTGAACACTCTGCACTCCACATACTCCTAAAAAATGAGACGGCCCTCGCATCTCCTGCACTCAATAGCCTCCTGCATCTATTGTGCAATTAATGGTGTTTTGATGCATGGCTTCTTCCCTACATGTCCAGGGTCATGTGCTATAAACGGCAGGTGTCTGAGCCGCCTGTGGAGAATGATTTATTTATCTTTTTGTGGCAGATGAAATCTCAGGGCACCTTTAGGCCAAAAAACTTCTCTTTGGGCCCCAAACTCTGAACTCTGGAACATATATGGCCCAAAAAATAGACATTTACAGTACATTTGTATTTTTACATATGTGTATTAAATATGTTTTTACTTAGTATAAAACAGCTTTCACTTTTCACTTTCTCATCTGCACATTGTGCTGCAGTGATGTAACATTTCCAATACATTTACTTAGCAGACACTTTTATTAGGAAACAATAACATTAGAAATATCATGTTTTTATTAAGCTTTAAAATGAAAGCAGCTCTTAGAGAATGAGCCATGCAACTGAAGTTACAGAATAACATAATGTTAGTGTTTCATATTAAATTCTTCAGCTTTTAGCGCAGTCAATAATAGACTTTCTGCATATTTGCATTCTGAACATATACTTCCTGCTTAACGTAACTTGCAGTTCTAGGCGAACAATAACAAAGTGGCACTTCAGTTTGAACAGACGGCTTGTTACTCTGTCACAAATACTGTCAAATATTCCTCACACTTGATGGCTGTCACTGCTCACAGTCAATTATCCAAATGGCAACAGCAGTACTGTAAAAGATCGCAGTTGGTTCGCCACATTTTTTAAAGTTAATACATTTGGCATTGGCTGGTATACAGGGTAGAGAGTGTTTGTATGTGACTTTAGCAGATGAGCTTTTCCATGTGAGAAGAACCGTACCCTTACTCGTGCCCGACTGAGACTGTCGTTAATAACACTTTATTGAGGTTTGTTTGGAAATGAGTGTGTGACGTAGTCAGTTATAATGAGCGCTGCTCATACAGTGGCATGAATCTGGGCTTGTCAGGCCTCTGTTGGCCAGATCCGTTGCATGAATCTATCATAGATAATTTAGCGCATGTGTGTGCTGTAGCCAATCTAGACTCAATTGATCCAGAATTTGCTTCCCCTGGCAAAGGTTCAGCTCATGAGAATGTTAAAAACTACAAATGAAGACAGTTTATCTACAAATGCAAACAGAAGTGAATGTAAAACTTTTATTATAGATTGTTTTTCACATAGTAATGGAATGGCTCAACTCTAAACGATGATATAAATTGGTTTGCCAAAGCTGATGGTTCCTTGGCACACTGATCACAAGTGTTTTTGGACTCTACAAGGTGTTGGTTTTCAATGTTATTGAGCCAAGTCACACAGTATTTTATGTCAAAGAGTGTTTTTGTTGTCCTTAATCTAATTCTTAAGTTCTTGTCCCCATGATTGAGTAAAGTCTTACCAAGCACTGGTTCTTCATCAGGGTTACTGAAAAACAAATAGATGCATGCCTTCTGCATAGTGGCATCTTCAGAAGGTCAGAAGTTTTGTTGTTTTTTAACAGTTGTTATGAATTTGTAAACAAGTCTTAAAAGACAATTCCACTTCCAGAACAACAATTTACAGATAATTTACTCACCCCCTTCTCATCCAAGATATTCATGTCTTTCTGTCTTCAGTCGTAAAGAAATTATGGTTTTAAGGAAAGCATTTTAGGATTTTTCTCCATATAATGGACTTCAATGGTGCCCCTGATTTTGAACTTCCAAAATGCAGTTTAAATGCAGCTTCAAAGGGCTCTAAACGATCCCAGCTGAGGAAGAAGGGTCTTATCTAGCGAAACGTTCTGTCATTTTTTTCAAAAAATTAAAATTTGTATACTTTTAAAGCACAAAAACTTGTGTAACACTAGCTACGTACTACAGAATCACATCACAACAGAAAGATCACGTGCGACATAGGTGGAACTACAGACTCAGTGTTTACAAAGCGACGTGCAGAGACTAATGAAGTGCAAGTAAGTCAAACACTGTTTACAAACAAAAAGGTACAATGATGTCGGATGATTCTGAAGTTGTAGGAGAAAATGAGATGGAGTTTTTCGTCATACCCTACCTTTTTGAGCTGGAGTACACAGATGATGAACTTAGACAGAGGGAGGAGACTGCTGTGGCGACACAAGTCTCTCAAGCCTCGGACAGACCACGTTCAAATGAGACATGGTGGTGCACGTGTGGACAATTGCCAACGGAGCAGGAATCTCAGTGCTGTCAAGAATGGACCATATCTCTACCACTGTCGGAAAGAATCAGCAAGTCAGGTGGTGAGTCACACGTGACCTTTCGATGTGATTCTTTAGTACGTAGCGTAGTGGACGTGCATCCCAGAGCTAGTGCTACACAAGCTTTTGTAGTATACAAATTTTAAATTTTTGAAAAAAATGACAGATTGCTCCACTAGATAAGACCCTTCTTCCTCGGCTGGGATAGTTTAGAGCCATTTGAAGCTGCATTTAAACTGCATTTTGCAAGTTCAAAATCGGGGGCACCATTGAAGTCCATTATATGGAGAAAAATCCTGAAATGCTTTCCTTAAAAATCATAACTTCTTTACGACTGAAGACAGAAAGACATGAACATCTTGGATGATAAGGGGGTAAGTAAATTATTTGTAAATTGTTGTTCTGGAAGTGGAATTGTCCTTTAAGACTTGTTTACAAATCCATAACAACTGTTAAAAAACAGAAGTGGGCTTCTGTTTTTTTTCTTTAATATAAATAATTTATTATATAAAATTAATAAACAAAAAAATAAATAAAAAAAATAGAAAACTCTTGTTAACCCTCCTCTTTCCAAGCTCCACCTGTAGAGATCTGATAGGGGTCTTCTCTAGATTTTTTCTTTCAGCAGCATGTTTGCTCATTATGTACCAGGGCCCTATGCTTACTTTTATTTTTAGGAGCACTTGTGCTCCTGATTTGAAAAATTTAGGTGCACAGTCAAAAAATTCAGGAGCACTAATCAGTTCAAAATGTCTAATTAAAACAACAGAATAAGAATAAGTGGCATGTAGGTATATTTACAGACATTTCATGAGGTTCACAGGTGGCATGAGTGCAAATTAAATTTTGCATGATAAATATTAAATGATTTAAATGATTCGTTCAAACGACTGATTCTTTCAGTTACGAAAGAAGACTGACTTTATGAATGGGTAACTGAATCATTGACGGATTTGTTTAAAAATTTGCGTTCATTAATAAACAAAACACCATTGTTTGAATGGAGCTGCGTGGAGGCTCAGCTTTGTTTAAAACTATTTTCGTTGACGGAATAGACCAAAATCAGGCAATGGTGTTGTAGTCAGACAATGTACGTCACTTAACATTAACTTCTTGTTCACTCACCTGATGTATTAAATCAATATCACATTTGCAAACTCCCTTAACAGTCATTAAAAACTCTCACTCATCATTGCAATCTCACAAAATTCCATAATAAGTGAATCTCTTATTTACACGTGTCTACACTTTGTTATTATGAGAGGATTTGTGAGCTTGCATAATTTAGCACTGAACAAAACAGAGCAAATGCGACTGAAATGGTTGCACTGTAGAGCCCTATGTACACTATTTAGTTTTAACTAAGCTGAAAAAATCCCTAAATTTGTGCAGCAGCATGGAGGATCTTGTCTGCCAAAATCAAGCATATGTACATTCGATGCCTAATGCCAGTAACTACTGGTTAGAAACCACCCTGAGAGTATTTTCAACTGAACTAATATGGAAATTAAAAGCATGTGATTTTCATGAGTGTGGTGGGGTTTTTTAGCTAACTTTGTCGCCAAGGATTTTCCAGAGATTTTCACTCGGGTTTAGATCAGCAATTCCAGCTGCAGTGTTGAACCGGTTCACCATTGAGAGTCTCTGTATTATCCTGTCTTCTTGTGCATTTGTCTTATGCAGACAACCAGCCTTTTTGGGGGTACTTCAATGAATTAGTGTCATTATAAACCTGCAATGTTTATAAGAGCGTCCCATCATCTTGCAATCTCAGTGAAAATTAGAAGAATGTTGCCAGTTAAATAAGTTTGTCATATAATTAAGGAAATTAGCACCAGGTGCCAGATTAACACCAACTTGGAGATATCTGTAAATGTTCTCTAATTTTGAGTTCTTTTTTCAAATGTCTAATTTAAGATTTTTATACTGTGCTTCAGAATAAAATTAATTTATGAAATATACTTAAACATAATAAACTGGCCTTTTTCACCCTTCTTCATCACATCACATTGACTGGGGTCCTAGTGATCTGCTTGGGTTGCACCAGTGAGGTCTGGGTCAGAGTCACATGGCCTGAGGATATGGAGGTCACTGACAATCTGAGAGTCCCAAGAGAAAAATCCATAACCCAGGATCTAAAGATCCATAATCCATGTCTTACAAGGATTCTTAGCAGAATATAAATGAAGTTAGCTATATGAGTCTAAGTTATGTTTAAACTATGTTCTGATTTGTAGAAATGAGTGCTTTTTCTTTGCTCACATATCCCTTCATTTCATCCTGCTGTCAGTTAGTCCTACTTAGTCAGATGGGCAGTAATTGGCGAGGCGGTGTTATCGTTCACCTTTAAATGCTCACTCTCCAATGATATCGATGAAAACCTTAGACCATTCCTCTTCATTATAGACTCCAAATTGCCAATATGCAGTTAAAATCTCCAAACCTTCAGACCGTTATGGACACACTGTGCTCCCATCAGTTAGCTTACTGTCGATTCTAATGATGTTGATTAAAGTTGTGTTTTAGTTTGGGGAGTCTGTAGCTGGACATTTATCAAAGGCAGATGCTGTTTCTCTTCAAGAGCTCGCTCTGAAATGCTTTTTGAACTCGTGTCGAGAGTTTTTGAATGAGGTATTAAAATTATACATCTTCATTGTCTGAAAATCCATTAGCAAATCCAATGTTAAGTGCCCTACAGAGCTTAAGTGGCTAAAGTGTATCTAATAATTAAAATAATTCCTTTGTTCATAAATTATTCCAATGATCAAACTGAAAATCAGTTGGAATAGCACAAGAAAAGCAAGTGCTTTAAGGTAAAGTTTAAACGTCTTTATTTTGTCCTTTTTTTAACACTTACTCACTTTAGACTCTCATTTATTGTAGCCTTGAAAGAGATGAAATTTGTCATGTCTTTATTAAAATGTTTAATATATTTAAGTGAAGAATTCATATTATGTTGATGTTATTCAGAGGCATTACATGAAAAATCTCAAGTTTACATTTTAATGATTTGGTTTCCATTCAGTTTTGGTCTGTTCAGTCTTGTTTTGGGCACTTAGGTGCAGAGGATGCTGAATTTATTTATTTACAGTATTTGTTTTGTTTACAGTATACAGTAATTGACAGCATAGTGTATTGTGTATTCATACTGAGGTTTGTACAAGTTGGTGTGTAGTTCTGAGATAGTGTTATACAGTAGTTGTGAGAAAATGGTGAGTTGTTTTAGGGTTTGTGTGTTAGCAAATCAAGAAAAAATGTAAATATATTAAATAGTTCTCTAAAATCTGATAGAATGAGCTACATTTAAAGCCTTACATATGCTATATTAATGAGCCAAGTTGCTAAAATCCAGTTTGAATCATGCCTAACAACACTTTATGACTTTTCCTAATCAGATTAAAAGCTCACTTACAACTTAATAACATTCATCACACGTCCTCAATGAAGAAACGTCCATCTCGGCTTCTGTCTGCTGTATCCAGTCTTTCACTCTGTGGTTATTTGTTTCCTGTAGATCTGTTGCATCCAGCCTGCATCACTCAGAGAATCTGTTTGACTAAAGTAAATCTTGTCCTACTCAGATCATTACTGACAGAAATTGAGCTAAGAAATAATTTCATCACTAGGCCTTGTTGTTGTCTTTTGTTGCCTCTTTTTTATTTGTTCTTTCTATTCGCTTTGGTCTGGCAAGCTTCTCTTTTGCCCTGAGGGATCCGTTCCATTTCCTGCCCTGTTATGCTGTGCTGTGTATTCCACAAAGTGGTCCATGTCTGATCCATTTTAGCTGTATTTCAAGTGCAATTGGTTCTCGATTTAAGTGTCGCCAGAAGCACTGATCTTATTATTGCATTGGATGCTCTTAACAGTTAGCAAAGGTTTCTTTTGTCAAGAGTGTAATTTGTGCAAAAATTGAGAAAATGGATAGATTAAGATTTACTAGTCTTCCTACCATACGGACATTACTTTAGGGGATTCATAGGATTATGGATTATTTATTCTTATGGGGCAAATTTGTTAATAAAAAAAGTTTTTTAATATCTTGTATTGAATGTGTTGGAAACCCGTTTCTGCCACTAAATAAAAAATAATAAAAAAAAGGTAATCGTGACTTTTTTGCAAATTTATATCTGACAATTCTCTCTATAACTCGCAATCGCATGTTATAAAGTCAGAATTGGGAGATATAAACTTGCAATTTTAAGAAAAAAAGTCACAGTTTCTTAGAACTGCAAGTTTATGTCTCCTAATTCTGACTTTATAACACGCAATTGCGAGTTAAGTCACAATTGTGAGATATAAATGTGCAGTTCTGAGAACAGTCTTTTGCCTCTCAAAATGGGACTTTATAACTCAAAATTGTGAGTTTATATCCCACAGTTCTGAGAAAAAATGTAAGAACTGCGAGGAAAAAAAGTCTGAATTGCGAGATATAAACTATAAATGCGAGAAAAAGGTCAATGAGTTTAATGCAGTTCTAAGAAAATAAAAAATAAAAAAGGTAATTGCGACTTTTTATCTCACAATTCTGACCTTTTTTCTCAGAATAGTAAGATGTAAACTTGCAGTTCTGAGAAATACAGTCATGTGAAAAAGTTAGGACACCCTATTGAATTTCATGGTTTTCTGTATCAGGACATAATAAAAAATTATCTGGTCCTTGGCAGGTCTTAAAATTTAGAAAATAAATCCTCAGGTAAACATCATCACATGTCATATCACACTGTGTCATTATTTATTTAGCAATAATAAAGCCAATATGGAAAGGCCATGTGTGACAATGTTAGGACACCCTATGAGTCAGTTGCCTGTAGATCCACTTTTAGCAGCAATAACTTGAAGCATTCATTTTCTGTGTGACTTTATCAGTCTCTCACATCGTTCTGGAGGAATTTGGACCACTCTTCTTTTCAGCGTTGCTCCAGTTTATTGAGGTTTGTGGGCATTTTCTTATGCACAGCTCTCACCACAGCATTTGAGCCAGGATGAGCTCTAGACATGGACTGGGCTGTTGCAACACCTTGATTCTTTTCTTTTCATCCATTCTGTTGTAGATTTGCTGGTGTGCTTGGGATCATTGTCCTGTTGCATGACCCAATTTTGGCCCAACTTTAGATGTCGGACAGATGTCCTCGCATTTGACTGTAGAATACTTTGATATACAGAGGAGTTCATGGATATCTCAATGACTGTGAGGTGCTCAGGTCCTGTGGCTACAAAACAAGCCCAAAATTATCAGCCCTCCTCCAGCATGTTTGTCTTTTGGTATGAGGTGTTTGTGTTGATATGCTTTTTATGTTTTCACCAAACTTGGTGCTGTGCATTATGGCCAAACATCTCCACTTCGGTCTCGTCTGTTCAAAGGACATTATTCTAGAAGACTTGTGTTTTGTTCAGATGCAACTTTGCAGACCTAAACTGCGCTGCAATGTTGCAATGAAACTTTCTTCTGCCAAGCCTTCCAAACATGACATTTTCGTCCCATATTTTTCTAATGGTATTGTCATGAACTTTATCATTTAACATGTTAACTGAGGCCTGTAGAGTCTGAGATGTAGTTCTTGGGTTGTCTGCCATTTCTCTGAGCTTTACATGGTCTGATCTTAGGGTGAATTTTCTGGGACGTCCACTCCTGGAAGGAGAGGTGTTTGTTTTGTCTTCCACTTGTGAATAAACTTTAAATTGTTTGGAAATGGCCGTATTACTCTTCTCAGATTGATGGCAGCAACAATTGCTTCTCTAAGATGATTGCTGATGTCTTACCTCCTTGGCAATGTGTTAACGCACACCTGAAAGCTCCAGACCAGCAAACTGCCAAAGCTTATGCTTTTATAGAGGCGCTCAGACTTGCTGATGATCAGTTAATCAAAGGTATTTAATTATCAGTGCTTGACTGTTATTTACCCTCTTAATTCCAATGTAAACAGTAAGGGTGTCCTAACTTTGTCACACATGGCTTTTCTATTTTGGCTTTATTTTTGTTCAGTGAATAATGACATGGTGCAATTTGTCATGTGTTGTTGTTCATCTGAGGTTTTATTTTCAAAATAAGACCAGCCAAGCACCTTTTTTTTTTAAAAAAAAAAAAATGATGTCCTGATACAGAAAACCATGGAATTCAATAGGGTGTCCTAACTTTTTCACATGACTGTAAAGTCAGAATTGCAAGTGTTTGTTTTTTTTCTTAGAACTGCAAGTTTGTATCTCCCAATTCTGACTTTATAACACGCAGTTATGAGTTATTAAGTCGGAATTGTGAGATATAAATTTGCAATTGTGAGAAGTGTTTTTCCCCTCAAATTTGGACTTTATAACTCAGAATTGTGAGTTTATATCCCACAATTCTAAGAAAAAAGTAAGTTTCGTGTAGTTCTAATAAAAAAAAGAATTGTGAGATAAAAAAATCACAATAACCTCCTTATTTTTTATTCAGTGGTGGAAACTGGCTTCCATAAATATGTATGTAAGCCATTTTCGTAATGCAAGGGGGAAAAATCATGCTTTGGTCAATAATAATTATGACAAAGTCATAATGACATTTCAAGTTATGTCATATCAGATATGACTTTATTTCGTGACTTCTTGTATCGTCATTTTTAATTTATATAGTTAGTATGTCATAATTTTGACTTTTTATTAATAACTAAGACTTTATATGCCATCATTAAGATTTACCATAATTTGTGATGGAAATGGGCTTCCATAAATATGAACAAAGTTCAAAAAGGGTTTAAGCAAAAACAGTCCACTTTTTTTTGCTGTTAAATGCTTTGTTGCAATAGTGCAATAGTTTATGCAACATATCTAATAATTGACACTACAAAAACATTTTGTGCCTAAAAACTATATTTTCAAATGGCAGGGTGGAGTGATGGGGAGTGATCCCCATCACTCCACATTAGCCCACATTTATCTGATGGAAGTCATTATTATAATGCTTGCTTTTTATAGCTACAGTTGAGCCTGATCTCTGAGAACATTTGATTCCCTAAAAGTATTCTGATGGACTTCTGTTCTGTTACTGTACTTCATTACCTGATTCATATAACATGCATTAGAAGTCTAGTCTTATCGTTATTATTAACATTGTAGGCACCACTGAGTCAAAAGCCAAAAGTATTGTATTTGGCCAAAAGAGATAAACACCGTAATCACTGTTACCATCTAGCTAGAGAACATTACATTTCCTTTCTCAGACCCCACTTTCATCATTCTATTTCTTTCTGCCTTTTCTTCTTCTATCATAACCCTTTCTGCTGTATCTCTCTTCTTATCTTCTCTCTCTCTCTCTTTCTATCTGCAGCTGAGTGTAGTGGATGCCAGCTGAGAGCAGATCTCTGTCCACAGGCCATGCCCCAGCCCCTTCCTGCTTCCTACTTGGAGCCAGCTTGCATCATGCATCATGGATGTGTCGTTCCTCTGTGTGCGGGGAAGCAGGGATGCCGCGCTGGCAACAGCAGTTTATTAATCGGGTCAGGTGGTCGCCTCAGGCAATCAATAGAGAACAGACGGCATACTGGCACATAGATGCGCACTCTTACACACAAAGTAATGTGATCTGGGCAGCTTTTCAGCTTGTGTAACTGACACTCAAGTTCCATTTGGGCTCTAAGAGACCCCAAGGTCATTTTAATATTTTGCAGCATACTTAGTATACTTATCGTGTAGTTTTGCTGTAAATTGTTTATATGTTAAATAGTCATGTTCAAACTCTAAATATGATAGGATAAATCACATTCAAAATCATAAATGTACTATATCATGCTTCTAAAATCATTTTCAGCATACAACAACAGTACTTAATTATGGAATCTTCCTCATCTTGTCTTTTTTTAAATTCATCATTTTTATTATGTATGGAACCCCATTTCTGGCACTCAAGAAAAATAGCATGCTTTCTAAATTTCAATTATCACATAAGTCATAATTATGACAATGTCGAAACTATGAGATTTAAATTCAAAAGTATGACATGAAGTAAAAAATGTTAAATGGTCATAATTATGAGATTAAAAAATATTATATAAAGTTACAGTTATGAAATAATCAGAATATGAGAAAAAAGTCAAAGTTATGAGATAAAAATCTGAAATTCTGATAATAAGTTGTGATTCTGAAACATGAAATATTTTGTACGATAGCACGATTTCAACTCATAATTTCAACTTTTTATCTAATAATTATATCTCTAAATTATGAAGTATCTCATATTTTAGTGTCACTTTTACATGACTTTACATTGTGCAACAACAAAAATAAAAAAAGGTCAAAATTATAAGAGAAAAAGCTGAAATTCTGATATTAAGTCTTGATTCTGAAAATTGAAATGTTTTGTACATAAAACATAATTTTTTTAGCTCATAATTTCAACTTTTTATTGAATAATTCTGTCTCAAAATTATGACGTATTTTAGTGTCCCTTGTTTGACACTTTATGACTTTCCATCTTGCAACAACATATCCTCTTCTTGTGTTTTAATACGTTATTGAATATTAATGGAAGTCCTTTTCCATCACACATGAAAAAAATCATGCTTTGTGAAATAATGTTGAAATTCTGAGATAAAAAGTCAAAATTATGACCTGAAGTCCTAAGTATAAAATAAAAATGCGATATTTTGACATGAAAACTCATTCATTCTGATTTGATGACTTTGTATCTCATAGCCTGATTTTAACTTCTCATAATTATGTCTTAAAATTATGACTTAGTATCTCATATTTTAGTGTTATTTGTTTGACACTTCATGACGTTCCAACATGCAACAACCATTTCTCTTTTTGTTTTTTTAATGCATTGTATTGAATATTTATGGAAGTCCTTTACCATCACACGTGAAGAATATCTGTCACGGAGGCTGGACGAGAAATGAATGATCGAGATTAGTCCCCTTGTAGCGTGACGGAATACTCAAACGCGGAAGTGCACGAGTGAGCAGGTAAATCACGCAGTTGGTCTGAGAACGCTCCGATAAGGAGTAGAGATTTCCACCAAGAAATCCGCGTTCTCACACGCACACAGACAGGTAAATAAGCGCTCCGTAGAGCTAAGAGTTTACTCACGTGAGTTGAGGAGATGAAGGGACCTGACGTGGAGTCGAGCATGAACTCAATGTCTGTTTCAAAACAACACCTGCTTCCTGCTTAAATACCTGCGTGAGGTTACTTCCGGGTCCTCGTGACCTCACGTGATCTGGTACGTGTGACAGTACCCCCCCCTCCAGGACCGGCACCCCCTCCAAGACCGCTCCTCCGGACCGTAGCCCTCCCAATCGACGAGGTATTGGGTGCCACGGCCCCGGGTTCGCGAGTCAAGGATCCTCCGGACGGTGTACGCAGGACCACCGTCGATGATCCGGACCGGGGGAGGTGCAGTGACCTGGGGAGACAGAGGGGAGAAGAAGACATGTTTAAGTTGTGATTGGTGAAATACAGGATGGATCCGGAGGGAAGCAGGCAGCTGGAGCCGGAAGGTAACAGGGTTTAGGCGATGGGTGATCTTGTAGGGTCCAATGAAACGTGGGGTGAGTTTTTTAGAGTCCGACTTCAGATTTATATTGCGTGTGGAGAGATAGACCCTGTCACCTACGTGGAACAATCGTCCCGGAGGGTGCCGGCGGCGATGTTGGGTGGTGTAGCGTTGGTTGGCCTTTTGAATGGCAGTCCTGGCGTGGTTCCAGAGCCGCCGGCACCGGCGGACCAACTGTTGGGCAGACGGGACATCAACCTCCGGTTCTTGATGTTCGAACACCGGAGGTTGGTACCCGTAGCATACCTCGAATGGGCTTAACTTGGTGGCCGAAGAGGTGTGTAGGTTGTTGGATAGTTCGGCCCAGACGAGGTAGCGTGCCCAGGAGCGCTGATGTTCACCCGCAAAGCATCGAAGAAAGCGCTCCAGTTGTTGGTTGGCCCGCTCCGTCTGGGCGTTCGTCTGAGGATGGTGACCGGACGATAGGCTGGAGGTGGTACCGACCAGACGGCAGAAGGCCTGCCAGAACTTGGCCGTGAACTGGGGCCCTCTGTCCGAGACGATGTCCTTGGGAAACCCATGCAAGCGGACTACGTGCTCGAGTATCAGCTCAGCGGTGGTCTTGGCAGAGGGGAGTCCGGCGAGAGCCACCAGGTGCACAGCCTTCGAAAAACGATCCACAATGGTCAGGATGGTGTTCTTGCCCTCCGAGTCAGGGAGTCCAGTCACGAAATCGACAGAGATGTGACTCCAGGGGCGTTTGGGGATGGGGAGGGGCTGCAGCTCGCCGGTAGATGGAGAGTTGGAGGTTTTGGAGCGAGCGCAGATGTTACATGCCTGGACGTACTCCTGTACGTCTCTCCTCAACGTCCTCCACCAAAACGCCCGGTCGATAAACGAGATGGTTCTCTGGACCCCCTGATGTCCTGCCAAAGTGGAATCGTGCCCTCACTGGAGAACTTCTCTGCGGAGGTGGTCAGGAACGAAGAGTCGCCCAGCGGGGGTTTCGGGTGGGGGGGGTTCCAGGCCGTGACTCTGGCGAACTCTCTCTTCTAACCCCCACTGGAGGGGAGCCAAGATGATGTGTGGAGGCAGGACAGGCGCGGGCTCCGAGGAGATGGTATCACGTTGATGTTGTCTGGAGATGGCGTCTGCTTTGGTATTCTTCGAGCCGGGCCGGTAGGAGAGGTGGAAGTGGAAATGCTCGAAGAATAATGCCCACCGCGCCTGCCTGGGGTTAAGCTGTTTGGTCTGGCGGATGACGGTGAGGTTCTGGTGGTCGGTCCAGACGGTGAATGGGTCACTGCCGCCCTGAAGCCAGTGACGCCACTCTTCCAGAGCCCACTTGATGGCCAACAGTTCACGGTCCCCTACCCCGTAACGCTGCTGAGTGGGATTAAATTTTCTTGAGAAAAAACTACAAGGATGTAGTTTCTCGTCTGGACCACGTTGTGAGAGGACCGCCCCTACGCCCACATCGGAAGCGTCCACTTCGACAACGAAAGGTTTAGCTGGGTTGGGATGGATGAGGACTGGTGCGGTGGTGAACAGATGACAGAGTTTCTTGAACGCTTGAATGGCTTCGGGTGTGAGTTGGAATTCTCCTCGTGATGGCTTGGTGAGAGCAGTCAGAGGTGCTGCAGTTGCGCTGAAGCCCTGGATAAATCGCCGGTAGAAATTGGCGAACCCCAGAAAACGTTGCAGCTGTTTGAGCGATGTGGGTAGGGGCCACGAACGCACAGCCTCCAGCTTCTGGGGATCCATGGCCACACCCTGAGAGGATATAACGAAGCCGAGGAATGTGGTGGTGTGCTGGTGAAAGGCACATTTCTCCAACTTGCAGTACAACTGGTGGGCCAGCAACCTCCGAAGTACTGCTCGGACATGCTGGGTGTGCTCCTCGAGGGTCTTGGAGTATACAAGGATGTCATCAAGATAGGCGTAGCACCATCTACCCAGCATGTCCCGGAGGACGTCATTAATGAATTGTTGAAATACAGATGGACTGTTGCACAGACCAAACGGCATAACCAGGGTCTCGTAGTGACCAGTGGGGGTTATGAAGGCCGTCTTCCACTCATCGCCCTCCCTGATGCGGACCAAGTTGTATGCGCTCCGTAAGTCCAGCTTCGGGAAGAAGCGGGCACCAGAGAGGGCGTCCAGGGCGGTGTTGGTAAGAGGGAGTGGATGACGGTTCTTGATTGTGACTTGGTTGAGCCCCCGGTAGTCAACGCACGGACGGAGACCCCCGTCCTTCTTCTTCACGAAGAAGAAGCCCGCAGCCGCCGGAGAGCTAGAAGGACGTATAGTGCCGGCCCGGAGTCCTTCCGCTACGTACTCCTCCATCGCTTGGTGTTCGGCGGCCGACAAGGAGTACAGGTGGCCGCGGGGAGGTGCCGCGCCCGGCACGAGGTCGATCGCCAGATCGTAAGGGCGGTGAGGTGGTAGACGGGCAGCCTGTTTCTTACTGAACACCTCGGCCAGGTCACGGTACGGAACGGGGATCCCATCCAGCTTGACATCGGGGACCTCGGACTCCCCTGAACACGTCCCAGCCTTCGCCTGGAGACAGAGCTCCTGACAGGTCGCCCCCCAGTGGACGATGCGGTTGGTGGTCCAGGAGATGAATGGATCGTGCATGATGAGCCACGGGTGTCCCAGGATGATCGGTGATGAGGTGATTTTGGTGATGAAGAGGTGGATCTTTTCAGAGTGGTTGCCGATGAGTAGGTGAATCTCTTTGGTGCGTCGGGTGACGGGGCTGAAGTTAAGGGGGCGACCGTCAATGGCTGTTATATTTAAAGGCTGGGATAACACCTCAGTCTCAATCCCCAATTGGGCAGCATAAGCCTGATCGATAAAATTCCCAGCCGCACCTGAGTCAACAAATGCGGTGGTCACGATCCGTTGGTGGCCCATGAGGATTGATACCTAAAGGAGCAGCCGGGAATTGGCGGGGTAGGATTGGTTGGCAGCGGAACCAGATGAAGACCTCCCCCTCTTCACCTGGTCTGGCCGTTTCCCGGACGCAAAGGGCAGATTGCACGATGGTGATCTGGGGAGGCGCAATAGGCACAGAGCCCTTCGCGGTAGCGTCTGGCCCTTTCCGCTGCCATCAGGGAGGTGCGCCCAATCTGCATGGGTTCCCCGGCTCCCGATGAGTGGGCCTCTGGAGCGGTCGGTGGAGGTGGAGATGGCGCAGCGACAGCGTGGGTGAAGGATTGATCCAGATGACGGTGACGGAGGGTGGATCCTGTGGAGAGAGAAGAAAAACGTTTAGTAGGGTTGCTCATGCGTTGATCCACCCGGAGGGCGAGCTGTATCATGCCCTCCAGGGTGGCCGGCAGCTCACGCACAGCCAGCTCGTCTTTCAGACGGTTGGATAGTCCTTCATAGAAGGCTGTGCGGAGCGCCGCATCACTCCATGTAGTTTGAACTGCAAGAGTACGGAAGTCCATAGTGTATTTGCTGACGCTGCGCTCGCCCTGCCTCAGGTGGTATAGACGGGAATCCACCTCCACCTCGCTCTCAGGGTGTTGAAAGGCGGCCCTGAGCTGGTTGGTGAACTCAGTATATGAGTGAGCCGCGATCCCGTTGGCCTTCAGGACCGCCGCAGCCCACTCAGCTGCCTGCCCGGTGAGAAGAGAGATGAGGAGAGCGATCCTGCTGCGTTCGGTGGGATAACGTGCTGGCTGAAACTCAAATAACAGGGAGAGGTTAGTGAGTAGGACATCGCACCGGGCTCCGGATCCATCCCATTTGTCCGGCAGTGCGATCTTGGGTTGAAGGGCGGGGCGGACCGGTTCTGCGGGGGCAATCGGTGCAGCAGCCAGGTCATCATAATCCGCCTGCAGGGTGGTGAGGTCGGACTGGAGAGCCCCGAACTCCGCCCGAAGACCCGCGGTCTCGGCGCGAAGCGCATTGACTTCCGCCCGAAGCCCCACCAACTCCTGGCGCAGACTAATGATTTCCCCGGACTGCTGCTGGATCACGCCCCACAATTGCTCCAGATCCGCCGGGACCATTTCGGGACCAGACATTCTGTCACGGAGGCTGGACGAGAAATGAATGATCGAGATTAGTCCCCTTGTAGCGTGACGGAATACTCAAACGCGGAAGTGCACGAGTGAGCAGGTAAATCACGCAGTTGGTCTGAGAACGCTCCGATAAGGAGTAGAGATTTCCACCAAGAAAATCCGCGTTCTCACACGCACACAGACAGGTAAATAAGCGCTCCGTAGAGCTAAGAGTTTACTCACGTGAGTTGAGGAGATGAAGGGACCTGACGTGGAGTCGAGCATGAACTCAATGTCTGGTGCAAAACAACACCTGCTTCCTGCTTAAATACCTGCGTGAGGTTACTTCCGGGTCCTCGTGAGCTCACGTGATCTGGTACGTGTGACAATATCATGCTTTGCTAAATAATGTACAAATTATAGGAAAAAAAATCTAAATGATGACCTTAAGTCATAAGTATGAAATAAAAACAAGATAATCTAACATGAAAACTCTTGATCCTGATTTAATGACTCTATCTCATAGCATGATTTCAAGTTATCTCATAATTCTATTTAAAAATTATGACTTAGTATCCCACATTTTGGTGTTACTTGTTTGACATTTCATGACTTTCCATCATGCAACAACACTTCCTCTTTTTGTTTTTAATGCATTGCGTTGAATATTTATGGTAGTCCTTTTCCGTCACATGTGAAAATGTTTTTTGCTTTGCTAAATAATGTCAAAATTATGAGATATAAAGTCAAAATTATGACCTAAAATTATAAGTATGAAATAAAAATATATTCTGACACGAAAAGTCTTGATTCTGAGTTGGTGACTTTGTATCTCATCATGATTTCAAATTATCTAATAATACTATCTCAAAATTATGATTATTATAAATCTTAGATTTTAGTGTCACTTGTTTGACACTTAATGACTTTCCATCATGCAAGTCCTTTTCCGTCACACAAGGGGGAAAAGAATAACACGATTTCAACATGATTTCAATCTCATTAATCTCAAAATTATGACTTTGTGTCTCATATTTTAGTATCACTTGTTTGACACTTCATGACTTTTTCTAATGCTTTAAAGACTGATTAAGTTGCTGCCTGCAAAATCCAGTCTTTTGCTTTCTGGTTTGTGCTCATTTCTCTCTCTCTCTCTCTTTTAAATTTAATTCTGTTGCATCCAGGCTGCAACACTCAGAACATCTATTTGACTAAAGTAAAACCTGTCGTACTCATTTCATTACTGACAGAATTTTTACATACACAGAGGCTAAAATGATGATGGTGTAGCTGACCACACCATCCAAACGCCATTTCATCCTGCAATTTGTCATGTGATTTCAGCCCAGCCCATTTTTTATGGCTGCAGTAGATTGGGTTAACTGATGACACGCACAAACCCCTGTGCAATTCATTACACTTTCAGTGGTGTAACTGCCCCTCTCAGATATTGAGTTTTGAGGGCTGGAGATGCAAACTTTAAGATCCATGTGAGAGGACAGTTAGATAAATGGCTTGAAGAAGGCCAGTGGTTATCTGTTCTGGTAATAGATTTCTAATCTTTCTGTCTCAAACAACCGCAGTTTTCTCTCATTTTCTTTCTCATTTTTTTTTAAAGAAAACACACACTGCTCTTTATCTGCTTTGGAATTCAGTGTGCTGCCATGCCAACGACACAGACTGCATATTAGTGGAAATAAATTAAGAATGTCTATGTATGTCATTTTTGCTCAAATAATTCAAGTCATAGGCAGTGCATTTGTTTTGCATTTGGTCGGTTTATTTATTCCTAATGTATTGCGGTAAAGTATTACATAATAGGTATTTTAGTAGTCAGAAGTCCTGATTATATTCCTACATAAATAACAGCACATTAGCTGTTTTATGTTACATTTATTAACAGTTTGATTAAATTAGAATTATTTACAAAGCAATTTCAATAGGACATTAAATGGCCTTTATACAATAGAAAAATACATTCTCTTTACATAGAAGGTGAATCTTTATTTTCAATTAATTTAAGTACTTAAATCTGCTCAGCATATATTAAACATATATGTGATGGCCTATGTGTGGTGTGTGAGTATGATGACTTAATATGCATATGCATATGGCATTTGCATAATGTGTTTATTTTAATTCTTTAATACATTGAAATTGCAGCTGAATGTTTAGTGGATGTATATCATAAACGTGTGTGCCTGTTTGCTTTTTATTTCATGATATTACTAGACCAAACAGCGAGCTGCAGATGAGCAACAGACAAGTAGAAAAACAACCGCAGCACACAGCAACACATTACAATCCATCAAATTCAAGTGGTAACATTACCACTCATTAAAACCCATATTAACACAATGAAAACTAATCTGTTTTTCTCTGTATTACAGAGGATTTCAAAACCTTGTATAGTAGAGTGCAGTAATGGCAACATATTATTTTTCTTCTGACATTTAGACAAAAGGTCTTTCTTTAAAATGAATCCATTAAAATGTACTAAATTCACTTTAACAATGAAATAAATTATATTATTAAATTCCTACTTTGCAATTTTTTTAAAAAATGTTGTTTATATATAATATGATATAAAATATCATTCATACCATGTAGAAATATACAATGGTTGGGATATAACTGGTTATGGCAAAATAAAGTAGCGGGATACATGTTGCACATCCAGAATCAACAACAAAGTTTTAGTCGGTGGCCACAAATATGGTCTCGGACAACTGAATCACTAATTGACACTGATGCTTGCTCAGTGATGCAGGTCGACAACAAGGGATTCTGACCTGCTTGATCCAGCAGCATTGATTACCGACTTGTTGTACACAGTATTAGGCAACATCTAGACATTTACAATACATGTCGACATCCATATGACGCCTTTCACTCTCAAAGTTGATTGCTGTTATCATTCAGTTTTACGTTCGCTCATGTAGCCCATCTGCTCTGATTGTTTGGGCTGGTGAATTCTGCTCTGCTCTCCCGTATGCAGACAGGCTGTCTGGGCAGATATCTTTATGTTCACATATATTCACAGCATTCAATTGATTTTAGTCTGTAGATGCTTTCAAGGGTGCTCAGACAATCTGTCTGCTAGCACTCAACTCTATAACCAAGGTTTAATATCAAAAAGAAAAGACTTGCACAGATTGTTCTTTGAAGTTGGCTTTGTGGTGCATCTGTGTGCTGTATACTGTAAGTGTCCTGTTTTATTTCATTTTTCTTATTAGGGGTGACAAAAGATAACACATGTTATTAATTTAAATATGTTTAAAGTATTTTAAACACTATTAACTATTTTCAGTTATGAAATTAACATTTTCAATCTGTTCAGTGCAATTTTAGAACATTGATTGAAACATTTGAAGCTGATTGGAATTGATCATAGCTCAAGCGTGTTCACACAAACACACACACACACACACACACACAAAAGTCCCTAGCGGAGCATGTGCAAATGGGAAAAGACATTTTTACGGATAATTTCAAATGTCCCAGATGGGATGTTTAACAAAAGTAAAATCATTTGCATTCTTTGCACGGTGAAATTTAATTATCGTCAACAAGTGAAATATCACCCACAAGTTAAATGTGGTCACTGATAAAAGTGCTAATTTGAAACTCCAGCAGAGAACAAATGAGCACATGTATGTTACATTCTCACTCCCAACTCGTCACATATTGACGCTTGGTCAGGACCCTTTGGCGTCACTTTTTGACACACAGGCTACCCCTTTAGCGCCGTTTTTCGATGCAAAGTGTCCTCCATTTTTTTAAATAAGAAACCCCTGGTGTCAACAGACCAACTTGGAGTAGTTGTCACAGTTATGTCACTTGCAGCTACTGTACGCGCACATAGTGGTTGCAGAAAAACACTAGTAACAAATGGAGGTAAACGGGTAAAATCCATGGAATGAGAGACAAAAACAATTTTTGTGCCTTTTGATGTCAAAATCGGAATGCAAATATTTTTATAGAATACTGTTAACAAAGACGCCATTTGAAGCTAAACGCAGATGTTTAACGTACATACTATGGATGAAAACTGCCATTTTAAACCACTTTTAAAGCTCAATATTCACATATGCTGTTTATATGGGACATATTGTATTAGCCCCACAGTTACAGCATTAAATATTATTTTAATCTATTTATTTATTTTATCTCACAGTTCTGACTTTCTCCTAATTCGGACTTTATAACTCCATTTAACTAAAAAATAGTAAGTTTGTCAATTCTAAGGGAAAAAAGTGTGGATAGGTGTGGGATATAAACTCCTATTCTGAGTCGAGGGGAACAGAGAGAATGATGAGTTGTTTTTCCTTATTTAGAATCGTTAGATATAATCTTGGAATTGCAAGAATAAATTCAGAATTTTGATATTTAAAATCAAATTTACCTTTTTTTTATTCTTTTATTCCATGGCTCTGTAGACTGCCACTTGAAAACTGTCAGTTTCTGTCACCAGATAGGTTCCGCCCACAAAAAATGTCATCTCTGTTTCGGATTTGTAAGACTATCCCACTATCTAACATCAATTTTATTGAATAACAGTGTTTTTCCCTGGGTGACAAGCTATTGTAATATGCAGAGAACATGTTGAAAATGACATCTAATCAATATAATCTATAATCTTTTTAAATGTAACTATTTTGTACCGTATCCATGTAAATCTCTAGCTGTGTAAAGGCTATCTCTCCGGGGTGCATCCATGATACACATCCCGAATGTTTACAAACTAATAATTGGTCTATACGCTGGCGCGAAAGGCACTGGGAATTTTATCGTCATGATATTGTCAGTAAATTATATATTGGCCAATAATATTGTCATTATTGCATATATGTTAGGGTGTGAGTTTTCAATGTAAAAAAAAAAAAAAAACTGTCACAACAGTTGCACACTGCAAAAAGCAAAATGATTGATTTGTGAGAGGAATAGACGAGATCGCACAACAAAACCCACCCAACTGCCACTCAAAACTATCCCAAAATTAGCCCAATTGCGTTTTGAGGGGGGATCTTGTTCTGGGGGATAAAATACATGCTTTTTGTCAGGGTCCCCCTGGTAAATTTGCATTTCAGGGGCTAAATATGACGTTATTGGGGTCGATTCAATCCGCGGAAATCAAAAACAACCCGCGGCATCAATGTTAAAGTAGCCCAATTTCCGTGATAAATCCACGGACTTGGCAACACTGACAATGGAGTACCCTGCACATCGAAAAATAACGCTAATGCTGTACCTTGAGCACCAGAAAGCAACGCCAAGGGGTCCTGACCAAGCATCAACATGTGACAAGTTGAGAGTGAGAATGTGTAAGATTGCATCTATAGTGTAAGATCTATATCTATATGTGTAAGATTGTGTAACATATAAGATTGCATCTATAAAGATGTTTTATTATTAATTTTATAATAATGCTATTCCTTATTGCATATTTGCAGTTCACAATTGCATTTCTGTTAATTAATTGCAGATTTGGATGACTGTTTTCGCGTTTTGATGCTATATTTTTTTGTGAGACAAGTAAGGAGCATATACCTCTGTTCAGTGTCTTTATATAACGTTAGATGCATGACTGTCGTCCACTCGCAGAAACCAAAAGCTAATCACAAATACTTCATTCATTGCCATTTCTGTGTATAGTAGAATAATAATATGCAGTATAGTCCATAAATAAATAACCCGCTCTGTATAATAATGAGGAGGTCAAACAAGCGAGACTATTTGATAGTATATTGTTTGCCTGTTAGTTTATGAATAAATACTAATAAAAACAGTACCTGCTGCATTTTCTGTAATTATACTAATGTGATGTGTGTGCGTGGGACTTAAATTTAGAGGAATAAACATTATATTTTAAATAAGCAAGTATCTTTTGAGCCAGAAATTATGCACGCAATTGTTGGACTGCCAAGACAACAGTACTAAATTTAAGTGAATGAAACAAATCCAAAAGAAAAAAAAGAAAAACACAAGAATGTTTGAGAGATAATACCATGTAAATGTTTCATGGCACTCAAAAGCTAAGAGAAAAAAAAAAAATCGGCATGAATCAGACCCTCTGCCGTGGCCAAACAAATTGCAAAAGTACCTATAAACAGTGACCTATTTATGTGCTTACACAGTATAATCGAGCGGTAAATCCCCTGGCCAAATGAAATGCTTTCTCCAGATTGCACAGCAAAACAGGCCTGTGGAATGGTGCGAGCCCCCGCTGGAGTGTGTGAACTCTCTTCTGCCCACTCTGTGCTTAGCGAAGGAGAGCGGGAATGGTGAGGAGGGAGAAACCGAGAGATGAGACAGAAATGGTGGGGTGTTCATTTCTCCATAGTCTGTCCGAGGAAGAAGATGAAAGGCAGAAAACTGATACAGAGGGAGAAGGGAGGAGTGTATCTCTTAGTACGCAACACCTTCTTCGGGCCTCTGCCACTGATTGGCAAGGCGTTCTCATTTGTATTTATTTGATTAGGACGATGCATAATTCATTTCCCAAACAGGAAAAAACACATGCCTCCGGCAAGCCATCCACACACTTCCTGCTCTCCGCGTTGCTCTTTGAGCCTCTCAGGAATGGCGCTGGAGATTTTTTTGATCCAGCGTGTGGTGAGTGTTTATGCGGGTTCGTACGCACGCCTCCTGGGGTTGATTTATTTATTTATTTTTCAAATAACAGACTTCTTAGACCTTTCGTGGCACTACTGTAGTATGGTTTTAAAATGCTGAGGAAGGTGTTCTCGTGGCTCTGTAGAGGTTAATGAAGGGTCCAGGGTGTGGAGGTAATTTTGTTTTTACCACCTGACCATCTCCACAGCAACTCCAGGGAACTGTTCTGTAACTGAAGGAGATGAGAAAAGCGGAGCCACAGATGTGTTTTGTGAGTGGCGAAATGTTGACAACAAAGCAATGTCCTCAACAGGAAGTGATTGCTCAATGCCTTTGTATCTGAAATGCTGAACCAAACATCAACATGTAGGATTTTAAGAAGTTCAAACAATGAAACACATCTGGCCTCACTAAAATAAAATGAAATTTTGTTTACTCTAACGTTGCTCCTAACTGCAGTTAGCTGCTCTTTTTTCTTTCATGCATTTCTGTGAAACAACATAAGTTAATTTTTTGGGGGTTTTTTTTAGTTAATCCTCAATATTGTATTGGGGGTTTATACACTGACAAAAATTCTAAACTTTTTGCCCCTATTTTTCATGAGCTGAAAAATAGCCGTTGTGTGGGTGAGCGGTTTGCTGTCAGCGTTGTGGAACGTTGATATGCCACACCTGTGAGGTGGATGGATTATTTCGGGAAAAGAGAAGTGCTCACTAACACAGATTTAGACAGATTTGTGAACAATATTTGAGAGAAATAGGCCTTTTGTGTACATAGAAAAAGTCTTAGATCTTTGAGTTCAGCTCATGAAAAATGTGGGCAAAAACAAAAGTGTTGCATTTATAATTTTGGTCAGTGTATGAATGTATTTCTGAGGGGGAAAATGTTCAGAAAAGTTTAGATGGTATTTTCTTTTCATCTTACCTCTGTATAATGCATATTAATATAGTATTTAAAAGTGCAGCTCTGCTTTGTTTATAGTGGTGACCAAGGAAATGCTGTATCACTGCTGTTCCAAAAGCGCCACTTGCTGTCAGTGAGTGAATTCGCATCTCATTCAGCCCGTCTGCTGTTTGTTTCATGCAGGTATGTTTTAAGTATTTCACAAGGCTAAGGACAGAGCATTCTGTTTTTGCTTTAAGTTTTGAAATTATACAGTTCAGTTTACATCAAAAGCGGCTCATACTATATGCAGCATGTTTGTTTGGATTGTGATTTTGTAAAGTGCAGTGGTTCTGCAAATGTTTCATGCATGCTGATTCACATAAAGGCACAGTCAGGGGAAGAAACATGATCAACTTTGAAACCGTCAGAATCCTTATATATATATATATATATATATATATATACAGTGCCTTGCGAAAGTATTCAACCCCCTTTTTCACATTTTGCTATATTGCAGCCATATGTTAAGCTGCTTTAAATAACTTCCTAATAACTTTCCCTCATCAATCTAAACTGAAATAAGTACGTTGTAGAAGTATTTATACCCTTAACATGGTACTTAGTTGAAGCACCTTTACAGCCTTTTTGGATATGATGTGACAAGTTTTGCACATCACATATCAAGCTCTGTCAGTTTGGATGAGGGCAGGTTTCTCCAGAAATGTTTCATTGGGTTCAAGCCCAGGCTGTGGCTGGGCCACTCAAGGACATTCATAGAGTAGTCTATAAGCCACTCTTGCTGTGTGCTAAGGGTCATTGTCCTGTTGGGAGGTGAACCTTCTGCCCACTCTGAGGTTCTGAAGGCTCCGGACTAGGGTTTCAGTAAGGCTATCCCTATATTTTGGTGTGTTGAGCTTTTCTTCTACTCTGACGAGTCACTCAGTCCCTGCCGCTGAAAAACAGCCCCAAAGCATGAGGCTGCTACCTCCATACTTTACGTTAGGGATGCTACTGTTCAGGTGATGAGCTGTGCCTGGCTTCCTCCAAATATGATGCTTGGAATTGAGGTTCATTAGACCAGAAAATCTTGTTTCTCACAATCTGAGAGTTCTTTAGGTGCATTTGCAAATTCCAAGTGTGTTTCCATGTGTCTTCACTGAGAAGACTGGATTGGTGGAGTTTTGGTGTGATGTTTGTCCTTCTGTAAGTTCTGTAAGCTTATGTGATCATGGAGCTCAACTAGAGAGACCATCAACTTTTGGTCACCAGTCTAACCAAGACCCTTCTCCATCAAACGCTCAATTTGGCCAGGAGGCCAGCTCTAGGAAGAGCCCTAGTTGTTTTAAACTTCTTCCATCATAAATAATGGAGGCTACATGTTTCTGTGAACATTCAATGCAGCAGAACTTTTTTTCTGAACTCTTGCCTAGATGTGTGGCTTGATGCAATCCTGTCTCTGAACTTTTTCTTTTTTTTTAACTTCAGGGCTTGGTTTTTTCTCTGATATGCATTTTCAGCTCTTATTTCACATTTACATTTTATTGAGAGGTGTGTGCCTTTCCAAATCATACCCATTCAAATGAATTTGTCACAGGCTAACTCCACTCAAAATGTAGTAACACCTACAAGTGATATGAAAGCTAATTTCAAGTGTCCCAGAAAAGGGTATGAATACTTATGCAATGGAATCATTTCAGTTTTTTACTTGTAATAAATTTGCAAAGTTGTGACAAACATGTTTTTTTTTGCTTTGCCATTATGGTGTATGCAGTGTAGATTGATGTGGAAAAAAAGTCATTTAAAGCAGTTTAACATAGGGCTGCAAAAAAAGAGGTTTGAATAATTTAGCAAGGAACTGTATTAGCACACAGTACTACATATGAGAAATACATTGAATAATAGTATCTGTCTGTCATTTGTCCTTCTCATATATAGAGCGTGTAATAATGTAATATATTGTGAAGATAGAATAACAGCCATCATTACACATAATTATTAGCTGCTATAAAAGTATGAGGATTGTTACAGTTAAGATAACCAAATCAAACTAAACGTTTTATTCCTTTAGTTAGTTTCTATCATTTTATGGTTTTTAATGATGAAGCAATTCTAGGAGACATCACTAGCTCAGAAAATAGAGGAAAAAAGAGAAATTTGAGAAAATGCATTTTTCCAAGAAATTTTAGAAGCCTTTTTTAACTTGATGAGATACAAATGCTTAAACAACATGTATAAAGTCAGTGCAGAGCTTATGCGCCGTAATTAAAGTATGACTATGTATTTGAGTTGACAACCTCTAGGTACATGGGGAAATGGTATGTTTGTGTGCTGATGATAATTTTATGCACATAACATCCCTGTATAATCCCACAGATGCACAGAATGTTTATCTGGCAATCATTTAAACAAGACTCGAGTGAACATCTAGCCTGTTCGGTCTCACACATATATAGATACTGAGAGAGAGATAGAGAAATATCATTAATATTTGTTAAATATGACTGTTGCAGGTGCTACATGGCTCCTGATCAAGGCTCAGAAGTGTTTTTGCTTGCACTGCAACTGTTCCTCTGCTAGATGGCAGCAAGGAGCAAGTTCAGCCTGAAAACATGCATCCCAGCTTCATTTAAATGCAGGTTAGTGATCTGTAGAAAAGAGAAAGTCGACTTTTTTTCCTCACTCGCTCTCTCGAGTTAGAAGCTTGGCTCATGTAACATCAGATTTAAAACTGAAATGGCTGATCTGACTATGCGTACAAGAGAGGCCGGAAAATGTTTTGGGTCTACAATACTTTTAACATTCTTTTCACACGGCTGCTCGCCGCTAAGGCCATCTAGAGCTAGTCGGGGCTCGGCGGCATTGTGTTGCATAGGCGTATAAAAGCATGTACGGCGGCGGGTAGCACGGCTTCTCAACCACTGGTAAAGCTGAGCACATCAAAGCAAAGCTGGGGAATCAGAGGAATCCCTGCATCATTTCAGATAAGGGCTAAGTTCCATTTAGTGGCTTAGCCACATAGGGTGAACGGCCTCTCTTTTTTCTCATCTCTTAGCTGTTAGACTAGCCATCTTATCTATCACCCAGCTATGTGCCTTGGTTTATTCAGGGTGCTGTTTACCTGCTTTCTCGTGGCTATTTTTGTGTTTGCCTCAGCTACCTTTGTACTTCCAGTTTGCCATTTTCTAAATGGCTGTATAAAGGTCCTAAATTGGCCAATTGTACACACGCACGCTTGCAGATCAAAGCTCTCAAAGAGTTTTCATGTCTAATGTTGCGTGGAGGGTTGCTGCTAGCGGGAGGGGCGAATGCTAATTGACGTCCTTAATCAGTTTATTGAAAGTCAGATCCACTTGTTTGAGAAAAGCGCCTTTGACAAGCCTCTCTTAATTATGCAGTGATCATAAGGTCGTTGTATTGAAGTACCTTGCGCTATCGCAACCAATGTGCTATGACTAGGCTTTAGCACCAAAAGCGTTTAAGGTGTCCGAGTGTCTGTACGCACGCTTTTGTTTCGAGTAGCAGTTGACCTCTTAGCGCTGACCTAAACCGACAGTTTCCCTCAGGTTCTCATTAGTCTATTGTTTGATTCCACTAGCTAGACTTGGCTAGCAATCATACATCCTCCATCCGCGACAGAAAAACTACACTTCATTTTCAACTCCGCCTCGGCTTTAAGACACGAAGAGCGCGGCTGAAAAATGAGACGCACAATGGCTCGTTTGTCTGTTACCTTGGACTGTTTGTGCAATATGTCATCCCCTCCTTTCTTTTATACTGAACGACGTTAGTGTGAAGGCACTCATAATGTTTCTCATGACAGATCAAATGGAAAGTGACAGTAGGAAGTTATGTATAGCCACAGGGACACCATTACACATGGTAAAATATGATCCCGGGCTCCGCTCCGTGTCTATGAAGTATACAAATGGCTTTTAATACGCACTTCTAAGCATCATTAAGGTTTTGTGTGGCTCACCGTCTGGTTGCAGTGAGTGGCATACTCATTACGACTTTACTTTTGCATAGAAACAGACATCGGTTTTATTCTATGTGCAGTTGTGCATCTCATTCAGTGTATTTATGCGGCGGTGGGAGGCAGTGCCTGTTCAAAAGTGTATGATGTGATTTAAAAATGAATGGAACAACTAAAGTGGAACAATTAATTGTTGTTTTAATCAATTTTATTTTCTAATGTGTATAACTTTGAAAAAGGAATGAACCCTGAATAATTTTATCACAGATAAAAGGTTCTTCACATTAGTAAGCTGATCAATGAGAATTTAAATAATGAATGTTGTTTCTGACAGGCAAAAGTAATAAAAATTGAAACATGGCGGTTTAATGTGTAGTCCTAAGAAAAGAATTTTTGAGCCACAGGTTCTGTTGGAATTTCTAATGGGTTTTTAGAATAACAGTTTCCAATTTATTAGCAGAATAAGATACTTTAAAGTAACTCTACTGTACATCTACTATATATATATTGCTATATAGATAAAATAATGTAATAAAAGCAAACAACTTCTCTTCTTGGCATGGATTAGCTTGCCAGATCATTCAAAAAAAAAACATTATCAAATGCTTTTAGTATCATGTTTGTAATTAAGTGAAGACAAGTGACAAGCGAAGAGAAAGATCTTTTTGAAACAAATTTGAAACAGAAAGACTTATATAAATTTGCTGTAATGCAAGTGAAGTATGAAGTATGGAATTCGAAGGTGAGTAACGTACATTTGAGGTCAAAAGTGTACATCCCTCTTTCAGAATCTGCAAAATGTTAATTATTTTACCAAATAAGAGGGATCATGCAAAATGCATGTTATTGTTTATTTAGTACTGACCTGAATAAGATATTTCACATAAAAGATTTTCACATACAGTCCACAAAAGGAAATAATAGCTGAATTTAGAAAAATGACCCAGTTCAAAAGTTTACACCCCCTTTATTCTTAATACTGTGGTGTTACCTGAATGATCCACAGCTGTGTGTTTTTTTTTTTTGTTTGTTTATTGATAGTTGTTCATGAGCCTCTTGTTTGTCCTGAACAGTTAAACCGCCTGCTGTTCTTCAGAAAAATCCTTCAGGTCCCACAAATTATTTGGCTTTCCAGAATTTTTTTTTTTTTTTGGCGTATTTAAACCCTTTCAAACAATGATAGTATGATTTTGTGATCCATCTTTTAACACTGAGGGCAACTGAGGGACTCATATGCAACCATTACAGAGGGTTCAAACGCTCACTGATGCCCCAGAAGGAAAAACAATGAATTAAGAGCCAGGGGGTGAAAACTTTTTGAATTTTAAGATCAGGATAAACTGAACTAAATGAAAAAATATGACATTTAGGCAAAATAAGAAATATATGTGAAATGTGAAATATCTTATTCAGGTCAGTATTAAATAAACAATAGCATACATTTGGTATAATACATATTAATTTGGTAAAATAATTAACATTTTGCAAATTTCTGAAAGGGGGATGTATATTTTTGACCTCAACTGTAGGTGAGTAACTAATTTCTCTACAGTTTCCTTTACAGTTATGTTTATAAAGCCAGCTGTAGTATTTTATTAGTTTGGTTTATACTTTGGTTTATACAACCTCCACCAATAGTTGCTGCCAATGTTTTTATGCAGTGATGGCAATTTTTCCAGAGTTCCTGAATGAGTGCCTCATGAAATAACAATTTTGGCCACTTTAAAACAGTTTTGAGGAAGAAGAAACATGAGAAATACTGTGTGAAATTTGGAAGCTTCTCAAGGCAGTGACTGGACCATTTGTAATTATTACAATATTTAGAGTAAAAAAAAAGAGAGAGAGAAAGATAAAACGTAGAAGACTAATAAACTAAATAGAAACTGATTAAAAAATAGAGATTAAAAAAAAAAAACTAAACAGAAAAATTAACTAAAAAATAAATAAATAAATAAATAAATAACACTCCCACTTTATTTCATGCTGAGCTCCAGGCAATACCTTCCCTCAAAAGAGCTGAGTCCCATGTGAAGTACTGCAGATGCTTTAAAGTGCCATCTGTGACAACTGCTACTGGCTGTTTCAGAGTTCTGCAAGAACAAACACCTTCAAACAATAACAGTGCTACTTTATGTAACCACCTATATGTTCTCTAAACATGTTCTTTGAGTTCATATGCTGTTTCTAGTTTTACCAACTGACTTAACAACTGTTTGAATCCAGTATGTGAATAGACGCTTCCAGTAAATGTTTAATGAGGCCTTTAGTATGATAAGTAATATGTTGGCGGAGGTGGTTTTGATCTTCCATGAAGGATTTAACTGAACAAAAGTATTTGTGCAGCAGTCGATAAATCTAGTATGTGATTTAGCATTGCAGTTCAGGGAATTATACATGTTCACGTCTTCAGCTTTTGCAATCATGAACCCAACCAAACGATGGTTGAAAGTCATTTGACTTTTTCATTGGGAACATTAAAGGAGGTTTTTTATCAAATGTATTTTTATCAAAGGTGGTCTTTTTCATATGACAGTTGAAATTTGACTTTATTTATTTAAAAAAAATAATTATAATAATAAATGCATGTATAGACAGTCACGATTTGAATTCTACTTGTGCTTAAAAAAAAAAAAAAAAAAAGATTTAAAATAACAGTAATACAGTGTATTCACCGTAACATCTCCAGGAACAAAACACTGCACAAAAGAAGACATGAAAAGAAAATGTTGAATTGCCTCAAGCTCTTATATACGCCTCATGTGACTCAACCTGACCTTTGACCCAGAGAAATGGTGTGTATTGTATACAACGGAAAACATTGTATGTGCGCAGTGAAAGTTGTGGACAGCACAGTGTTTCTCCAGTATCTTTTTAGAGCCTTTTTAATATATCAGTGTTATGATAGATTGTCACTGCAGCATATTGCATGATCATATATTCTCAAGAAGGATGAATACCACTTCTAATACCCGTAGCTTTTGTTAAATCCATGTTTTAATTAATAAAGGCTTAGGAGAGATGATTCTTTCTGCCAGTTATTAAGAAATACTTTCAGGCTTTTAATGCCTAATTTCCCCTAGTTCAATTTATCCTTATCAGTGGTATATGAGTTTTACTTGACCATGAAGGCCAATGCTGTGGAATTAGGTAACACCTGAATGCAGTGTTTAACACTAACCATTTATAATAATATGTACTGTCTATCACTCATTATAAGTGCTGAGGAAGACTGTATGTACAGTGGAGTCCACAAGGTTTGATTAGCAATTGCCACTAGTAATTTTATATAATATATATTTAGTATTTGGTTATTCAACAGCTGTGTATCCAAAACAGGTTGTCACGTCATTACTAACAGCGATAAACCTCTTATTTTCTGTTTAGCACAACTAAAACGATCAATCGACAGCTATGGAGAAGCTTTGGGTAATACTCAACAAAAACCCTCACCCTTCTCGCATGCTCCAAGCTAGATCAATATGATCTTTAATGAAGTGAAAAGGAAAGGTTTAAATACACATAGAAAAGCAAACCAGAGCGAGACAATATCTCTGAGTAAATGCCTGTTTAGATGTTCATTTGTCTTTAAAGCGTCATAGTACGCGCTAAAGAATGATTTAATTAGGCGCAATTTTATAACATATTTAAATTTTTCCCCCCTTGAATATTGATGTAGCTTATGTTACATTAACTTGTTAAACTCAGGTTTCTGCTTAGTTTTGAACATGTTTACTGTTTTATTCAAATAAGGCTGTCTAGATTTGCTGCAGTTTGTCTTGCCTCTTGCCACAGCCCTCTCTCTCTCTCCATTTTTCCATCTCTCCTCTCTTATTTTGACTCTGAGTTCCTTGCTGAGACACTTTGATATTCTTTAGCATGAATCACAGCCACACCTCTTCTTTCCTCTCTCTTTCCCTCTTTCTCCCTCTCTCCATCTCCACATTGTCAATCTTTTATCTCCCTGCCAACAGAGGAGCAATCAATGATATGAATATTTTGTAACCGCTGGCAAGGAATCATGCCATCAACTGTACTGCATCCTAGAGGGCTTTGCGGTGTGTTTTGTTCATGTTTTAGTGATGTGGAGTCAGAGAATCTGTTTGATAAGACCTTAGGTAAAAGGAAAAGAGTTAACACAGCCCACGAGCTCTAATATACCTGGAGAGCGCACTGTAAAAAAGTTCAGTCAACTCAAAAAAAGTGTATTCAACTTGAAATGTTAAATTATACAAAGTGACAACTTTATTTGAGTTGAATCAACTTAAAATTTTAAGGCAGCTGGGTTACTTACCCATCTGTTAAGTTTAGCAAACACGAATATCTAAGTTGTTACTTAGTACAACTTAACATTTCAAGTTGACTAAACTTATTTTAGTTGACTGAACTTAAAATTTTAAGGCAGCAAGGTAACAAATTATTTTAAGCTGACTCAACAAATTGTGTTTTTTATTTTTTACAGTGCAGAAGAACATGTTAATTTCTGCAATTAATATTGGCTGAATAACACATTCAAAACAAGAAATGTACTTTTTTTCACTTCCTCAAGCAGTTGTTTTTCCTTACTTCCTAATGTTAGATTTTTATATTTTGAGACATGAGATAAGACATTTATTTTAATGGATTTATGGGATGACTGTTGATATTATTAAGTTTATTTTAAGTACAAATGTACTTAAAATAAAGACTTTTTCTCTTGCAATTGCGAGTTTATGTCTCGCAGTTCTGACTTTTTTCTCAGAATTGCGAGTTTATATCTTGCAATTGTGTTGTTTTCTCAGAATTACGAGTTTATATCTCACAATTTTGACTTTATAACATAATTTCGAGTTAAGTCAGAATCTTTTTTCCCCTCAAAACCGAACTCACAGCTGAGAGTTTATATCTCACAAGAAAAAAAATCAGAATTGCGAGTTTTTATTTTGCAATTCTGACTTTATTTCTCGCAATTGTGAGTTTATATCATACAACTGTGAGAAAAAACTCAGAATTGCAAGATACACTCACAATTGTGAGAAAAAAGTCAGAATTGTGAGTTTTTATCTTGCAATTCTGACTTCTCACAATTGTGAGTCTATATAATGCAATTCTAAAATAAAAATGTCAGAATTGGGAGATATAAACTTGCAATTTCAAGAACAAAGTCAGAATTGCAGTTGTGAAAAGAGTTTTTATCGTGCAATTTTGACTTTATTTCTCGCAATTGTGAGTTTATATCATGCAATTCTGAGAAAAAAGTCAGAATAGTTCACACAAAAAAAAATATTTTGAATGAATTGAAACATTATGCTGTCAGGCGTCGCACTTTATTAATACAATCCAAACAAGGGAACAGGAACAGCAGGGAAACCACACGCAACCACAACGAAAAGTAACATTAAGAACCGACAACGAACGAGGAACTGAGTCAAACTTAAATAACCAGGCTAATGAGCCAAGGACAGTTGTGAGTGATTAAACAATGACGTCATAATAAGAAACGGAACAGGAAAGACCAAATAAGGACACATAGGGAAAAACCAACGAAACAGTCCACGGGGTGTGACACATGCAGTTAATGAGATTAATTAAGGGTTAGGGTTAGGTTGGGTTTAATTAAACGTTTGAATCGACTGACAGCCCTAGAAAAATATTGTGAGAAAAATTGTTAGAAGAATTAGAAGTTAGAAGAATTGCAAATTTATATCATGCAATTCTGAGAAAAAAGTCAGAATTGTATCTTTATCTTGCAATTCTGTTTTTATAACTCGCAATTGCAAGTTTATATCTCAGAATTCTGACTTTATTTTCTCAGAATTGAAAGTTTATATCTCACAGTTCTGACTTTATAACATGTAGTTGTGAGTTTATATCTCACAATTCTGAGGAAAAAGTCAGGATTGTGAGTTTGTATCAATTCTGATTTTATAAAAGTCAGAATTGCAAGATGTGAATTCGCAATTGCAAAAACAAAAAATCAGTCAGTGTTTATTTTATTTTGAAGGAAGTTTTACGTTAACAATAACCCTAAAAAGTATTGGCCAGGATTTAATAAACTTAAATTTGAATCTGAATTTAAATCTCCTTGCATACTCTAAATTGCATGCTAAAATCACATATTACAGTTTTTTAATTGACTGCTTTTTTTTTAAGTTTTAGCATTCTCGTTCATCTCAATTAATCAACATGCACCACTGAATTGTTCACAGCAAGACCTTGAACATCCATTAAGAAGTGAATTGTCACTTCTGATTTCATACTGACTTGATTCTTAAAAATACTGAAAGTGATCGCAGGTGTGTCTGTTTCTTACTTTTTTTGAAAATAGCTAATCTGTGATATTTGGATTAGCACAGTCTCAGTGTGAATGATAAGCGTGTAGTGCCTCCACAGGCTCTCTGTGTTCTCAAATAACAATCATCTGTGAGTGCACAGAAGAAGTGGCGTCCTTCTCCACATGACGTTCTATCGCTTAATGAAATTTAGGATCATCAGTTGCGCATGATAATGGATAATTGAGTTCACATTTAGCCTGCTATTTATAATAAGCAAAGCCTCGGCAGGACACAAGGAGAGAGAGGATGAAATGGAAAATACAGGGGCCTGTCTGGGATAAACATTGTGGAACTAAAGAGATGCGTCCACTGAGAGGCCACAAGCGATCACTTATGACCCTCATGGATGGGTGAGCATTTTGACGTGTATGACAGCTTCAGGGAACAGGAAGTGCTCCCTCATGACTCTATCAGTGAGATGTGTGCCGCATGTTTTGGTGATATGTCATGATGTCATGTGTTGCGTATCAAGGGCAGAATCAAGGGCAATTACCTGTTCAGATCACAAAATGAAAGGCAGAAGAATCTAGCCCATATTTTAAGCTTGTAAAAAGTTTTTTGTATCTTTAAAAAATAAGATGCACAATTTTATTTTAGAGAGAGTTTCGTTTAGTTTAGTTTAGTTTAGAGACAACATTTTGAAGTTATCAGGAAGCCAAAAAAGAATTTTAAAGCCATTTTTTCCAGGAAAATATGGTCTTGGATATTTAATTAATGGCAAAAATTACACTTTCAGATCGCAAAATGAAAGGTTTAATTATCTTATTATTATAAAACTTTCTCCAAAATCACTTGAAATAATTGTTTGTTTGTTTTTTTTAAATTCTGTTTTAATTAAATTTTATTCTCGGTCAAAGAGATAACAATATCCTATTATTATAAAACTGTATGAAAAATCACTTTCATTCAGATCACAAAATGACAGAAGAATCTTGCCCATTTAAATTGATTTTTTTTAAACAGCTTTTAAAGGTTTTGTGTATCTTTGAGAATTAAGTTGCATAATTATCTTATTATTATTTAAAAAAAAAAAATAATAATAATCCGAAACTGAAAAAGACTTTTATTAAGGAAATTATGTTTTTGGATATTTTATTATGGCAAAATTACACATTCACATATCTAAACATATTTAAAAGTCAGACTTATTTGAGGTTATGTGTCGCTTAGTGAGCATGGACTGCCTCTGGTTCGTTTTCTAAAAACAAAGGCTTGAGATGTCCCTGATCACAGAGTTTCTGATCAATTGAGCTTCAGAGTTGCAAACAAAGAAAAAAAGCACAGAAACAGAACAAAAATCTAGCTTTCAAGTGAAGAAAAATCCTAATGAGCATGTCAATATAATTGAACACTGAAGAAATGATTCCCCTGAGAAAGCAAGAGATGCTTTTGAGGTGAAAGTGATTATAGAGCAGCTAACTACCGTAAATATTCTCTTTCTTTGTTCACTGAGGCATTGAAAAAAAAAAAAGTCTTCAGAAACAGAGAAGTTTCCTGAAAGAAACGCATTGATGGGATGCGGATATAACCCGATGAACCGTTCTATTGATTTATTAGCTTGCACGCTAGTGCAGGTACAACAAGTCGATAACTTCAAATCTAAAACACTTGAGTAAGTGAAATTACTTGTACTATCCCAGGGCCAATAAGACTGAATATTGTTTGTTTCATTAAAACGAGACAACCAGGTGCTCTAATCTGACCTGACGTGAATGTATTGCAGTAAGAATGCATGAAAAGTGAGCCAAGATTTAAAAAAAAAAAAAAAAAAGTCTGGCAATATAAAACTGTATGACATAAACAATGGTCAACATTTGGGACTGTGGACATGAACAGATAGATAATTCATCCTTTAAAAGGCATTTTAAAATCAGGCATTGCATTACCACGGAAAATGTACATCAAAATGATATTACAAAATGTTTTCATTCATGAATTATAAAAATTTCAGTCTGGATAGTGCATTTTTATGTCTGTGTTCAAAAATGGGAGTGACAGTTAAAGAATAGTTTATATTTTACAATTATTTCTCAGTTTTTATTAATTAAATAATAATTTTCTTAAACAATATACAAACAAACAAATAAATAATCACTCTTTTAGTTTATATTTTAAAATTATTTCTTTGTTTTTATTAATTTAATTAATTATTTTGTTAAACAATAAATAAATAATTCTTTTAGTTTATATTTTAGTTATTTCATAATTTCTTATTAATTATTTTTTGTTAAACAATAAATAAATAAATAATTGTTCTTTTCATTTATATTTTTAAACTATCTGTTTTTTATTAATTAAATTAATTATTTTGCTAACCATAAATAAATAGATAATAAATAATAAATAATCATTTTTATGTCATATTTTAAAGTTATTTCTCAGTTTTGTAATTAAATTATTTTGTTTAACAGTAAATAAATAAATAATCACATCGTTTATATTTTCAATTTTCTCTTCATTTTTATTAATTAAAATAATTATTTTGCTGAACAATAAGTAAATAATCACTATTGTACTTTATATTTTTAAACTATTTCTGTTTTTTATTAATTTAATTAATTATTTTATTAATTATAATTATTATTAATTATTATATAATTATATATATATATATATATATAATATAATTATTATTAATTATTATTAATAACTAAATAAATAAATAATCACTCTTTGTTAACATTTTTAAACTATTTATCTGTTTTTATTAATTAAATTAATTATTTTGCTAAACAATAAATAGATAAGTAATCACTTTTGATGTCATATTTTAAAGTTATTTCTCATTTTTTTTAAATTCAGTTAATTATTTTGTTAAACAATAAATACATAAATAAATAATCACTCTTAGTTTATATTTAATTTTTAAATATAAATATATTATTATATTTATATATATATATATTTTTCTCCATTTTTATTAATTAAAATAATTATTTTGCTGAACAATCAATAAATAAATAAATAATCACTATTTTAAAATTATGTTTCTGTTTTTTATTGAGTTAATATTTTTGCTCAAAAATAAATAAACACTCTTAGGTTATATTTTACAATTATTTCTTCCTTTTTTAATTAAATTAATTATTTTGTTAAACAATAAACAAACAAACACAAACAGACAAACAAACAAATAATCACTCTTTTAATTTATTCATTCATGCATTGTTGTGCAGTGTAAAAGGCCATGTCAGAAGGCTATGGCCAATTTGTTTGCTGAAAACAAATCGAAAATATGCACTTGGATATTTTTCTTTTATTCATTTTTTTATTTACGTTTGCTTTTATGTCAATTTTAAATTACTTTTCAGTGAAGTGATATCTATTTTATATTGCTAAGTTCATCTTTGAACCGTTTCTCCTGTTATCCCTATCTTTTGGTCTGTTTTTGTTGTTGAAAATGCTAAAACTGCTCTCAGATTTCTAAACACCACCATTTGCTCGCATGTGATAGTTTTGAAGTGTTTTACTTTGTTCAGTCAAGAGTGCACTGAATAGCACATGTCTACTGCAGGCACAAAAGTCTTGCATTAAGATGTCATGTGTCCTTTTGCTTTTTGTCTCTTCTCCACTTTTGCTGCCGGTAGGCCTTTTGAGATTTCTCCCGTGGCGTCTGTCTTAACTGCAACTTTCCAGCCCCTTCAAAAAGTCAAACAGCTGAACACATTTAGCCGATAATTGTACAAGGAGATCAATGGGATGGACGGAGGGAAGATAGCATCGAGCACGGATCTATGAGCACTGTTGATCCAGAGCTGATGGATGTCAGAGAGGAGATTTTTGAGCTGAGCCCCCAGTGAGGGGAGATGCTCAGAGGGACAGGAGGAGCAGAGAGAAAGCCTCCAGCGCAGATCAGCGATTCCCCCTGTCAGGTCCTCCTCTGAGCTCGTGTCTGCCCGCACTGCTACATCAAAGTGACGGACAGATCTTCACCGTCTTCTCGTCTGATTCTAATCTGGCTTTAAATTAACGTGCCGTTTGACCCATATTGAGACATTTTGTGTCATACTTCTCACACAGAACATAGAACTGTAAGCTGGTCTATGACAGTAAATGTAACGAATTGAGCTTTTATGTAAAGATATCTAGCCTAAACTCCTATAGGCACAGAGAAATTAGATTATATTTCCTAATTATATTTCATTTTTCTGACATGTGTAACATTCTGGACTATCTATCTATATATATATATATATATATATATATATATATGTATATTATTTCAACAATTTCAAATGTAATTTATTACTGTGATGGCAAAGCCGAATTTTGTCATTACTCCAGTCTTTAGTTTCATATTATCCTGCAGAAATCATTCTAATATGGGGATATGGGAATATATTACAACTGATAATAAACTGATTTTGATATTAAATTGATATTGCATTACAATTTAAAATACCATTTAAATAAAAACTATATATATTGTTATTATTTTTTGTCTATTTTTGATCAAATAAATGTGGTCTTTATAAGCATAAGAGACTTCAAAATAAATAAATAAATAAATAAATAAATAAATAAACTATAATCAATGACAGCCAAACTTTTGACCAGTAGTGTTAATATATTCATTTACAAGAATTGTATTCATATTTGCCTCACAAAAATAATAAGGAATGAAATAAATAAATACAAAGAAAATGAAATAAAATAATGAAATAAATACAAAGAAAAAGTACCAATCTACTATCCGATCTGAAGGATATACTAAGACATATTCAGAATATTTTATAATATTTTGCAAGATCGTGTATACATTACCAGTAAAAAGTTTTTGAACAGTAAGATTTTAAATGTTTTTTTTAAACAAGTCTCTTCTGCTCACCAAGCCTATATTTATTTGATCCAAAGTACAGCAGAGACAGTACAAGTACAGTTTTTAAATATTTCTACTATTTAAAATAACTGGTTTCTATTTGAATATATTTTAAAATAGAATTTATTCTTGTGATTTCAAAGCTGAATTTTCGGCATCATTATTCCAGTCACATGATCCTTCAGAAATCATTATAATATTCTGATTTGCTGCTCAAAAAATACTTATTATTGTTATTATTATGTTGAAAACAGCTGAGTAGAATTTTTTCAGGTTTCAGAAGTTACTCCCCAACAACTACTGTTCTGAGGAAAAATTGGTAGCACTTTAGTATAGGGAACAATTTTCACTATTAACTAGTTATTTATTAGCATGCATATTATTAAAATATTGGGTGTTTATTGGTACTTACAAAGAATCTATTTTACATGACCATATTCTACATCCCCAATCCTACCCAATACCTGAACTTAACAACTACCTTACTAACTATTAATACGCAGCGAAATAGGAGTTTATTGAGGCAAAAGCCGTAGTTAATGGTTTAATAGTAAGAAGTGAACCTTAAAATAAAGTGTGACCAAAAAATTTTGGTTACACTTTATTTTAAGGTGTCCTTGTTGTAGTGTAATTATACGCTTAATACTTAGTAATACTAATTACTATGTATTGTCGCCTTAGACTCTTCCTATATTCATCTCTCAATCACGGGCAACTATAAATGATGGGACCTTTCTATATGTATATGGTAATATAACAAAAATGTTAGCTGGATCTCTTGAGTGCCTCTTGTGTACAACACTGGTAACTAATGGACTTGCACGGTTAACTTACAGCCCAGATCTTTAACCACTAGGCTCCACAATCCCAGACATTACATGTGAAGAGCAGCGGAGAAGACATTTTCATACCTGGCCTTGTATAACACGGCAGAACATCAGCAGACCGTGCAACCTGATCAAAATTGCGAGTGACTTTCCCTCCCCAAAGAGCGGCTGAACGGCAACGAAAATGATCAATTTAAAAAGCGTGCACCGCTCGGTATTACTCCAAAATCCGACAGCCTCCACATCTATCTTCACCGGGGTGCGTGAGCACTGTGGTGCAGCGGCGGAGGAAAGAGGCCAGCGCATCCCGCTTTTAGATTGCAGACTTGATTACCTATTGATTTTCTGCAGCGTCTCCATTATGAGTATATCTGTAACAAATGCATAGAGCTCATTTTTTAGCTTATGGCACTTACTGAGCTCCCATCTTATCTAAAAGCTCGCTGCTTATTCAGTGGAGTTAGACACTGGCACAGTGATATGTTTACATGAATGATTAGTCTTTTTCAGCAGGCTGAAGTTTTTTGCTCTTAATTGCCACTAATGACAATTCCATAGCCTCGAGGAATAAATAAGCATTATCAAAAAGCATTCAGTGAGGTTTTTCATTAATCAGTTGTCATGTTATCATTATGCATACATCTGTTACCAGCATTTGCATTGACGCCCATCCAGTTTCAAATGCTTTAGATGTAGATGTGTTTACGTTTATGTGAACGGTAAATACATATGCCACATGCTGACCTCTCAAGACCGTTGTTTTAATCTTCCGTGCCTTAAAGTGAACGATAACAGGCAGCCTGGAAACTCTGAATTAGATCATAGCAATGAGGCGACAGAGCCATCGCTCCCCGCCTTTGGACTGATGCATGTTGCCATGGCAACCCTTCAGTTCCATACCCTTCAAAACAATTAGAATTCAGCACCGTTGCCACTGCCAATGCTCACCACATCACACTCCAGTCCAGGGTTGTGGATGGATTGTGCAAATTGCATACGGTTGCATCTCTTTCGCTCTCTCTCTCTTCCTCAGTATAGAAACAAAAGCTTATCAGAAATAGAAGCAAGTCTATAGAGGCTGTAAACAGGGAGGCGGCACGTAACTAGATCAGGAGACCTGACTAATCGTTGTTTCTCAGCTGTATAATGGTGTATTGGCTGTACCAGTAACACCATTGGCTGCTTTTGGTGCCCTTTTGCGCAATCTCATTTACTTTAATGAGAACACTGCTGTCTGCATAGTCACATTTTCTGACTTGATTTTGGACAAATCGATGCTCTGAGCGTGCTCTTAAAGCTTTCGTTGCAAAAAAAAAAGACAGTGTTTAAATGGATTACTTCTCTTATTACTTGGAAAGGGACAAATGATTCTTTAAGAGACAGATTAGGTGTTATATTACACTTGTCTGTTTGTGCTTAACATTAAACACTAATTAGCATTTGTTTTGGCACTGTAAGGGATATTTTGATCCATAATTGGTTTGTGCACATATATCTAACGGCATAATCTGTGCGACCAACATGTTTCAATGACAATGTGATAAAAATTCAAAGATATAAAACAGCTGGCTAAATGTGATAAGTTACTAATTATGTCATATATGATGATTTGTGATAAGTACTGTTTAATATGCTGTATTGCATTCAAGAATATACAGTATATTTATTCTGTATGTATTTAAAGTGACCACAAACCCAGTCATAAGGGTCAATTTTTTGAAATTGAGATTTATACATCATCTGAAATCTAAATAATAAATAATATATAAGCTTTCCATTGATGTATAGGACAATATTTGGCAGTGATACAATTATTGTAAATCTGGAATCTGAGAATGCAAAAATTCTAAATATTGAGAAAATCACCTTTATAATTAAGTTTTCAGCAATGCATATTACTAAACAAAAAATAAGTTTTGATATATTTATAGTAGGACATTTACAAAAATTTCTTCATGGAATATGATCTTTGCTTAATATTCTAATGATTTTTGGCATAAAAGAAAAATCGATAATTTTGAGCCATGCATTGTATTTTTGGCCATTGCGTCAGCACCCTTGCAATTCTGTCAGAAAATCCAACACTTCTCTCAGAAAATTGTTCCAATTGCAGATGTTTTGGTATTCACGTGCTTATTGTTTTTGTTTGCACTGCAACAACACTGCAAAAACAGAAAAAGAATAGTCAAACTTGAGAAAATTTCACAGAGAACTTGCAAGAAATTGTAAGAAATAATTGCTTTTCAAGCATGTGATGCTCCTGTAATTTGTATTTAGAGACACCTGTGGCAAGTAACAGGTGTGGGCAATATAGTAATCACACTTGAAACTAGTTAAAATGGAGAAAAGTTGACTCAACCTTTGTGTTGTGTGTCACACTGAACATGGAAAAAAGAAAAAAGTGTAAAGAGTTGTCTATGGATTTGAGAGAAAAAATGTGGAAAAACATGGACAGTCTCGAAGCTACAAGTCCATCTCCAGAGATCTTAATGTTTCTGTGTCCACTGTGCGCAATATCATCAAGAGGTTTACAGTTCACGGCACTGTAGCTATCGTCCCTGGACGTGGAAGGAAGAGCAAAATTAATGAAAAATGACAACGAAGAATTGTTTGAATGGTGGATAAAGAACGCTGATTAACTTCCAAACAAATTCAAGCTGATCTGCAGACACAGGATACAACAGTGTCAGCTCGCATTATCCGTCGCCATCTGAATGAAAAGGGACACTATGGTAGGACACCACTGCTGACACAAAGGCATAAAAAACCAAGACTGGAGTTTGCCAAAACTTGTATGACAAAACCACAATTCTTCCGGGAGAATGTACTGTAGACGGATAAGACAAAAGTAGAGCTAACTGGTAAAGGATATCATGGCACTGTTTACAGAAAAAGAAGTGAGGCCTTCAAAAAAAACTCCTACAGTCAAACATGGTGGAGGCTCAAAGATGTTTTGGGGTTGCTTTGCTGCCTCTGGCACTGGACGCCTTGACTGTGTGAACAGTATCATCTAATGATTACCAAAAATTTTGGGGCTCGTAGTGTCCAGTGTCAGAAAGCTGCATCTCCACCAGAGGCCATGGGTCTTCCAGCAGGACAATGACCTGAAACACACTTCAAAAAGCACTCAGAAATAGTTACAAACAAAGCACTGGAGAGTTCTGAAATGGCTAACAATGAGTCCAGCTCTGAATCCCATAGAACACCTGTGGAGAGATCTCAAAACAGCAGTTGGGAGAGGGCATCCTTCAAATCTGAATGACCTGGAGCAGTTTGGTTACAGGAAGTGATTGACTTATTTTTTCCAAAGGGGGTGCTACCAAATATTATGTTTGTTTAAGCTGGTTTTATTATGTTTAAGCCGGTCATTTTGTCCAGTGCATTTTTTGGGTTCTGTGTGGAACTGTATCAGATTTAACTTTTCTTCTCAGTTTTTTTGAGTTGTTCCAATGCAAAAAAAAAACAAACATGTGAGTACCAAAACATTTGCAACTGCAACAATTTTCTAAAAGAGGTGTTGTATTTTCTGACAGAATTAAGTGCCGATACTTTTGGCCATGACTGTATACTTAAGACTGGTTTTGTGGTCCAGGGTCACATATACTGTATATAATTTTAAGATCAGTAATTGTTTTGCTTTAAAAAATATTACTTGAACACCAAATCAAGACATTAAAAATTATTTCTGTCGGAAATCACGTGTCACTGAATTTCAGCATTTCCATCAGATTAATAAATTAAATTTTAAAATATATAAAAATATAAAACAGTTTATTTATTTATTTACCATATTTTTCATCCAAAAATGCAGCATTGGTCTTACCTAAATCTTACTAGGGGAAAAAAAAATAAAATACAAAAAAAAAACAAAAAAAGAAATAGCTACAGTAGATGAGTCATCTTTCTCTCTCTCTTGCTCTCTCTCTCTCTCTCTCTTGCTCTCTCTCTCACACACACACACACACAGACACACATTTATTTCTCTAATTCTGGTGTATTACTAGCATTTTATGGCCAATCAGGTCATATTTATTTTATTATGGGCAGCTAGACAATATTTACAAGCTTGTTTGTCAATCCAGTTGTTGATAGAAACTATAAATGCGGGTGTCTTTTGCACCTATTGGCTTGATGAGCAAGATTCTAAGTGTCCACAAAAGGTCAAAAGTGTCTTCCGCTAAATTGAGCTGAGCTGTTAAAAGGTGCCACTGTAGGCAAAGAGACAGCCATTACCACAGCTGATTGATTAGCTGCCAGCAAAGACATGTTCCTGGGGAACAGGAGAGCCACGTGCCCCTCCATCTGCATTCCCTGCTCTGTTCTGCTGGGTTGCACTCATTGTTTTCAATTGAGTTAGCAATTCAGCATAGATTCAATCAATTAAAGCAACATTGCTGCAAGCTGCCATTTGAATGGAAGCATTAAATTATCCGTCTAGGTATTTTGGCAGCATTAAAGCTTGCCTGGTGTGTCGTCCATAGTAGAAGAATCTTTTATATTTTAATTGCAGTCAATTTAATTTAAAAGAAACAAACAAATAAATAGAAACATCTTCTTTTTTGCATGAAAATGATGGGTTGTTTTAGCTTGGTTTGCTACAGTATGAGTCTTTGCCTTTATCAGTTTTGCTTTCTGACAGTATGACTTCTAAAAAACATATTCTATGTGCAGAATTAATTGACCTAATCTGTTTTTGGATCTTATCATTGGACGTGAAAGAACAAAAAGCACACTAAACCTAAGAGACGCTTATATTGTAGGGGAAAAAAGGTATCTGGTGTTGAAGAGATCAATAGTGAATTGGCTTAGAGTCAGCGGCGTCTGTTAAAGCTTGCGTGGAGGACTTGTTGTAGGCTGATTTTGATCTGGGTAGCTGCGTCTAAAGAGTCTGCTGATAAAGAATTCAACGCCACAGAACCTGTGAAGTATATACCTGTGAGTTTTCCCCTTTCATCAAGTCAAGACAATGAAAGGGCTGACAGGGCCCTGATCTGGCTTGAAAACAGCTGAAGCAGTGGTTACGTCTCAAGACAAATGCCCTCCTGCTTGTGCAGTGGCACGCCTCCTTGCTCCAAAGAGGCTTGCTGCGTGGTTTTTGTGTGTATGACAAAGAAGATCCTACCACAGACAAGCAAACACCGTATCAGCAGAAAAAAGCAAAGTGTATCATGGATTACAGGGATTATTGGAGACGCCACTTCGGAGCGGAGCTCCAGAGCTGTAGAGCTATGCCCTCTTTGCTGACTTGTCAAGCCTTGTCATAAAGTGTTGCCTTAGGCGCTAGCTGATCCAAAGAACTAAATAAAACAACAACAAAAATCTTGTCACAAAATATTCATGATGCAGTGCAAAAAGAACAAATAATGGAGAGTATAACATATTCAAATAGCTAGTTTGCCCAAAAATAGAAATTCTGCCATCTCATTCCCAGAACTGGAGTTTTCGAGTTTCAAAACAAAGATCACAAACGCATCATAAAAGTGGTCCATATGGCTTGTTTTGAAAAGATCCAACTCAAGTGAATCATTTGCACACTAATTAGATATTGTGAACATGACAAGGAGCTGGAACCAAGAACATTTTTGGTGCTGGGCTTTCAGTTCGGTTTGTGCACTGAACAAATGCAATGTTGTTTTAATCTTTTAACGCATTTCTCAGCCGCACAGTAGACCTTATTTTGAGTGTCAGAAAAACTGTCAAAAGATGGAGATGTGGCAAAAATATTCTAAAGCCGTACCGCTTTTGGCATGGAGGGATGGGAGTTTTCAGGTGACAGCATCAGTTTGCACACTTTAAAAAATTTAATTGCCAAATTAACAGAATTTACAGAAATTAGATGTTTTTAATATTATTACAAATTACTGTATATTGACTAAAATAACTGAAAGTGGCCTGGATATTATATTGACCACAATACAACAATATAAAATAGATATAAAATAGATTTCTAAACACCCCTTTTGAATATATACACTGCCGTTTAAAAGTTTGGGATCAGTGCGATTTTTAATGTTTTTTAAAGAAGTCTTTTCTGCTCATTAAGGCTGCTTTATTAAAAATACAGAAAAAAACAGTAATATTGTGAAATATTATTGCAATTTAAAAAAGTGCTTTTCTATTTTAATATAGTTTAAAACAGAATTTATTCCTGTGATGCAAAGCTGAATTTTCAACATCATTAGTCCAGTCTTCAGTGTCACATGATCCTTCAGAAATCATTCTAATATGCTGAACCTGTGATACTTTTTTCAGGATTCTTTGACAAAATAAATGTTTAAAAGAACAGTGTTTATTCAAAATAGAAATCTTTTCTAAAAAGATAAGTCTTTACTATCACTTTTTATCAATTTAATACATCCCTCCTGAGTAAAAGTATTAATTTCTTTCAAAAATGATGCATCATAGGAATAAATTAAAGTATATGAAAACAGAAACCCACTATTTTAATTGCAGTAATATTTCACAATATTACAGATTTTTTTCTGTATTTTTAATCAAATAAAGGCAGCCTTGATGAGCAGAAAATATTTCTTTAAAAACATTAAAAATCTTACTGATCCCAAACTTTTGAAGCTCTTCTTTTTTAATTCAACAGCGAAAAACAAAACAAAAAAGCAAAACATTCTTTCTTTAAAGAAAAAAGTATGTCAATACTGCTGAAACTGGCTGCAAAACACTCTTCGCATTGCAGTTTATGGTGCTGTTGTAAAATTCTTATGAATTTTAAACATTTGCAGATAAGAATACAACCATGAGATACAGGTTACTCAGGTCTCAAATGCTTTAAAAAGCACACAGCTTTGACCGGAGGGAAAGGCGCTTAGGTTTGTGATTTAGTTTGAAGCACTTAATATAAAGCCCATCTCATATTCAGGACAACTTGAATTGCAGCAGCAGCTCACTCTTGGTCCTTTGTTATTTTTTCAGAAGTCTTTGCAACTTTAGAGTAAATCAATATAAACTATATCGTTCCATCCAAGGGGGGGAACTTTAAAGTTTCTAAATTATACACACACACAAGTCCTGCAGTCATTAGAACAACACTGTATTTGTTTGGTATTCATTTGTACTGAACCAAAAAACCTGTACCAAAAAAGTGTGGAATATATGTAAAATTACACCCCTAGTGGCTTTGGACTTGAAATACAGAGTATAAGCACACGTTTATGATGCTTTTATGTACTTGAAAGCTCCTTATTCATTTTAATTGCATTTCTGCAGAAGAAATGAAACTTGGTACAACATGATGGTGAGTAAATCATGACAGAGTTTTAATTTCAGGGCGAAACATTCATTATCGAGGAAGATAATTGTGTTTGTTTACCAAGTGAGATTGAAATTACCAGCAAAACAAAGATGAATATGGTAATTGGTTTACACATGCTCATTGACAGGATTTTCTGTCATTCAGTTTAACAGTATTTCAGTAGCCACTTTCCTGTGTCAAGTAGCTGTGCTCTGTGGGAATTGAGATTGACAAAGAAACAGGTAAGCACTAGGAGAAAAAAAAAGATAAGAGACTACTGGAAATATATTACAGCAGAGAAGACAAACAGCAGAAAGGAAAGTTTAATGGACCGTTTGGTGGCTAGAACAGGGTAACACTTTATTTTGATGGTCCCCTTCAGACATTCTTTTGACTATAAGTTACTTTGTCACTATATGTCAGCTACCAGCCATTAGTACCAGCATTGGTAGACTGTCTGCTTAATATGTGCCAGCACACTTTTTTTTGATGATGAATGTCAAGAGGCATTCTACTGACTGTATTAAGTAACTTTGCAAGTGCATGTGAACTTAGTCAACTGACCCTAACCCTAACCTAACCCTAATTAATACTCTGAGAGTTAGTTAACATAGTTAATTAGTTAGGCAAAGTTACTTATAGTCAACAAATTGTTCTAAACAGGACCATCAAAATAAAGTGCAACCCAAAACGGACAGGTGAATACTAAGACAGGGGCCATATTTTCGTTGGACAAACATGCCTCTACCTACAGTTTTGCAAAACTGAAAAAAAAAAAACGTACCTTTACATGCATTTTACTGCAGTTTCCAGCTGAATTAACAACTAGTAGTAAAACAACAACTTGTATTCTTTTTCACACAGATTATTGATTAATAAAGAGTTATTTTCTTGCGGTTCCTTGCACAATACTATGTTATGTCCTCAAAATGATTTTATTATAGTGGATGATTTGTAAAGTAATACATTTTGATGTTCACATCACATATCCAGCTTCGAATCTATGGCTTTTAGGACATAGTAAACTTGCTTGTTAGCTCACCTGGTACAGCACTACACAAAACATGAGCCATGATAAAACAGCTTAAAGATTTGAAGAAGCAAGTTATATGCTAGGGTTGCTTTATAAAATAAGTTTTTATCTCACGTTTGCTTTTGTTAACACTCTTTGTTAAGGGTTAGTTCACCCACAAATTAAAATTCTGTCATTAATTATTCATCTAACCCAGTGGCGTAACTTTGTTTTAAAAAATGGGTGGGACAGGAGTGTGTGTTTTTGGGGGGTAATTATTTAATGTTCCCAGATAGTCTAGTGGTGGAGTTTTTGTCAGGCGTGTTAGAGGTTTCGTGTTCTAATCCACCCCCTCGTCATTTTTTTCCCCTTATTAAAATCAAGTATGTTCATCAGTGATCCTATATCAAGAGGAGGGACACGTTTGTGTGTATTTTATTTTGTGGTTTAACTGGAATAGATCTCCGCAGCATCAAGCGATAGACTGCTCGCGTGTGAACACTGAGCACGAGCTGCATTGAGAACATTCTGTCACTAATAGCATCGCAACAAATGTTCAGCATGATTTCAGAAACAACAGATTCCGGTGTCAGATCAGATCTTAGTAAACAGAATCTAATATTTCGTTAGCATTATTACGTCCATGCCGCGAGATGTTCAAAAAAGTGGTGGGGACAATATCGACCCTGGAATAAAGTGGTGGGGACATGTCCCACCTGTCCCACCCGTAAATTATGCCTAATCTAACCCTGCATAGACAGAAAGCATCGTGGTACTGTTGTGAACACTCCAAAGACTAACACGGAATAGAGGAAATTGTTGAATAAAGTCATTATGTTTGTTTTCTTTGTGTACAAAAAGTATTCTCATAGCTTCATAACATTACAGTTGAACCACTGATGTCACATGGACTATTTTATCGATGTCCTTACCATTCTGGGCCTTGAACGTGGTAGTTGCGTTGCTGTGTATGCAGGGTCAGAAAGCTCTCAGATTTCATCAAAATTATCTTTATTTGTGTTCCGAAGATGAAAGAAGGTCTTACGCGTTTGGAACGACATGAGGGCGAGTAATTAATGACAGAATTTCAATTTTTGGGTGAACTGTATCGCTTTAGATTTAGAATGGGGTTTACTGTAGGTGGTATGTGATTTTCAAACGTGATCGTTAATCTTTTAGTGCCCCTCACCGGACATTTTATTTCTGATCTGCTGTGATGTACAACAGCCAAGGTAATAAAATGTCACCAAATTCACATTCTTCTATTTCAGATAAAACAAAACTTGCTTTTAGCTCTACTCACAGGACTTTTCACTTTCAAAGTGTCACGTAACACGCAAGAAGCAACATATTACCATTTTGCAGAAATGTGTCACAGGCATATATTTAAAATGAGCTTGGGTTATTGTGTTTTCAAAGCTTTTTCCCTCCTTCCCTGTCTTTTCCCTCATTTAGGGAGAGCCTGATTGAATAGTATGAAATGGGCAGCTCCGTCTCATTCTGTTTCTTTTCCATATGGGTGGTTATCTGTGACTTCATCATCCACTCGCAGAGATACAATTAAGCTTGTCACATCTGATTGCTTAAAGCCAGCATATTTACTCACTGAGACACAGGCGCAATCAGAATACGACTCAGAAATGAATAATGAAGTTGCTATTCTCCACCCTAATTCGGCTTTTTGGTGTGATTTTTAAAAGTAGCATTTTAATCATTTTATATGCACAACAAAACGATGCATGCACTCCAGGTTTGACTAGGCCATGTACTTCTAGTGAAGAAAAATCTTAATGAATACACTTTATTGTTTTACCTCTTTCCCAGACTGAAGTATTCAGTCTTAAAATATGAAAATCTGTCAATAAAAATATTAAATATTGCTTATAATAGACAAATGCAAATAAACTAGAGTGAGAGAAAAAAAAAAGTGTTGTCTTCATGGCAAAAAAAAAAAAACACTCCACTTGAGCTCTCTGCGATAATGCTTGTTATGTGTGCATTTAAACTATTCCCTTGTCACTTGTAACCTGCATTTTTGTTATTTATTATAATAAGTCACCTGTTTGTGTCTCTGAGTCCCTATTTGTCATAAACTGTGTTTATTATGAGGCTGTCAATAGTTTATTTTTTTTCAAGGCTTAATTATGCCTCATTATGCTAATTATGCAACATTACAGGACTCATGTTGTCTGTTGGATGGATTAACAAGAATGAATCATTAAACATCCCTCGGAAACACAGCTAAAATACCTTGCACGTACAAACCTGAGAAATCAACAGCTTCAAATAAACGGTCGACCCTGCTGCCAGAGCTTGAGCTCACAGTGTCAGTGACTGGATGAGCACCAGATAAAGAGCGCTGCTAATGGCCTACTAGACTGCACTGGAAAAGGACAGGAAGGAGATGTGGCCTGCGTGACCCAGCCTCAGAGCTCTTCTCCTGGATGCTGATTAGCTGGCTCGCCTCTCTGTGCTTCAGCCTGTCAGGGGTTCTGCTGAGCCAGGTCTTTCCGGGGCCTCCAGGGACCCCGTGGAGGGAAATATTTGTGCTGCCACAGGACACGCTAATCTTTCGCTCGCTTCTTGCAGCGAGGGCGGGAGGTGGACGTGGTCTTTGGCATTTATGATTTGAGACTCGTCTCACCGATCGAGGATCAGGCAGGACTAGTGCTGCCCTCCGAGTCTCTAATTCAGTTTCTGGATGAGACAGCAAGACCATTTGGACTATTTGGATTACTGGAAGGCTTTACTGAGAGTGCTTTATATCTGTAGTAAAAGTGAACTTGTGACTGACAGCTGGGGTGTACTATTAGGGCTGTCAGTTTATTCAAAATTACTGTTCAAAATATTATTGTATGGGCTGCTGTTGTCAATGTGGTTTGGTCTTGATTTGTTCCAGTGGTTGGAGAAGGCCTGAATTTAAGTTGCTACCTAAATTTATTCCATCTGATTAATCACATTAACTTAATGTGTTAAATTGAAAGGCCTAATCAGGATATATAGTATAATTTCATTTAATTAGTGTTGTGATGGCCTTAAATGCTAGTGGCTGGGTTTCTTGAAGCACTAAGTACAATGTTAGTCTCACGTACATGGAGTGCGCTGATGTTCTAAATGAGTCCTTTTTTTTTTAATCAAATATAAATCCATGTCCCAGTCACATATTCATGGTTAAATAAATCAGTATTCCATTTGTTGAAGCCAGGTATGAATCTCATCAAGTTAGTGTTTTTAAACATTTTACATTTATTCCAAATGAACTCAAGGCAGTACCAATTTAAGAAATATATTTTATTTGTGAACTTACATTTAGCTATTCTTTTTAATCATTAACTATTTTTAATTTTTTTTCAGATCATCAGTCATCAAAGCTCTGTAAATATTGGTCACAGACACAGAGATTTACTTTAAATTTCACCATGCTGATTACTCTCTAAAAACTCCCACAGATCATGTTTTCAGGTCATTTCAAGTCTTATTTTGATATAACAAAGTGGTTATTTCTAAATGTGTGAGTTGTTTACTTACTTTTTAAAATGAGTCTTCCCTTTAATGGCATCTAAAATGTTTGTGTGTTTCTTTCCTAAGTCGTAAAGAAATTATGTTTCTTGAGGAAAACATTTCAGAATTTTTCTTCATATAGTGGACTTCTATGGTGCCCGTGAGTTTGAACTTTCAAAATGCAGTTTAAATGCAGCTTCAGAGGGCTCTGAATGATCCCAGCTGAGAAAGAAGGGGCTTATCTAGTGAAATGATCGGTTATTTTAGTTTATTTATTTAATGTCCACTTCCAGAACAAAAACAGATAATGTACTCACCCCCTTGTCATGCAAGCTGTTCATGTCTTTCTTTCTTTAGACGCAACGAAATTATGTTTTTTGAGGGAAACATTTCAGGATTTTTCTCCGTATAATGGACTGCTATGGTGCCCGGATTTTGAACTTCCAAAATGCAAAAAGTTTAAATGCAGCTTCAAACGATCCCAAATGTGGTTGTAAATGATCCCAACCAAAGAAGAAGGGTCTTATCTAGCGAAAGGATTGGTTATTTTCATTAAAAAAAATACAATTGAAATACTTTTTAATCTCAAACACACATCTTGTCTTGCTCTCCCTGAACTCTGTGTATTATGGTTCAAGACAGTTAGGGTATGTCGAAAAACTCCAATCATATTTTCTCCCTCAACTTCAAAAATCATTTCAAAATCATCCTACATCACTGCAGAAGTGAACATGCAAAGAAGATCAAACACCCTTAACAAAAAAGGAAAAACAGCGATTTTAAATGGCTGGGATTGTTTACAACCACATTTGGGATCGTTTGAAACTGCATTTAAACTGCATTTTGGAAGTTCAAACTCAGGGCACCATAGAAGTCCACTATATGGAAACAACATTCGTGTTTGTTCTAATTATTTCTGGTCAGGTAGGTAAAATATTAGGCTAATATCTTAATCACTACTGCTTGTACATACTGTATTTTTACCACCTATTAACTTTAGTTAATAGTTTAGACAGCATAAATTAGCAGAACTACATATAAATATCGCCAATATGGCCCCGCATCCAGGTAACTGACTAAATCTTGACGTTAGTGCAAACTCTCAATCTGCCTCCTCAGAGGAAACACCCCTGATAGTACTTACAATAATCTGTACAGCATGTTTCCCAAAAGCATTGTAGAAATGCTCCTAGGTAAGCACATTGAAATGTTTGTAAATTAACGAGAGCGCTAAATAGGTAAAAATAGGTCGATTTTGGTGGAATTACAAAAATAAAGAATATTTTGCAAACACCCCTCCTATGTGCATAATGCCTCCCCAACTTAAACATCACAAACACAGCTCTAACACATCTACGTAGGTGAAGGCATGTCTCAACAGGTAGGGTAGCCTACTTTTAATTAAAGTTCCAACATATTAGGAATACTGTTAAAGTTAGAATAGGTGATTTCAGAGAGGCTAGCAATAGCAAGCTAGCTTTGAAAGCATAAGATCCCACCCTCCCTGCAAATTACTCTCCAAAGCCACACCCCCTCCAAAAAACATGAATGCGCGCAGGCAGATCAGAGGCTAAGCACTGACACAATGAGAGACGGCATTGTAGGAGGGTTGAATGCAACACTGTCAGATTACCTCATGTCTCATTCACAAGGTGAGAAAACTACAGTACAAAATGCATAATATTATAATATTACAATAATAATGTCTTCCACTATCACTCGGTCTGCAGTAGGGTAATGGAATATGTCAGTGACGTGTCATGTCTGAGCAAACAGGGTGCACGGAGGTATGCAAAAATATATAGAAGGGATAGTTCACTCATAAAAATAAATTCCTCTGCTAAACTGTCTAAAAGAGTAATGGAATGACATACATGTGAGTAGAAGACTTTTTTTTTTTTGAGTGAACGTTCATTTACGTGAGTTACTGTTATGCATATGTAATATAGAGGTTTCTAAATGAATATTTAGAAACTCGTGCAATACAGGAGTGATTTATAGGACACTGTAATCTAAAGGACAGTTAACAAGAGGATTATCTCATAGCCATAAAAGAAAGACATGAATATTCATTGACACTCTAGTGAATATTTGCACTTAGGTTCTAATTCTATTGTAATTCTCAGCCATTTTGCAGGCCCAGCACATCTGAAGCTTACAGGCTATTAATTGCTCATGCATGGATGAATCAGGAGTGCCTCCGTGACTTCTGCCATTTCCTGATCATATCCCAATCGTAGTCATTTGTCTGCATACTGCAGGCAAGCATGATTAATTAAGTTTTAGCCCTTTGATGGGAGATTACTCAATTTAGTAATTAGTAGAGAGCTCGAAGTGTCATTTTACCTTGTATAAAGGTGGTGCGGCCATACTATTTTTCATATCCGTTACACTTCTTAGCCCATACAGTGAGTTAGTGTGGTCAGTAATGTGTTAGCAAATGTACTGTAATTTCTCCCACTGTCACAGACTCTGTAACTCACTACGAATGTCATTAGAACCGTAATATTACTAGAGTACATTTTACTGCTACTAAATGTATTCATCCCCTTGGCATGTTTTGTTGTTGTTGTACAGCATTGAATCACAGTAGACTTAATTTGCCTCTTTAACAAGACTCTTTAATGTCAAAGGAAAAATAAACAAATAACATGAATGTTAAATAACAAATTTCATAAGTATTATGAAATCAGTAGAAATAGTTATGTGATTTGTAGTGAAGGAGTTTCAACTGCTGCCCGGGTGCTTCAGCGGTCACTGCTTTAAGGGATAAAAAAAAAATGTGTTAAAAAACGTCATATCACATCTCACCTACAGTTTGCTGGAAGGCATGTGGGAATCTCTGAAGACTGTTGGGGGGGTTGTATTATGGTCTGATGTGGCCAAATGGCTGTCCACTTACGATCTCCATGCAACCTGGTTAAGCTTTGAGCAATTTAGGGGGAAATTGAAGTGGCCAGATGTGCAAAGCTGATAAGCGAACATGTCTCTATAGACTTAAGGTTGTAATCATTGCCAGAGTGCATTTTTGCAAACAATTACTTTGTTATTTTATTTTTTTGACCAGTTAGTTGCAAACAAAGCTACAGCATAACTATTTCAAAGAGCAACACACAGCGATGCTTTTTCCTGAAGTTTTTTTCTGTTTGTGAAGAAATCATTTGATGAGTGATTCACTGATTCATTCACTAAGATATCCACTTGTTCCATTCCTGAATGCCTATGTTTTTAAATAAATAAAAAAAAAAAAAATGAATGATTAAATAGCTCACTCATAAAGACAGACATTTAGTTTATTCCTAAAATGAATGAGTGTTTTTGAACAAATTGGTTGGATGACTAACTCAATGACACACTCACAATGATGATTTCAGATGTTTCATTCTTGAATTGGTGTGCCTAAGTGTTGTTTGAGTAAATTGGTTGAATGAATGATTCATAACAAATGACTCACTCATAAACACAGACACTACTGGCAAATATGTAACCTGCAGAATGGTTATGGTAATTTTATATCTCATTTTTTGACTAATACTTTTTGACAAAGAATAGATGCAAGAGTACAATTTGCAGTTTTGTAATGTCTGTGATCCAAGAGCAAAAACTCCATTTGCATGACATCTTTTTTCCCCCCTGCCCCAGCAGCATCCGCTGTCAGTATTTGAGCTTTGCTTTGGCTCAGCACCACTCCTTTGAAGTTAAAGCCATTTCAATCCATCTGTCTCTGTACACAAAATAACAATAATGCAGTCATTAGCATAAAACCCAACTACCATCCGTCACTCTCTCAAGGTTATTACTTCAGCACATGTCCCATATTATTTGCCATTTACAATATGTCAGTGCACTGATTGTGGTGTAATAATACCATTGGATTGCCAGTTGCGTGACAACAGAAGTGCTTCATAATTGAATTTTTTGGCAAGACACTATCAAGTCACTGCTAGAAACGAGCAATTAATCAGTATTACAGGGGAACATGACACATAACTCGCTAGGGAAAATGTGCGCTCAGAAGATGGGTGGAAGGGTTTAGCTGATGAAGACGTTGTGGTAGTTCTGTAAAAAAAATGCCATGGAAACAGCTGCTGCAATTTGTTCTTTTATAGACAGTGTAAATGGCCTAAACATCCTATTACGCTTACAATGAACCAGTTGTAAGCCAGGTTCCGATAAGGCTTCATTACTCCCTTCACGGTATTCTAAAGCTTGATATTAAACAAGTCCCTCACCCTTAGTTCAGAACAATTTATTAGGTCCAAATGTCAGTCACTAGTCCTTATCATGTTTGGCTTTCTAATTTTCAGAGAAGGTCAAAGATATTATTCGGATTGCCCCTGATTGTGAGTGTCTGGGTATGGCTAAATATGCTTTGTGTTGGAAAATGAATGTGTTGATCGCTATGGCTTTAAGCTGTTGGGTCTTTCAAATACATTTCATGAACAAAAAGCGATTCAGTGGAGCTATTGAGTCTCCAGTTAAAGTGAGGATGCAGTCACCAGGTTTTTTTTGAGTAGTTGTTTTTAAGTGTCTTTTTAATGTATTGTCCATTTGGAGACCAAAACATCTAGTACAGACCATAGCTTTATTGTGAGTGGTTGTTCATTTTATTTATTGCTGTAAATTCTTGGAGGGGAGGCATTATTGACTTTCCACACATGTGCTTACTGCTGGTTTATGGCTTAGAGTCTGATCAATACATTTAGAGCTTTTTAGACTTTTAGCAACTTTTGAAACTCTTTATAAAATATGTTGTATACACATTTTAGTATTACTTTTAAGAAACGTGGATGTATACTGTATGTAATAATGTTTTTTCTGATACGTTCACACCTGATTTCTATCTCCATTTCATTCACCTAATGGAGTTTGTGTTCCTTGCCACTTTGGCTTGCAGTTGGGCTTTAAAAGACACTTAATGTTTGACAATATAACTAACACTATTGGATGAGAACTAAATTTGAACTGGATTGAATTGGGTGATAACATTATTGTCTCAGAACTAAATTTGATCTGGATTGAGCTGGGTGATAACATTATTGTCTCTTGTAGAGTTGTTTTATAGCTGAATTGAATTTGTTATTGGTGAATTACTGTAAGCTTGTTATATAATTGATGAACTTTACAGTTATTGAACTGATCTGAACTAACAATGAACTGAATGGAGCTGAATAATGAAAGTCTTGCTAGAGGTGCTTTAAAGCAAAATTTGGATTTGCCTTATATTTGATAAGGTTTGCATACATTAATCCTGTTACTCTCCTGTTTAATACTATGAAGCTGCTTTGAAACTATCTGTAAAGATAAGATGACTTGACTATTAAATGCCGCTCACCAGCTTTTTGTATATTCTTTTCCCTTCCTAATGAGTCTTAGTCACAGATGGTTTCATATACAGGTGACATAAATGCACAAAAATAGCATTCATTTGCCCTGAAGGGTCATTTATCATTTGTAAATAATTATTATTTTTTTAATATCCATAACTTCCATATAGACAACATATGCAACTTGAGGCCAAGTATTGATTTCTTGCTCTGAATGCAATGACATGTTGCTTCTGCCGAGCTTGACAGCTGTGTCAAATTGAACACACACACTTGTTCTGTTGCGTGATGTTACACTGACCAGCCAATTAATTGCATTGACCCCTTTAATATGCTAGCTGTGATGTAAATGGTTTGCTCTCTGGGTGTCTTTAAAAACAGTATCTCTTGTATAATGTAGAGCATGACAGCTTTATTAAAATGGAAATGCAACAAGTCAAACAAATCGTGTAAAGATTTGAACAGTTTTATTAAGTGTCTTGTCAGTGATTCGTCCAAGCTGTAAGTATGAATCTCAAAGGGACCTTTCCTATTCAGAAAGGTCAAAAAATGTAAATGGAATCAATTAAGTCTTGCCAGTTTTAGGAAATGTTGCCCATCACTAACATTTCTGGGTCATATTGTGATGGGCATTTTACTTCTTTTTCAATTAAATATAAGCAGGGATTAATGGACGGCACGTGGCTTCGATGACTTGCTCTCTGTGTGACCTGAAGTCAGCTTGTTCAATATTCAATTTAACAAAGTATTTTGTAGTATTGGTCATATTTTCTACTTGCATCACACAAAATCATTACTTTTATGATGTATTCTGATTAAAAAAAAAAAAAAAACAAACTTTAAATTAATTATGTTTTGTTTTGTTTGTCTGGAAACTTTTCCACTTTTTACCCCCTTAGCTACAGCCCAGCATGCCAGTTGGCATTAGGATCAAAAAAAGGCCAGTGGTGTCCTACGGTTTGACTTCCCTAAGTTTAATTTTGATTTAAATACACTATTGTTATGCAAGTGCAAGATACACCGAAAAATATTCCTTTACAAAGTTGACCCCCTCTGAAAGTCTTTTAGAATAATCCTCACACTGTGCAGGATATTGCAAGGTTACATTAGTGTTACAGTAACTATGAAATTAATTTGTCGATGCAGCCTTCTGCACAGTGTATGGGGGCATTAATCAGTGATCATTTGTAGCTTCTCAAAAGACTTTTGTTAAAGAGTTAGTTCACCTAAAAAAAATAATTTGTGTTCTGAAGATGAACAAAGGTCTTACGGGTTTGGAACGACATGAGCGTGAGTAATTAAAGACAGATTTTTTTATTTTTTGGTGAACTAACCCTTTAAATGTCACATCTCTAGTTTTAATTATGACATACTTGCAAAATAACTGAGATGGTGGTTAGATTCAATACTCATAGTCTGTTTTTACAGAGTGGTTTGAATGGAATATTTCACACTAATGTTTTGACATACCAGTAAATAGTGAGAATTATCAGTTGTGGAAAGCTTCTAATGTCTAAATGAAATGTGTTTCTGTTCCGGCTTGGCCATCGGAACTGGAATACAAACTTGAAAGGAAAGCTTGAATGATATGATAGCTTTCATACCCCAGGGAAATCAGAGGCCAGTGTCCACAATTACAGCAGCTGAATAGCCCAGACACATGGACATTGCATTCACAGAAAGCTGTGATTTTTACCTCTCACCTGTTTTATGTGCCTCTAGCAGAATTTGAAAGGAAAAAAAAATATATATATATATATATATATATATATATATATATATATAACTTGTGAGTGTTGTAAGAAATACTTCATGCATTATGTATTACAGATATTTTTGCACAGTTGTGTTTAAAGGATGAATCCCATACCCCCTTCCCTCAGTGAGAACTTACGGTACTACAAATGTAACACACTTTCCCTTTCATATTGTTTAATTAATTTATCTTGTATTATTTTGTGTGTGTGTTGACCTGTTTCTTGGGGGGGGGTCATCTGGGCCTGTCACACAGAGTTTAATGTAGAACATTAGACATAGGAAATGTATGCCCAATGGGAATGCTTAATCAAAATCTTGAAAGTCTTTTTGTCTACAGCACATCTTAAAGCTGAAATGTGTAATTTCTCAATTTCTGCACCACCAGTGTCCGTAAACAGTATCCCCTCCATCCATTCGTCTCTCTCTCTCTGTCTGTCAGTCAGTCTGTCTCTCCATTCATTCATCTACCCACCGACCTACCCATCCATCCATCCATCCATCCAACCATCCTCATCCTTCCATCCATCTCTCATCCATCCATCCATCCATCCATCCATCTGTCAATCCATACATCCACCCATCCAACCATCCATCCATCCATCCATCTGTCAATCATCCATTCATTCGTCATCAATCAATCCATCCACCTATCCATCCATTCACCCATCCATCTGTCCATCCATCCATCCAACCAACCATCCATCCATCCATCCATCCAACCAACCATCCATCCATCCATCCATCCATCCATTGTCCATCCATCCATCCATCCATCCATCTATCAATCCAACATCCATCCATCCATCCATCTATCCATCGGTCATTCATTCATCCATCAATCAATCCAACCATCCATTCGCCCGTCCATCCATCCATACATTAACCCATCCATCTGTCCACCCATCCATCCATCCATCCATTCACCCATTCATCCATCCAATCTTCCATCCACCCAACTATCCATCATCCATCCATCCATCCATCCATCCATTCACCCATCCATCGATCCGTATGTCCATCCAACCTTCCATCCATCTATCCATCTCGGTGTGACTCATCTGACATCATGAGAACATTTATGATGCTTTCAAATATCATTAATTGTTTACTTGAGCCATTCCTAAGGAGAAACACTGGCAATGTATTCAATGAGATAAGAATGCAATGCTTTTTGCTAAATTATTAAGTGATTTTAGAAAGTAATTTGCAGCACATCGTTCTGCTCTTCTGGACCGGTATTATTGTTCCCATAAAGTATAATATTATTTCTGCATGATGGCTCCACGTCTACCCTTTTCATTTTGAGTCTAATATAGCTATGTAATGGACCAAGTGCAGTGGGCATAGCAAATGACATTAGATGAATGGAAGTTAATTGTTTTGCATACAAACAGCACAAACTCCTTTTTTTGCAAGATGTAAACTGTAAGCTACATAAAACAACCTATAGGCATTTAGGTTAATGGGGAGAAGTAGTACGAGAGCATCCGTAGGAGTCCATTACCCCTCTGCATTTACATTCCACTACTGACATTTTTCATGCATAAATTAGAGTCTAATGCAGGCAATTAATAGACTTCCATTAGAACACTAGAACTCCCTCCATCTCTCTTGCTCTTTCCCTCTTTTACCTAAGTTGCCTTATCTGTCCTCTGAAATGTAGGGGGTGTGCTTTTTCATCACTTTAGACTGAGCAGTGCCACTAAACTGCATATTGCAATCATTTGGAGTCAAAAACGCTGCAGAAAACAACTAATCTGGTCCTCTTTCATTTGTCTTCTAGGGCGATAAATATATTATGGCACATCTTTGCTTTTGTATGTTTATATGAGTACATGATCAAGTAATACAAGCAGTTTTTTTTATTTTTGTAGCTTCTGCAAAATGCACAGTGTGCTTCCTGAAATGAAGAGGGGGAAAAAGTTTTTTTGAGCAAATGTCAGCTCGTTTTTTTTCTCTCTCTCACTTTTTTTTATTGTGCAGTTGCACAGCACTTTTGAGTAAGAGTGGTGTAGACATAATATATACCTAATTTCCCAAAAAGGTCAGCTATAAGATATAAGTAGGCAGCCGTTACTCAGAGCTGGACTGTCCTATAGGTATTCACATAAATATAAGTAGATGCTATAAATACAACAGGACTGAAGCAGAAAAGTCATTATTTTATGTTTTTCCCATATACGACATGAGTCTTATGTGAGTCATGTTTGCTTACAACCTACCAAAACACTATCTGTCTGTTCCTCTGATGTCCAAGCCAAAAATATCGTCAGTCAGCACATAAGGCCGAGGGATGTGCGCTTTAACGTTTATCATGGTTTTGCAGTGCTTTTTTACAGGACAGTCCCTTTGGACAGACCTAAGGTTAAGTGCCTTGTTCACTCTCGGATGAATGAATCAGCCATTCTGGGGTTTGAACTCGGGACCTTTTTGTTCGCAAATCTTTTAAGACTGTCCCACCACCTAACTAGCTGCTAGAGATAGAAGCTGAGTTGTAAAGGCTGAAATAAAACCCAGTCGATTAAACATGGCTGATACATGCTGACTCTGTTTGTTCGTTGAAAAATGAGCAGTACATGAAATTTAATTTGTTCATGTGCTGCAAATATTTATGTATGGTATGAAACCATAAAGTATGCAAATAGATATGAAAAGCACTTTAAATATGCAAGTCTTTTAAACATAAATAATGTGAGGTTCACATAGTATCATTTAATTTAGATGTTTCCTTCAGTGCAATTTAAATGTATGTGTAATAAAAATACATAGCTACAGTATAATAAAAGATGCTTGAAATTACATTGTGCTTTTTCTCAGAAAAAAAAATGTAAAAAAAAAAAAAAAAAAAAAAAACATGAGCATCAAAATTACTTTGCAGTTGTTTTGTGTGTAAAGAAAAAGGCCTTGCAACAAAATAGCAAGAGTTATGTAAACACACTGCCCTCTAAACACATGTATACTTTTCATAACGCACACTGAAAGACATGAAATAGCTCCATTAATCTCAGCATTGTGATGGAAAATCACTTACCCACCAGTTATTGTCACATCGGCCATTCAACAACTGGCCCATGTAAAGGCACACAACAGGAGTGTGTAGCCAGGAGGATGGTGAACGTGGAAACCACTAACAGGTTCCTACTGTGCCTCATCCCGTGACCATAAATCCACCATCATGTCTGTCAATCTCTTATCTAAGATTTTCATAGTGAATGCTTAAAGGGGTCATAGGATGCCCATTTTCCACAAGTTGATATGATTCTTTAGTGTCTTAATGAAAAGTCTATAATATACTTTGGTTAAAAATTCTCAATTGTAGTGTAAAACAACACCCTTTTTACCTTGCCAAAATCAGCTCTGCAAAAATCATTCTGGTCCCATTCTGGTCGAGGCTGCTTTAAATGCAAATGAGCTCTGCTCACCCCGCCCCTCTCTTCTCTCTGTGGATTGATAAGCCTGTTTACTTCAGCCGCATTTAGCCGCTAAACTTGCTAACTAGCACATTATTAGGAAAGGCGATCACAAAGATTCATTAAAAAAAAACCTTATATTCACTTCTGCTGTAAGAGAAGCTGGGTCACAAATGATTGGCACGAACATAGACGGATATATGTAGATCGGGAGGCGCATTCCCTTCACAAACAAACGTAATTCACTGCATCTTCAGCGGCTCAGATGTCGGGAGTAAATGACGACCACTACGTTCATTATTACATCCAGCAACACAACACCTCAATCGCTCAATTCTTGTCTAACTTACATGCCTGCTCCAGCATCAAAACATGGAGGCTGGACTGTTACAACTGATCTGAAGTAAGACGCTCATGTCAATCAACTATCATGGGAGTGGCCTGTCTGTGTGACGCCACAAAGACAGGCATCTGACAATGGTTCGATTTGAAAAAGGGGATATTATTTTTACAGATTAATTAAAAACCACTGCATGGATTTTTACCATTACAGGGTAGATTTGTACATACACTGCCAACACACATTAATGCTCAAACAACATGTAAAAGTAAACTTAGCATCCGATGACCCCTTTAAGATGTACTCAAGCTGTAGGAAAGGGGCAGACCACTTGTGAATGATAAATTTATGGAATGAGTCCTTACCTCACATCCATTTAATTTAATTATTTTATTTTATTTTATTTTATTTTAAAAATGTGAGACTGTGCTTGAGTGGTCATAGTTTTTTATAGTACACACATGGTTGAGATCTGAATTAGAGTGACATTAAATTGCAGAGTTCTCCTAATGACATTTAGTAGGAAAATATCATGGTTCGTTGAACTGGCCAGCCAGGCCAGCCACAAATATCTTTTTCTCCCCCTCCTGATGCATAATGACAGATAGGGAAATGAGATAGATTTGACATGCATAAACAGATGCAAAGACTTGTAAATGTGCCATTGTAAAACAAAGAATACGACATTAGAGAGACGTATTTTTTGATCTGGCATATATTATTCCGCACAAACCTTTTGTCATTGCCATTGAGATTAATATCAGGTTCATTGTTTATCACAAAGCATCTGATGATGTGGCTTTTCATCATTCAAAGATGGATAAATTATTCTGAAAATGGACTTGAAAATGGCAGCTATTGTGCCCCAAAAAATAATGTGAAGGGTTCACAAAAAAGTGCCAAAAAAAAAAAAAATCCTAAAAGCATTTTTATTTTCAGTCACAAGGAGAAATTGGATCTTTGAAAATGATAAACACGTCCTTTGATTGCTTTTAGAAGTTAGTAGTAATATCTCTCAGCTACGTTTTTTTAAAACATACTCTCCTTACACTCATTTGAAGTCACCTTCTGTTCTGTAAAACTCTGTGCAAATTTCACACTTACAATTCATGGCAGCACTGCTAGTATAGCAACTGGTACACTTTAGTTTGGACCCACAAAGTATTGTCTAAGGGATTGTGCATTTTAAACAACAGATGCCAGATGACAAAAAAGTTTATTCTTCTTTCTTGAAGATCTCGGAAGCCATTGGTTTAGATCCAGGTTTTTCTTTGAGAGCTTGGGTATTGAAGTTGCATTTTTTTCCCCCTAGGGGCTCAAGGTTTGGATGGTTTGCAGTTTTTTTTTTCCTTTCAAGAAGGAATGTCAGTCTGTGCATTAGTGGTATAGAGATTTATTACCTATTTATATATTATTTATGTATTTATATACCTTACACCAGTAGGTAGAAATAAGTGACAATATTATGAGTGAGTCATTAAATCATTTATTCAGTTGTTTCATTCAAAAATGTTGCTTAAAGGAAAAAATCACCCAAATATGAACATTTGCTGAAAATGTACTCACCTTTAGGCCATCCAAGAACAGATTTTGAAGAAATGTAGCATTACATCACTTGCTCACCAGTGGATACTCTGCAGTGAATGGGTGCCGTCAGAATGAGAGTCCAAACAGCTGATAAAAACATCACAATAATCCACAAATAATCCACACAACTCCAGTCCATCAATAACTGTTTCAATCACCCTGTTTTTTATGCGCGTTTTGAAGCATCGCATAAGAGAACAAATGATGCAAATGCCAAATTTCAAAAGAAAATTCCTTAATTTGCAAAAAGGTTTTTACATTCACTAGAGGTGGTTTTTGACTTCAGTGCAAAAAAGAGTTAATGCGAATAATAGGAGATGGAAACCTGTTTGCTGAATAAATTTCTCCATGCGAATGAAAAAAGTCATTTGACTTTGCGCTGTGGTACAGCATAACCTGACTAACCATCAGACTGAACTTGTTGCATAGCATCTGAAATGTTGTAATGGTCATTTTAAAACGTTTAAACAGTGCACAGCATAAATGAGTACACCCCCTCTGAAACTTAACAAATTCAGCAATTACTCTTCACGTAGAAGACATGTTAGGGTTCTTTAGAGATATAATATTCCAATCTGCTTGATCATTTACTAAAGAAGAATGTTAAAAGTATTCAGGAAAATAAAATTTTCTTATCAAAATTATAAAATGTTGTGTTTTCAAAAATGAGTACACCCACCTGAAAGTTACTAAATAAAATTAAATAAACATTTCTGGTGTAACTTTAAGGCAAGTAAGTATGTTGAACCAAAACTGTTAAAAATAAGTAATTTCTTAATAGTTAAAAGTGTTATATAGCCCACTGGATCATACTCAGACTTAATACTGACAACAATTAAACCACTTGAGAGAGAACTGTCAGGAGATTTATCTCTTAGCATAAAAGCGGACAATGGTATAGGAGGAATACCAAATTATTGTTTTCATATAATTTATCATCATTTATCATTTACCATTTCGGATCTAACAGCATCCAAAATGTTCTGGTGTTGCTAGAGAAGGAGTACAGTGAGAAGTGCCTGGTTCCCACAGTGATATTCAGTGGTAGTAAAGCTCTTATATCAGGATGTATGAGTGCTGAAGGTGGAGGGCGTTGTGTTTTATCAATTCTGTCATGAATTCACACATCACTGTGTGATGTGATACGAAAAGCTGAAACTGAAGATGCTACCCTCTCCTCGTTCTCTGCATTGTTGGCATTTTTTCAACATGACAATGAAGATATTCATTCTCCCAAGATGAAAATCCCTCAGTGGAAATGTATTTCACATTTCTTAACACTCTTGAGAAGCTGTGGGGGATTCAGTAGAGATGAGCTGAGCAGAGTTTCCCATTAAAGACAAGCACATTTAAGGAGGATTCAGGAGTTAAACAGGACAGATGTGAAAATTTGTCTTGAACTTGTACACTCAGTGCCAAGAATGATCAGAGCGGAGTATTTAGAGTTATGAAGGTCATGTTAAGTTACTTATTTTACAGATATTAATGGGATATATTTCTGTTTTTATTAAGAATATGTTTAATACATTTCAATTTTGCCATTTTTCTATGAATTATTTGTTGATCATTAAGAAAATAATTTTATATTTATATTAAGAGGGGTGTACTCATTTATGCTGTGCACTGTATATGAAAACTATTTTATTCAGTGGCATCTCATACTTTTTTTAGTGATATTTAGTCCCAGTTTATCAGCAAGAGACGATTTTGTTCTCTTTGACTCATTGGATGGAAACAGTGCTTATTCTCAAATGTTTTATGTGATATTCTAGTTTTACGCACAAGTTAAATTCACAACTTTGGATGGAAACCCGGCTAATAAATGTCTGAAAAACTGCATGTTTGTAAGAAACAAATCTGCCATTAAGGCTTTTTAACTGTTGCTTCTAGCCAAGTCTATAATCCATCATTTGTAAAATAATACACAAAAGAAGGTGAAAAGCATCTGTTATCCATTTATTGCAATTAAAGAGATAGTTCACCCAAAAATTCTGTAATCATTACACACCCTTTTGAACACAAAAGAAGATATTTTGAAGAAGTAGACATTGACATCCACAGAATTTTTTTTCCATACTATGGAAGTTAGTAGCTACCGTCAACTGTGTGGTTACCCACATTCTTCATAATATCTTCTTTTAAGACAGAATTTTCAATTCTGGGTGAATTATCCCTTTAATTTTCTCTACTCTTTTAGAATAATTGGTCACATTACATCATTTTCTGCTGCTAAAGTTAATATTCTCAGAAAGTTCTGAGGTCCCATGAACAAAAATATGAAATCACATACTTCCTGAAGTCCTATATCTGCTATTTTCCAGGGTTATATTGGGACATCTGTCCATTCACCATTCAGTTCACTTCTGCTTCTCCGGGGCCTTATTTTGGTGTATCGATGCAGGTTTCTGAAAGCTACAAAGCCATTGGCGATTTCTCCTAATGCTGTCTCATGCTTGTGAGCAGGCTCTGCTTTGAGGAGCAATAATCTTTTGCACATTCAACACCTCGCTGCCCCCATCCTGTTCACTAAGATGAGAGCAGGCAGCATTTTAATTTGGATCGCTTCTTTCACTTTGCCTGAAACACAGCCTCTGTTGCTGGTCAATTATTCCCCCCACTAGATGACAGAAGACTTCAAATAAGTTATGTGGGCAGGATAGCATGTAGAGGGAGCTGGGCAGATGCAGTCATGTTTGTGGGGGGCCTCTGGGGTACACTGCGTCCTAACATGGGCGGAACAAGTGAACTTTGTCAGGGATGTGTCAAGCAGCAGTGTTCTGGAAGAGCATGAGATGTACAGAGGAAGGTACGTCCACAGAGACTACAGCGGGGGAAGGCGGGGTTCATGTCAGCCTATTATTTTAAATGGCTCTGACATGAAAAGGTGAGGATGGCAATTAAAAGGCATGCTAAAAATATGCCAGCAATCCCCCTCTCAACCTCTGTCTGAAGCTCCTAAGCTTGAGTAAGCCTGATTTGTGCTCCTGTTTATTGGTTCAGGGGTTGGCCTTTTGTCAACTCGCATCGACTCAGCAGTTATCACGTTAATTTTGATTCGGCTATGCATGTGTTTCTGACTCTTTCACTTAACCTTGCTGATGAAAGGGAGTGTGAGGTTTTCATTAGCACTCAGAAGCTTTTTTAACTCTAAATGTTTTTGAGTATCATATTGAATATCCACTTTCTAGCCATAATCTTCTTGCACGTACTGTATATTTTCATGTAGTGGACGCCAGGGTCACTTGTGACAGGCAGTCGAAATTAAAATGATTTACTCAAATGAATTAGATGTCTATTCACTAATGAAATTAATTGTAGTAATTTGCAATCAATCCAATTAATTTAGTCTATACATTAATCACATAAGCTATTTTGACTGTAGACGTTAGAATATAAATTGCTTAAATCATATTGCTTCACAATTCATTCATTCATTCATTCATTCATTTAGACAATATTGACACACATTTTTATAGATTTTATCTCACAGTATTTAATTAATTAAAATTTAAAGAAAGAAAGAAAGTGCTGCCTACAATATAAATATTTGAAATTAAAAGTTTGATTAAATTAAGAGTTCAGAGCAGTTCTCAACTAGACAGTTTAATTTAATTTTCTTATATTATATTTAATTTTTCTTTTATATGTTTGTCATACAATTTTTTAATTGACATAATGTCACATTTGCTCCTGACTTCACCACGACAGAGTTTGACATTTTTAGTATGGTAGATACCAGAAATAATGTTTACATATGTGATTTTTTTTTTGTAAATCTATCCATCCATCTATCCGTCCATCCATCCCACAAAACAGACAGACATCTCTATGAAGCTATTGGTAGTATGGTAGTGATTTGGTAGTGTTGGCTGTAGATATTTTATGTTTTTCCCCACAACTAAATTACTTTCATGCTAATTCTGCATCTTTAATTAGCAGTCATGCCATCACATACAATCCATTTTTTGTGTGTGTGTTTTCTGCCTCCACAGCACACTACTTTCATTTAAAGTAACATTTGCTTCCCTTCTTTCCTAGCGAGTGCAGATTTCCCCGCCAAGTCCAAGGCTATTATTCATGGCACTGCCAAAACAATATAAAGTTTTTACTGGAGCACCTTTCACCTCATTTAGTATGTCACACTGAAGCAGATGCATTATTCATAGGTTTATTTTCATTACTTTTCCCTCTAAGTCTTGGACTTTTTTTCTTTTTTTTTTGAATACAGTTTGTTTGTGTATCTAGGTCAATACAGTATGACACAACATGATGAAAAACTGGGAGGCAGATTAATCCTCATGATGTCTACAAAATGCTTTGCGGTGCTGCCTGTTGTAAAACTTTGAAATGATAAACAGTGGAATAAAATGTTGTGGTCATTAATGTTGACTTTTGTATCAATAACTACCAAACTCAATTATCAAGAACTTTACTGCTGTTGTAAATGTAACAAAATTGAATGCATTTTGAATACATCTAGGACCCCATGGCCAAGGAGCATTTCTTGTGAAGCGATAAATAGCATTTTAGCAGCAAAACTGTTTTTATTTTATTATACTATTTTTACATAGCAGCGTAGTGATGACAGATACTTTTTCACTGACAGTATTTCAGCAGCCATTTTGCATTTGTTGTTTTCCATTAGCTAGAATCAGAGCTAGCAATGTGCAAATCTGAGAAGAGATATAATTAAAAAATTTTTAAGGACTCAAAAACTTTGTACTATTTTCTGCTTATTTTGATTTAAAAAAAAATCCAATAACTATACTGTCATTAAAAATAAATAAATAAATATAAATAATAAATAAATAAATATTACATCAAGTAAGCACAGATTCGACTTTGCACTGCTGCCCACCATCGCATCAAGGATCAGACAATTTTGCATGTGTATGTCGAAAAGCGGATGTTTTAGAAAGTGCTACACCACGTTTTTCTGCCATCTAGTGGTTGAGAGGAAAATAATATCAAAGGCACCTTTTACCCCATTGCACCTTTAACTCTTAATTTAATCAAACTTTTCATTTTTATTTAGTTTTAGTTCTATCATGACAACTCTCTGAAGATTTTCGCATGGTAATGGATATGGCAGTGTTAATGTATTTGGTCTAAACAGATCTGCTATGCTGCTGAACTGCTGCTGCTGTTGGTTATTGCTGTTGCTGTAGATTATGTTGCTGCAAAGCAAGTACAGGAACCTTCTACTGCCATACATTTGCAGATATGATCTGTGAATATTTAAGACATACTCCTGCTGCACAAGTAGCATATATAATAACCCGTAGCTGATCTATGCAGGTGGAGCTGGCGAGGTGAAGGGTTTCAGAGTAACTCTGAAAGCACGCTGCAAAATGCTCTAGTGGATGCTAACCAGCCGTTTGAATATAAAACAGCAAGCTTATTGGCTGCTTGTGCAACATGAACCAATCACCACCTGGTCTCATGACAAAAACGTACCTTGGGGCACTTTTTCACAAGACACGATATACGCAGCCATTAAGTACATATCACTGCAGTTTCCAAAAGAAACAGTAAAAGGTAGTAAAACTCCGAAACCTTTTATTCCTTTTCACACAAAGCATAATTTACAGAGTTTGACACACACAATTTCACACAATTACTTGAAGAATATTGTATTATGATAAAAACAATTTTAATATGCTGGGCTTTTAAATGTTAGCATGACATATCCAGCTTCATATCTATGGGTTTTCATAAACGGTAGGTTTGTTTAGTAGCTGACGCAGTACGGAGATGTACTTGAGAGGTGAAGAGCTCCATAACTACAGTTCAAATCTGCACAAAAGGAAGATTCAAATGGCATGCTTGTGTCAGTAAATATGCTTTTATATCAGTTTTGCATTTGTTAAAACTATCAAGTAGGTTTAGGGTTGGGTTTGGTGTAGGGCATATGTCCAACACAATAGAGCATTAACTTTTAGTGACAGTCTCCAGATATTTGAACTCTGAACCGCTGCAAAAAGTATCTGAAGCAACGTAATAAAAACACAGCAATACGTGCCTGTATCAACGTAATAAAAACATGCCAGGGTTCACATATTGATCCCGTATTTTAGCGCCACTTAGTGGACATTTCTTTTTGAAACTGCCGCGAAACCGAAACCGAAATCAGCTTGTGCCAAGTAGTTTAATGCGGAGTATATATTTTAGTATTTCAGCTTTAAACAAACTTTTGGTACCTTTTTAAACTGGTACCTTGGCAATTAGCTGAAATAAGTATATATATTTTTTTATTATTTATGTTTTTATTTAACCGTAATAACCCTGCACAGAACATTTACATTTGTGCTTGTTCTCTGACACCTAAAGAGACTGATGATGTAAATTAATGTTCTATAAGCAACCTTTTTTTGTCTGACGTTGACAGTGTAAAAGCCCATTACCTGAGTAGTAAACTTGCTACTGATCTAAGCAGTGGATTTAAATGCTATATTGCCAGGTGCATCTCAAAAAGGTAACAAAAAATTGAAATGCTTAGTCACAGATAGAGAGAAAAGATCACAGCACACGGGCAACTGTACAACAATGCCCCTAGAGCAGGTGACAGTTAAACTGAAAGGTTTTTGAGCACAATGACAGCTGTCAAAGAAAGCGCCCTGGGTAGAATTTAAATCAGGATTCTCCTTTTCATGGCACATGCTTTTCCTCTGGATCTCTCAGCCTCAGTAAAAGTTAAATGAATGCAAATTTAATTCACATTAAAAGCATTTAATACATTTTTAATAGAAATAAATACATTTAACAAAGAAGGAATGGTAAAAAATATATTGCATAGTTTAGTAGGCACAGAAACCACTCTAAGTAAATCAATGACTTTTACAGCCACAGGCTAATTCATTATCAGTTGTGCTAACATAATAATGAAACTGTACCAGTATGCAATATGGCAATGCAACGATTTTCCTATTCATTGCTTGTTATATGTTACATAACCTGACTTTAATGGATTGTATGTTTTTGTTATCATTTTAACCTGACTAGTATTGATTGGCTGCTTGCATTGTATTCAGGCATTTACAAATCCAGTCGTTCTGCATTACTCATTTCAGAGTCGCTCTCAAAAAAAATTTCATTGCCATTTTCCCCGCCAGTATTATTTTTTTTAGGTTCAGCCTTAATCTGGGTGAAACAAATCAATATCCGCGATTTTAAAGGCTGAATTGATGTCACTCACCTTTTTCCTGGATTAGGGTGAGGAATTTCGCATTGTCTATGAAACACTAAACAAACAAAAAACAATAGAGTTATTGGTAAAACCCAGCAAATGCAACACTTAAGACATAAGCATAACTGCTTTTATAAATAGTAATAAAAAATATGTTGAGGAACAACCTTCTTGGCACTGGAATGGGACAGAATACAGGTGCATATAATCTTAACATGTTTGCTTGAACATGAGAATGGTAGTGACATCGTATCACCCAAAATTTTGCTGTTGTAACATCAGGTCATTACATGTGTGAGAAAATATTGGTCAAAGCCCTGGAACATACTTAATGTGTTTGTTTTTGTTTTAACTATACTGTTTGCTTGAATTGTGCCTTCAGACAATGAAGTTATAGCACAACTAGCACGTCTGATGACCTTGTTATCTTGTTTTGTTCACAAGATGTTCTGCTGTTTATAAGAAAGGAAAACTTCTTATCTCCCAAGAGCCTAGAGAATTTCCTTCTAGTGTGTAGGGTGGTAATTGTAAAAGACAATTTAACAGCCTAAGGTTTAGTGAAACACAAGAACAGTGTACACAAGCCTGTATTCTAACAAAAAAAAGGGAAAGAAAAACAAAATACTGAATGAAAACAGTGTGTTGAAGTCATAGCTTCAGGCCACCAACAGGGTAGGGGTCAAGTAAACATCTCTCAGAAACATCTGAAATACAGCAGTACATACTGTAGGTGTTATTTCTGAAAAGATGTTGAGAATTTATGCATCTGCTACAGCAGCATGTAGGCAGACGCAATCACCACTACAGCATGACGTAAAGCCTTAGGGTCATCATTTTTGAGATACTGTATAGTTTGAAAACACATCACTCTTTAACCCATCCAGACCCAGTGTCTGTTCCAATGGACATCATCTCTTTTCTCTGGTGTTTTATTATAGTTTTTACTCAGTCTCAAGCGAGTATTAGACTGGATGTTGCCAAGTCAGTCTATGAGTCCTTTATATTGAATTGACAGTTTGGTCTCATTGTAAGCAAAAGTGAAATACAGAATACTAACTTACTAACTAAATAAATACTGTGTGTATTTCTTCAGAGAAGCACTTCAGTTTCTTAAAGAATTAATACACTTATATAATAAAAAATTCCTGATAATTTACTCACCTCCATGTCATCCAAGATGTTCATGTCTTTCTTTCTTCAGTCAAAAAAGAAATTTCAGAATTTCAGAATTTTTCTTCACATCAAAGGGAGCCAATGGGTTGAAGGTCCACACTGCAGTTTTAATGCAGCTTCAAAGGGCTCTACACGATACCACTCAAGGAATAAGGTATCTAGCGAAACAATCTATCACTTTCTATACAATAAAAATGTCTATACTTTTTAACCACAAATGCCCATCTTGCACTAGATCTGCAATGCATGTCCACAACTTCACACAATCTGTAATTACTTTGGAAAGGTCATGCGCAGTTACTACTTCATCTGTGTACTTTGGTTCAAAAAGGTAGGATCGGGTGAAAGACTCCATCTCATTTTCTCCTCCAACTTCCAAAATCGCCCAGCATCGTTGTTTTCCTATTTTTTGTGAAGGGCGTTTGACTTTCTTTGCATGTTCGCTTTGTAAACACCTACATCGAGCATTTGTGGTTAAAAAGTGTATACATTTTATTTGACAGATCGTTTTGCTAGATAAGACCCTTATTCCTTGGTTGGGATTGTGTAGAATCCTTTGAAACTGCAATTTGGACCTTCAAACCGCTGATCCACGTTGAAGTTCACTATATGAAGAAAAATCCTGGAATGTTTTCCTCAAGAACCTTAATTTCTTTTCGACTAAAGAAAGAAAGACATGAACATCTTTGATGACATAGGAGTGAGTAAATTATCAGGAAATTTTTATTCTGGAAGTGAACTAATCCTTTAAACTACCTTGAATATTTAGTATACAGAATACTAACTAACTTACTAACTAAATAAATACTGTGTGTATTTCTTCAGAGAAGCACTTCAATTTCATAAAGGATTAGTACACTTATACACTTAAAGACTCATCTAATTTCTAACTTCAAAATTGCCCAACATCGTTGTTTTACTTTTTTTTTTTTTTGTGAAGGATGTTTGACTTTCTTTGCATGTTCGCTTTGTAAACGCCTACATCGAGCATTTGTGGTTAAAAAGTGTATACATTTTATTTGACAAATCATTTTGCTAGATAAGACCCTTATTCCTTGATTGGGATTGTGTAGAACCCTTTGAAACTGCAATTTGGACCTTCAAACTGCTAATCCATGTTGAAGTCCACTATATGGAGAAAAATCATGGAATGTTCTCCTCAAGAACCTTCATTTCTTTCAGCTGAAGAAATAAAGACATGAGCATCTTTGATGACACAGGAGTGAGTAAATTATCAGGAAATTTTTATTCTGGAAGTGAACTAATCCTTTAAACTACCTTAAATATTCAGCGCTTCTGTGTTGACTTACTGAGTAATTTTATAAATCACATTTATCACGTTTAATAGCCTATACAAACAGTGTCTTTTATATGTAAACTAAGGTACAAATTATTTATTGTTGAATGAATATTGAATTACATCTTGTTGTACGGGTGTTTAATAGCTGTATTTGTATAAACAGCTTGTTTACCGTACTATAAACACAATCTGGTAAAATAGTTAAGTAGGTAATTATTTACTAACTCTGCTAAAACACATCCAGTATCTTTCCACACGGCTTACATTTCGCAAACGTACCATTCAGAATGCACTTTTTGAGCTCTGAAATGTTTGGCTCAGAGATGATAAGTTGTATTATACAAATGGCCTTCTCTGTAATTGCCAAGACGTTTGTCTTTATGACACCAAAATCACCTTTCTATAATAATATCTATTCACAAGCCAACACACTGCAGCCAAATAGATTTGGATTGGTTTTCTCTGACACGCTTCCAAAAACCTTTCTTTTATTAAATAGCTGAATGTGCCTCTTGTCTTTCAGAATTAACCATCCGAGAATACTGATGAAACAAAGGCAATACTGAGGAGGAAAAAAAAAACCTTCTATCTGGTGGTGTAAGAAACGACATGGCACATGGATCTAATGCTGTTAGTTTAATTGCACATGGCAGTTATAAAGGTGGGCAGTGCTGACATCTGCCATGGGATTCAGTTTAAGAGGAAATGTGGGAAATGGCTTGCTCTTCTTTGTTGTATAATCACAGGGCTCAGCGTTTTCATCTGCTTGTCTGTCTTTTGTTTGTTTGCACTCCATAATCAGACAAGTTGAAACAATAAGTATTCACCCTTGATTTAACAGACATAAATTACCTCTGAAGTAAATAACTCATACTGATAATGCAGGTCACATACTGTGGCCTTAGTATTAAATGAATTTCACTGCATTAGATAACAACAAACCAAGTGACTCATAAATAAATTCATAAATTACTTACCAACTGGTCCCACACAGGTGTCCTTGCAGAGCACCCGCAGATATAGTTCCATAGTGACAAGCAACATGCTCCACTAAGTTTGACAACCAGAAGGTGTCCAAATACAGTTTTTTCTTGATTTTGAACCATTTGTCTGCTGTTTCATAATTTATTTAAAAGTTGAGTTGAGAAGTGTTTTCTTTCTTTCTTTAAAAATGCCACTTGGTTTCATACTTTATCTTTTGCATTGACATTTGTATACAAGCCAGTACTTTTCAGAAATCTGCTTTGTACAGATGGGTGGCGGGATGGAAGTCTTGTTGACAAAAAAACAAAAAGAAGGAAGAAATAAAAAAACAACAATTCAAACAAAAATCTTTATATTACATTTCAGTTGCAGTTTTGCCACAAGCATCTGAGAGACTCAACATTTATAGAGGAGGATTTTATTGACTGACTAGAGGAAAATACATTTTTGGACTTATTGCTACGGTACGCTCTGTATTCAGTACAAGTGTAACAACACCGGATACTAAGAACATCATCCCTACAGTGATGCTTGAGGGGAAGTTGCTCTCTGGGACCAGCGACTAGACAAGTTAAGATTAAATATAAATATATGGAGCTAAATGCAGAATGAAAAAAAGGAGTGCTGGGGCTAACAGAACCGGGACATAAAACTTATAGCAAAAGCCACACAGGGTCATTTAAATCTAAAATGTTTCTGGGATATCAGAGTGTTATAACAAAGTGAAATAACTGTTCACAAATGGTCCCCATCCCCAACTAGTTATGGCATAATAACATATGGGTGTCACAAACGCGGTCTCTGTGGCTCCCTCCGACCGCCGCCAGCGGGAACCTTCCCCGGACTTTTAACTCACGTTACCCATCACCCCGTACCTGGGACCCCGCCTTCCGGTTCCGGGTCGCTCGGGTCACTTCCCCCGGTCGGCCATTTTAGGCCGCCGCGTCGGCAGCTTCCTCGCGAAGTTTTGTCTAGTTTTACTACAATCCTGAGCGTTTTTCCTTGTTTACTTACCTCTTGTTGCCAACCGGACTGTTCACCCTCTTATTGATTGTATCGCTGCCTGCCTACCGACGTCTCGCCTGGATTATCGTTTACGTTTTGGATTGTCTGCTTGTTCCCGTTTGCTGGTGTGTTGACCTCTGCCTGTTTGACTACGCTCTTAAATAAAGTTTGTCGCACATGGATCCCACGCCTCCGACTCCGTCTGTGGACGCGTTACAATGGGTAACACCGTTTTTTACAGTGTCCTTGTTACATATTTTATTTATGTACTAACTATAGTAAAAACAGCAAATTATGCAAAATTACAAGAAGCCAACCCAAACAATACGTACATATTGTTAAATATATTGTTAACATATTGTTAACATTATTAATGCATATTATGCGCATTTTGTCTGTATTTTTGTATGGCTGTTTGTACTTTTTATATCCTGTACAGGAACTGACTACAGTTTATGAAAAGGTCACTTATTATAACCTTTGAATTATCATGCGGTTTTCAATATTACCACCTGTATTTAATAGCTATCAGTACATTTCTGATACAAGCACAAAGCTAAATTTATGCCATTCATATTGACTGGCATTTATCAGTTAGTAAACATGATTATACCTGATATTGATGCATGATTTTGTATCAGCCCGTTGGGTCATTTTATGCTGGGTCATTTTTAACGCTGGGTTATTTAATATAACCCAAATAGAATTTTTTTTAACCCAAATGCTGCGTTCAACAATTTTATTGGGTTATTTTTAATCTTTTTTACCCAGGTGCTAGGTAGTTTTTCTGTAACTAAGTTACTGGGTCATTTTAAACGCTGGGTAATTTTTTTCTACCCATCCGTTGAGTTGAGCCTGTCTCTGACCAAACTGCTGCTGCTGAGTTACAGTCAGAGTGCAGGATTTTTGAGTCTTCTACAGGAGAGAGCAGTTCTCAGTGCTGCCAATTTGCACTTCTTCAGTGAAATAAAGGTATGTATACGTGTTATTTCATTTTTAAAGCCTTTACTGTGTTGTAAATTGTATTATTTTACGCAATGCAACAGACGAGATGTAAGCTGCTTCAGCAGGGGTTGTTTTGCATGATGGAAACGCCTTTTGCCTTGCATAAAATAAATGGATTTTATTCATTATTGTACTGAGTTTAGACTTAAAATATGTTCTCTAATGTCAGTACTGTTTGTTTATGGGCAGTTTTTGGAGTCAGTCATGGGATCTTTCAGCTACGAGTGAAACGCGAAGCTTTGGTTTGAAGTTCGCAGTTAACCCAGCAAACAGCAGCCCTTCACTGGCTCGGATTTCGGTGACACACCGGCATGAGAATTAGCACTGTTTCAGTAAAAAGCGATTACAGAGAACAGTTGAATACACTAACATTGAAATTATACTTTGAAATGTTACATTATTAATGTCTAAAATGCTTGTTAAAAGAGTTTAAATGTATTTAATATTGTAAACTATGCTGTCTTCACCCAAATAAATTCAATTTGTCTTGTATTTTGTCCATGTGTTCTTGCTTAATAATAAATGTTTATCTTTTGATTATTGCTGTTGCCTCTAGTAATTCTATGTGTGTTTTTATACATTCCAGACCATTTTAAACCAGAAATATAATAATTTTTAAACAATACTTGACTTAAATAAAATAACCCAGCATGTTTGGAAAAACAATTAACCAAACCAGCTGGGTCAAAATAACCCAGCATGTGTTCTGTCCCAGCATTTTAACATCTACTGCAATTACGTTTTTGCATGTAGTTTCAAACTTGAGCAGTATGAACTTTAAATGACATTTAAATTTTTTTGAGGGAAGGTCTTGTCGTCATTTTTACACTTTGTACTGAGCCTGGTGGTCAGCTGTCCATTCCTCTTACAGTACGCCTTTCCTCTTTCATCAAGATGGGACATTTGAGGGACGGCATCATTTCTCACTGCCTAATCTTGACACCCCCAATTATTGCCGCTCCTGCCTGCTAAAGATTAGTCAAAAGCCTCAGTGTCCTGAGGCAGGCCATATTTTCACAACCCTGTCAGTTTCATAGTGCTATAAATCAGTATAAGGTCAGCCAAGAGCCACACGGTTAAAGAGAAACAGGCCTGGGGTTAATTGAAAGACTTTGTACCTGGCATCTCCCTCACTTTCGACACCACCAGAGTCCCAAGCGCCGAAACAGTCGGCTAGGTGTTAAAGCCATCATGCCATTTAATGGGATCCTCTTCATGTAATGTGAAAAGCTTTTACCAGGACACCCTTTCAAATGATGTGTCTGTAGCTAGAAGGGGTCTCGTTGCAGACATTTCCCCCCGGCCTGAGATGAGCCCGCTTTAGTGATTCTGTGACTTGGCTGTGCTTGGGTTTGCTAAGACAAAGCAAGGACATGGAGTAATATAAAAACTGTCAGTTTACATGACGAAGTGGTGTTGTGCGAAATGATTCTAACAGTGCATTGTTAGAGAGGCGCGTTTTGCTGCCGCCATGCTCAATAAAGCTAAATAAAAGTGCAGATAAAAGGGCCAGATAGAATATGATGCTGCAGCCACATGGTGGGGAAAGCGGTCGCTGATCCATGGCCTCTATTATAGCCTGTGTTTAGTGACACAAATGCTCTCTCTTGTTGTTCCTTTCACCCTTGAAGACTTTAGCCCCTGTGTCTGTCTGTGAAACACATTTAGGCCCACAGAGTCAAGATTCTGCATCTTTCTTCCAGTGCTATGCGATGTATACCATATTGATATAAAAAAGCAAAAACAAAGAAAATAAATTCCCTTTCCCCCCGCCAAACACCATAAAATGCATTAAACATCACATTAAAACAAGGTTTCCCAAACTGGGCTTAATAAAGGAACTGCAGTGTGTTTGTGAGTTGATAAAAAGCTAATCATTAATTAAACCTGCATGTCAGTGTGACCATTAAGTGATATCAAACTGTAAACAAGCAAATGTGTTGTTAAATTATTGAAATATTAACTTCCTCAGAGATATTTCAAGAAGTTGTTGTCAAAGTGGTTTTGGTTGACAAAACATTTGGGAATCCATTTAAAAGAAGAGCTAGCGAGAATCGATAAATTATGAATTATTATGAATTATTTACTGCCATTGTGTGAATCATACGTAATCACGTATTCCATAAAAAAGTAACTGCAATCTGATTATGAGCATTGTAAAATGTAACATACTCTAAATACGAGTACTTGATTTTTGGATTCTGATTACATACATAGATAGATAGACAGACAGATAGATAGATAGATAGATAGATAGATAGATAGATAGATAGATTAGCCTTTATGAAATGCTACGTGTGTGTATATGTGTACATCTGATATAGTTTCTTTTTATGTAACTTTTCCACGCTTCATTCATATATTCAAGTGTAGTCATATTTTTATTTTATTTTGTTTTATTTTTGGCCTTCTACAGAAGAATCAAATAAGAGGAGCTTTTATATTTCAATTTACATGTGTAATAAATTTTTCGCTTGTTGTGCTTGTTCCACAGATGCAGTTTGGTTTGATCAGCAGATGTTCACAGTCTTTAGCTTTTTGTTCTCTCTCCACGTATGTCTATTCGGACTAGCCATGATGGATGAAAGCCTCCCTGAGCTGGGCCAGTCGCCAGCTGACTGTGGGGAATGGATTCACCCAGTGTCACCGTGATTAGCTCCAGCGCTGCAAGCATGTTTGAACGCCAGGCACAGGCACATAGCTCCCTCTGTCTCCTGCATCCAGGAATCCAGGTGTATGCAAGAGTGAGCAATAGCAACTGTGGATGCGGGAATGAGCTTTGTGTGTATGTTACAGCACTAACCAGAGGGAACCAGAGAGTCAGGACCACAATTTTCTCACATAGCCCGACTTTGGACTTGTGGCATGATGTCTAGTCCAAACTGCTGCTTATTCTGTCCAAGAACAGCCCACTTGAGACAGGATGAGACAGTCTGAAAGACATGTACAGTGACTGGAAATATAATATATATGAAAATAATGAAGAGCCATTTTTGTGTTCAATATGCATGCAGCCGGTCAGTGGACGAACTGTGGGCGGTCTGTGGGTGTGCTGCCTGAAGCTGAGAGTAGAGCCATGGTGCTGGCCATCACAGCCTGATCCTGTCTCTTTATTTGCATACTGCAGCAGCTCATCAAACGAGGTATGGGTGACCATCAGTACCCACACACATCCCCCTCACCACACTGACCCTGCAGCTCTCCTCATTACTCACTGGCACTAGAAGCATCTCTTCAACAAAATAAAACAGCTGCTGTGGCTCCTCCAACCAATTTTTGAAACAGAACAGATTACTAAACCTTTAGACAAAATCATAAAAAAAAAAAATGGATTTGCATTTTATGTTGCATATTATATTTGATACATCAGGCTTTTATGGCCCAAATACAACAGTATGGGTTAGTGAAAATATGAAGCTCATACTCAATTAATTAATTGATTAATTAATAATCATAATCATAATAATTATCTATTTAAAAATTAGATGATATAGCATAATAGCAGACTGTTTGAATTGCATACTGCATGAAATACATATAAATATACTGTAAGTTGTCAGTGCAGACACTTATTATTCCTCCCAAAATATAGTAAGGTGATATTTAAATGCTTGGTTTTATGATCAAAGCTCTGGAGTTTATTTTAGTGGCAAAACATATTATAATGCAATGCAGTGCAATGATTGAGAGATGTACAGATAAACTTTTCAGAAGCCTGTTGTATATTTGATACTTACAGTGCCTTGCAAAAGTATTCATACTCCTTCATTTTTTTCACGTTTTGTGTTGCTGCCTTGTGTTAAACTGCTTTAATTTACTTTTTCCCACATCAATCTACACTCCATACACCATAATGACAAAGCAAGAACAGAAAAAAGCACTGAAATAAGTACATTGCATAAGTATTCATACCCTTAACTTGGTACTTAGCTGAAGCACCTTTACAGATGTCACATGGACTATTTTAACAATGTCCTTACTACCTTTCTGGGACTTGAATGTAGTAGTTGCATTGCTGTCTATGCAAGGTCAGTAAGCTCTCAGATTTCATCAAAAATATCTTAATTTGTGTTCCGAAGATGAACGAAGGACTCACGGGTTTGGAACGACATGAGGGTGAGTAATTAATGACAGAATCTTTAAGGTGGACATTTGTAGAATGAAACTAAAAGGCTTTTTACTTAACTTTTTTTGATCAAAGTTTTGATCATGTTGATCATTTAGAGTTTGGCCAATCTAACATGATACAGAAGGCTTTACTCACTGGGTTAAAGCAGGTTTGCTATTGCATCTATGTCTTCTGTTTAATTAGCACCAGCCTGGTCTTGCAGCTTCTGACAAACTTCAAAGTTTGCTGGCCTCCAAGGTCTGTGATTGCTTAAAGCATGACATGTGTGGCGGAGGGGATGATTAAGAAAAATTAGCTCCTCTCACAGCGCTGTTGGAGAGCTCAAGCCCGAATTACTGGCTTTGAATCTACATTTAGGCCAAAGAGGGTCTCAAGATAGTTGTTTTCAGGGAACGATCATAAGTAATAGCTGAATATTATACAGAGGGAAGTGGACAGCATGTTTTCTTGGGAAACCATGCATGATGATATTTTTCAGAGGTTTTGAGGTTACATTATTGCGACAGGCGCTGAGGGTTCATCTAGCTAAAATATTTAAGCAACATGCCACAAGAGGCCGTGTTAAAATCACTTTAATGCACTGCCTTTCAGGCTTATGGCTCTTATAAAATGGTGGCACATAAAGCATAAATATGATTATAGACACTAATGTCAATAAAAGTGGCATTTGATATTAATTATAATCACAATAAACATTTCTTCTCCCAAGAAATACAAATCATTAGGATAACTGTAGGCTTGCTACTGTTTCTTGCAACATACATTTAAAAATTTAGTGTGTGTATATCTGCTGTTTTAGAAGATTTGATTTTAAAAACTAAATTTATTTAAAAATAAATGCAGACCCTGCTTTGCTTCTTAGTGCCTCTGCATTTGCGATGAGTACAGCGTATTTTCCTCAGGTAACCATTTCTAGACAGGGAACAGAGGTTAGAGAAGGGTAAGACAAACTTTCAGATTAATAATGTAGATATGGATGGACAATGAGGAGTGTTGTTTTTACTTTTAGTGTTGCTTATTGTAAAAATGTGAATTCTTAATGTCTTCCTGTTTTTTTGTTTTTCTTTCCTGCACTGCAGTTTACATACCAAATGAAACCCAATCATTTATTGTGCAGAAAAAGTATTGTGTGAGTTCAGCTGTACGTCTGGCTCAAGATAGCACCAAGGACGTGCCCTTGTGTTGGAAACTGTTAGTTGGGTGATTTAGTGTTGTGCAGTGCTGCTCTTCAGATTTTTCCAAGCCCAGACCGATTCTGTATCCAGAACTCAGCAGAAAACACAACGGAGGAATCCCTTGTGTTTATTTCTTAAATATTTTGAGTAATTTTAGCATGCTTTCAGCCACAAACAGTGTTTTAACCATTAACCAAGTGTAATCCATTCTGCATAGATATGCATGAGACAGTTTATTGTGGTCATATCGGTATTGGCCAATAAATTCTGTGATCCCTGTTGAAAAAAACAGCATATAATGGTTAGGTATGTTTTGAAGCATGGCAGCTGGTTTGAGCTGGCTTAAGCTGGTCCTTAATTGGTCATGAGTTGGTTTAAGCTGGTCCTGAGCTGGTTTAAGATGGTCATTTGCTGGTCCTAAGTTGGTCCTAAGCAGGAGCAGCTCATAACCATCTTAGAACCAACTCAGGACCAGTGTAAAGCATCTCATGACCAACTAAGGGCCAGCTCCGTCATTAATGAATAACTACACAGGAACAAAGGACTAATGCACTATTAACATTCTAGTAACTACTATAAACTAACAGGAAACTCTAACTAATGAATGAGTAAGTCATAGCACTCAGTTGAACTTGGTAGTTCACTATTTGCTAATCAGTAACTACTATTTTTTTCATATCTCCCAGAGAACAATGCAAATGAATAATGGAAATAATGTGAATAATGCAAAATGTATAGTTAATTCTAAAGTGAAGATCATGGTAAACCCCTAGTAATGACACAGATATTACCAAATATGACCCTGGACCACAAAACCAGTCTTAAGTCGCTGGGGTATATTTGTAGCAATAGCCAAAAATACATTGCATGGGTCAAAATTATTGATTTTATGCCAAAAATCATTAGGAAATTGAGTAAAAATCATGTTTCATGAAGATATTTATTAAAATTCCTACTGTAAATATATCAAAACTTATTTTTTGATTAGTAATATGTATTAGTTAGAGCTTCATTTAGACAACTTTAAAGGTGATTTTCTCAATATTTTGATTTTTTTTTTTTTTTTTTTTTTTTTTTTTTTTTTTGCACCCTCAGATTCCATATATTCAAATAGTTGTATCTCAGCCAAATATTGTGCTATCCTAACAAACCATACATCAATGGAAAACTTGTTTATATATGACTGGTTTTGTGGTCCAGGGTCACAAATACTTCAGAGGGAATTACTAATTATTTAGATCCTTATTTTAAAGTGAAGATCATGATAACTCCTTAGTAGTGACTAAAGCCATTAAAAACTATTGAGGTTTTTGTAAGGTTCTGGATAGTCATACTTCTGATAGCTTTGGTAACACTTGAGTCATTACTATGATCTTCACTTTAAAATACGGATCCAAATAATTAGTAATTACTTTAGAAGGATGTAGTAACACTTGTCATTACTATCCAAAACCTTACATATACCTCAATAGCTTACAATGATTTCAGTCATTACTACAGAGTTATCATGATCTTCACTTTGGAATACGGATCCAAAAAATGAGTAATTCCTTCTGAAGTATTTGGTATTACCTGAGTCATTACTAGTCCAGTATTCTAAAGTGTTACTGCCAGCTTAACCCAGCTCAAACCAGCTGCCATGTTTCAAAACATTCCTAGCCACCTAACATATGCTGTTTTTTTGTCAACAGTTTCTATTGTGTGTGTGTGTTTTGTTGTTGTTGTTGTTTTATTTTATTTTTTTTTTTGTTTGTTTGTTTTTTGTTTGTTTTTTTTGTATCTAATATATTGTCATTGGCTTTACAATATAAAGAATTATGTCCATACATTTTCCCCCAAAAACAATGGAGAAGATGCAAAGATGTCAACAGAATACCTGTTTTTCCAATATTGCAAACCTTATCAAAATATTCAAATCACATTCAGCTTGACAGCAGTCAGATTTAGGCAAGCATTAATCATTGTTTGACAATGGCAGGAAAATTGTCTGTTTGAAGATAAAATGCTTTTTCCTGAGACCGTGTGGCACATGATGACTCCAGCAGTTAATTGTGTCTTTGTAATTGTCTCTGGAGACATCAATATATTAGCTAAGCTGGAAGCTCTGTGTAAACCATAAGAGAGACTTAATCACGCCACAGGAGGGGACCATGGACTCTTTCTCGGCCCAAAAACTTTGTGCAGTCTCTTCGACAGCCACCAGTGAGGTGGTTATATTAATGAAAGCCTCCACCACACTAGGTATTTATCTTCCTGACAGCTGCATCCCAGTTGAGCACTTATCAAAGGTTTCGCATCGTTTTTAGACTTTTATTTGGGTTACCTCTGAGCCCAAGCGCATTTCTCCCGCCTGGACATCCGATGGTGGTCAGACAATTGGTGATCATCGTGCTTTGTTTCTATTTGTGACAGGTATAGTGGTGATTCTGGCCCATTTTTAGACACACTTGCTTTGTGGGAATTCAATGGATATGTTGAATACATAACATGAAGTATGATGTTAATTTCCTATGACTTACAATACTTACTGAAACCCATAATTTTAAGTCAGAGATGTACCTCCTTTGGGATAGATAGATAGATGGTAAGTAAGTTAATTAGTAAGTTAACCTGGTGGTATGTTAATTGTTATTGCACTTTTTTTGGTGTTGTTTGTTGCCGTTTTAGATTGACATGAGTAAATGATGACACAATTTTCATTTTTTGGTAAACTGCTCTTTTAAGGTAGGATTTAGTTTTTTATTTTATTTTTATATATTGATTATTTTTTTATTACTGTATGTTAATGTAACCTCAGTATTATAATCTACAGTAGCCTGACAGAGTAAATGTATAAGGCTTTGCTAAGAACCTTCTGCTTATCAAAATCCTATTTTCCAAAGAGTCACAGAAGTCATTCTTACTTCACAGTGCATATGCACAAGAGAGATGATATCATAGCTCTTGCCGTTGCGAATGGCAGCTATTTTCCAGTCTGTTTGACTTTCGGCATAAAGTCTGGTCTATATTGACTTTTCTGGCCAAGACCAACCAAATTAGACAAAAAAAAAAAAGAGACTGTCTGGTCGACATGCAAAGTGACCAGCCACCGTTTTTTGTTTGTTTGTTTTCACATGCCTATTGGAGTGTGGTTATTTAAAATGTTATTTTTAGATATTGTGTTATCATTCTTAAGAATGTTTGCTTGTAAGATCCTAAGTTGACTACTGTATGTCCCCTCATTGGGATTATATGAACATGGTCCTTGTGCAAGGTCCACTTTGTAGGTTATCTGTTCTTTTCATCTGTCCTTTTATTTAAATTGTCTTTGTCTCCTCGCCCCATTGCTTTCTGTCACATCAATGTGAAATTGAGCTAAATTATGAATTATCATATAAGAATCCCAAGTTCTCCAAATTGCAGTTTAAGTAAGAGATTTGCAGAGGTAAAGTGCCTCCAAAAGACCATTTTGAGCAGCATAAATCAGTAGAACATAGAGCATCTGTGACTAAATCACCCTATCAATCACATCAAATATAGAAATAATGAATCAACATTTCACAAGGTATCAGCTTCAGATGACACTCCACAAAACGCTCACAGTCTGTCCACTGTCTGTATTTCATATTGCACACAAAACCGGAAAGCATCTGGCAAGCTCTGATTTGAATATAACCTAATCTGATTTGTGCAGCTTTATTCATTTAAAAATGAAAAATGTATTCATTCATCTATTTCAGATCAACCCCTAAACGACATGCAAAAAAACTAAACTAAATGTGGCTGGTTGCTTTACATGTCCATTAGAGGGTCTTTTCCTATCTAAATAGGTAGTTCCTGGCCAGAATAAGATGAAACATTGATCCAGCCTTATTCTGTTTAATCTAGATCTGGTAACATAAGACTGAAATTCATTAGTCTTTGGATTTGTTTCACTAAAACTTCTGTTTTGCTGTAAGTAGGTTGTCACAGAGTTAATCATAATACGGCTACTTAACACAATTGCTTTTTTTACAATTTCACTCCATCTTCATCACTTTCTCCATGCATGCTTATTATGTGAGGTCGAAACCCACAAGGTAAACAATACAATACAACACAAGAAACAAAACAAACAATCAAGAACAAGAAACTCAATTAGCATGCAATTACATGCAAAGTTCTTTGTGAGGCTGCTCCTATAAAGTCAACTCATTAGATTAGCTTTGGTCTCTATGGTGAAAGTACAGAAAATTAAAGAGTAAAAATAGATTTTGACACAGAGCTAAAAAGAATAAATGACTGCTGTAGAGTTAAGCAATTTGTATTCAGTTAGAACCAGTGACTGTGTGTTTGCATGAAACGTATTAGTCACAAACTACTTCAGAATATCTTTAAAGGACTGATATGAGTTTTCATTTAGTCTACACCATTTCTCTGGAACAAAGGCGGGAGCAGAGGGATTTTTGGTCAAGAATTACACAAGACTTTCTTTTAATGTCAGGTCTCAGAGAATGCTAGACAGAAAGACGGTTTATATATTGATCCTATTTAAATGCCAGAGTCCCAGGTCTGTGGTCTTTAAACATTGGCAAGCAGAAGAGGCTGATATTAGTTTCAGATCTCTAGATGCCTTCGATAAATTTGAGGTGTTTAAAAAGAAGTTCAGTTTGAACTAATTATTATATTTTATTTATTTTTATGTTAAAGTGACTAAATAGTTTTCCTGTCATTAAACAGTTTACGTAATTTCAATTTAAAGCTGAAGTATTTCAACTGTAGTCAGGGAGAATGTCTGTAAAACAAAAATCCATCATTTTTTAAATTTTTTCACATCACTTATGTAATTAATTAAATAAATGACAACAAAATAAAAAGCTAATCATTTTAAAATGTCAAAACTGTGAGGAAGACTTATTAATCTGACTTTCATCAGGTATATCACATCTTTTAATGCTTCAATTTAATTACCACGCTAAGAGAAAATGGTCCACGTTCTTTTCTTGGGCCTTAAAACCGTTCAAGTTCTCATTCTAAGTCTTAATGGCACAAGAAAGGAATAAATTAAACCAAAGGCGCTAATTAATTTCAAATTCTTCAGAGGGAAATAGATTAATTTCTGTAACATTTGTCATTTGCTTAAAACATTTATCCTAGACAAAATTAGAAATGAGGGGACGACTGAACCAGGGGCCAGTGCTGATTGATGAAGTGGTCAGGTGCAGTCATAAATGCAGCAATGTCAAAGCTCTCTCTAAGTCGGTCTGAACGGGTGACTGCTCGCTTGAAGGATATGCTGCATGTGACGGCGGAGACGTTCACACTGTGGTCTTGAAGAATGAGAGGCCAGGGACACTACAGTCCCCCTGTGTGCTTGAAATGAGCCTTTGCACCAGTTGCTCCCTCCTTTTCTGTCTCTCTCTTTCTCTCTCTTACCCTGTGGACTCCTAATGACTCTTTTCCGCTGATCTGTGAAGGAAAAAAGAAAATGGCCCCATTTAGAGGGAGAAACGGCCAACCTGTTATTTCTTGTCCATTGTCCCGGCTTTAATTGAGAAAATCAATTTGTCATGACACTTTGCCAATAATGTAATTCCCCCTTTCTCCCAGCTTTCCTCATCTGCTATGTACAGCAGCTGGAGGAGAGCTGAATGGCGAAGAGGGTGAATACACTGGCATCTTACTCTGTAGTTTTGTTTGTTTGTTTTTCTCTCATTTGTCGCCCTCCTGTTACTGTCATCATGCATCATCCACTGGCAGGACGTCCCCAGGCTTCTGCGGTGTAGACGGCCTTACTCTTAACATTATGAAGCAACTTAAAAGGATAGTTCACACAAAAATGAAAATTCTGTCATTAATTACTCAACCTCATGTCGTTCCAAAGCCATAAGACCTTTGTTCATCTTTGGAACACAAATTAAGATTTGATGAAGTCTGAGAGCTTTCTGACCCTGCCGCAGACAGCTACGCAACTACCAAGTTTAAGGCCCAGAAATGTAAAATGTAAAAAATAGTCCATGTGACATCTGTGGTTCAACCGTAATTTTTTGAAGCTACAAGCTAATATTTAAGATAATTAATTACAGAATTTTCATAGTAAATACGGTGAATGAACAAGTCTGAACAACAGGCTTGAATGGTGGCACTGAACAAGGCATTTTTCTTATAAATGAACAGAATAGCCAAGGAATTTAGTCGTAAATGTGATTTGTTCAATTTGTGAGTCAGTCTCATAATCTCATAAATGCTCAAAATGGGTGCATTTTATAGGACTTATGCGGAAAAATCCCCAATTTATGAATCGTTAAAAATGACTGATGACCATACACAATTAAAAAGGTGTTATTGGAATTAATCTATTAGAAGCTGTTGCTGTAATGATTTCTACAGCTTTATCCGCCTGTTTCTGAGGGGCGCTACTGTAAAAAAGAACGTGGGTACAAATGGTACAAAACGTGGGTACGAATGGTACAAAATACCATTGGTATTTTACTACTTTGTGTGCTAATTAGCGAGAGGCTTTTTCGGAACATTTTTTCGGTTTACTTTGTAAAGTTGCAAACCTTTATGAGAGATGTCCTTACAGTGCTCAGGGACAACATGTGCTGTTCGAAGCTGTGCTCCCACATCATTAGCAAGTTTGGATCGCTAAGTCTTGAATGACTGTTAACTAGTTATGTGGCATTTGAATCGAGCATCGGAGCTTGTGTTATTGGGTGTGCCAGCTGAAGCCTTGATTCGAAGCTTGTGTTGTTAACGTAGAAATCGCGAAAGCAGTGACAAACGAAGCCTCACTTTCTCTCCAGTTCTGTGCAATATTCACCATGTGTCAGTTTGAACCCCAAAATCTTGCTTATTCATTTATATTTTTTAAATACCCAGTCATACAAGTAATATGAAAAATATATTTTTTTTTCAGGAAAATTAAATATTTGCCATATACACTTCTTGTGTACATTATTCGTATATAGATATTCGTACTAGCATTTAATGCCAGTTTCATAGGTAAATGAATTTATCAGAGACAGAAATTCAACAAACAAACACACACTCTGTTAGACTTATATTTGTGCACATAACATGAGTCAAACTTTGGAATGTGTGGTGAATGTTTCATCCAACGATGTTCCTTTCACAGGCTTCTGGCTGCTTAAGTTTTTACTAACTACCAGATTGTGCTGTTTTTGACACACTTGAAGCTTTGAATCTTTTCCCAAAACAGTAATAGGAAATGTCATTGGTTTAAGAGGCTTCATTTGCCCATCACTACTGTCAGCTGTTGAATGAATGAGTGTCACGTCCCACTTGTTTACTTCAAAACGGAAGACGTTCCCACTTTTGACGCAATCCCTCATGACTGTATCATGTGACTGTATCATGTGATAATATTATTTCCTAGTGCTGTACTGTATATAATCATACGAAATTCAAAATAAATATTTAAAATGAAGTCTTGAACAAGTGAAACATAAATTTCACTATATGAAAATCAATAATACATTTAAATAGTAATAAATAGCTAAAATAGTAGTTTAGCAACTCATAATGAAAGTTAAAACTTACCAAAAAAAATGCATAAACGAATGAGCAATGTCACACTTGTAGTCGTGCGATATTGCTGTATATCAGCACAGCTGTGATTCGGCTGTAGGCACGAGTGATGCAGGTAATCTAAAAAACTTTTAAAACTACATTCTGTGACACAAAAACAGTATTATTAATAAAGTTATAGTGGATTTGGGAATCCGCGATGACACCCACTGTGAGAAATACCACAAGTGGAGTGATACAAAAGATGAAACAGTTGGAGTTCTGTTATCGCTAGAATATTGCACTCCTCTCAGCTCATCAGATTCGAGGACCAGAAATAACTGTTCTATACTGGTTAACAGTAAAACCTGCAGAAAGGCTGCATTTTTTAAAGTGTTTAAAAAAGGTATACATTAGCCAAAATAACATATGATTCGTAACATCATAACATGCGTGTGGGACCTCATTTGCCAAGACCCCCAAATTTTGCCCGACACCACTAGATGTAACGGTCTCACACAGAGGCACGATATCCCCAAATATATCTTCACATCCCCAAACTCAGTCTCAGCAGGACATAAGGAGGGGGACGCAAGGGAATTTGGGTGGTGTGCTTTATCTGCCCCTGGCCGACATCATGCTTTATATGAGCTCACCAGCTGACACGTGTCAGAAGCTACCGGGGGGAAATTTATTAGCAGCCTTATCTCCTTAAGCACGCCAAACTGACAAAAATTTGCCTCGATCCAATCAATCACACGCGTCCTCCATGAGAGGACACTGGGCCCAAATCCACAGAGAGACCACGTGCGTATTACTCACAGTCTCAGTCGGGGTGACACGGAGAGAGAGAAAGAGAGAGGGATTGTGGGAGGAACGATTGGAGGAGAGATCCCAAAGTTTTCGAGAGGCAGGAAGAGCCAGTCGAATCAAAGCGGCTTGTCAAAGTTGAAACCGCAATCAAACAACTATTGTGCATGACAGGGGTACAGACGGCCCTCAGACGCACAGGACTAATCTGGGTCTATTCAAAGGCCACTCAAGGCAACTGCTAAATTAATGTGCTCCCTGCAAGCGGGGAACGTGTACTGACACTGATACAGGCGTATTAGCCTGTGGTGATTGGCTGTTTTAAATGAAAGGGGGAAGAGGAAAATGAGTGTTGTGCCTTTCTGGTGTTCTGTTGACTATCAACATAGTGCAAACAGGAAGCATTAACACTGACTGTAGACATAACTGCGTGGCGTGGAGATACAATTATTATTAGATGTGATTACAGCCACTGTCAAGAATAGTGAAGAGAGGCCTCATTTGCTGCAATAAGGAGGCTACAGTGACACGCAGAACACAGATTCTGTCGTCAGTTATGGTAATCAGCGGATCAGTAGAAGTACTTGATCACATACATGCGTCATGGCCTAAGGTACAATTAAAAATCAGTTTTACCCTTAATAATGAATGTAGTATAATGGGTTTTCAGGCTAAACAATAAAAATAATGAATGTATAATCATTGCTCCAGCCCTTGTATACAGGCTTCAGCTTCAGATGACGTATGACAGGCGTGATTTACCTAATTTTGTTATTTCACCTCATTTTTTTCTGAAATCTGAAAAGGCACTTTTTTGGCAATTGGAGTATTGACTGCTAAAAAAAATCAGCTTTTCCATCACAGGAATAAACTAAATTTTAAAATATATTAAAAAAAAAAAAACAACAGTTATTTTAAGTTTTCATAATGCTTAGCAATATTACTGTTTTACTGAAAAAAAAAAAAATAGAGAACAACCTATAATGTCTTAAATTTTAAGGTCACTGCTTATTTGAAGTTATCCTAACAGGAGTTGAAGGGCAGTTTTTTTTAAGGATATTTCATTTATTAATTGTATCTGAAGCACAATATTAAAAAAAAACTTAAATTAGATATTTGAAAAAGAACTCTGATTAAAAAGTGGCATGTTTAAGAGAAGTCTGACTGAAAGCACACTCTGCAGTGACCAAGCCTCTCATAATCAGAAAGAATCAAAAGGCTAAGTTCACATTTGCTGAGGAGCATGTTGTGTGGAAAGAGGAGAACTGGTCCAAAGTTCACTTTAGTGATAAGAGCAAGTTTCATTTAGTTGGGTCTGATGGGAAACATTTTGTTTGACGTCAAGCCCAAGTGCATAATGAAATCACTGAAAGGTGGAGGAGGAAGTGTCATGGTTTGTGAGATTCTGCAGCAAGAGTTGGGCCTCTTATACAGCTACATGGCATGGTGAATGGAAATGTTTATCAGAATCTCCTACAGCAATATGCAGTTTCCTCCCTGCAAGCATCTCTCAGTCAGCCTGCAATTTCCATGCAAGACAAAGCCCCTGTCTCACTGCAAAAAAAATAAAGCAGTTCCTTGAAGCTAAGAACATTGAAATAATGAAATGGCCGGGCCAGAGTCCTGATCTAAACCTGACTGAAAGTCTCTGAAAAAATTACGGCTAAGAAACTCAATACAGTCATCAAACTACGGTATGAATAAGACCGGAAGAAGAGCAGTCTGAGAAACTAACTAGTGACAGAATTTAAGTTGTAATCTTCCTTCGTGCTACAGTGGTTACTGTTCTTTAATTTTGATCACTGTGTTCTCCACAAAATAAAGGTTTTTGTTGAAATGCCTTGGATATTTTGACGAACATATTAGTAGAACAGGGGTATAACTGGAGTTTATATTCCTTCAAATTTTGAGAGATGAAGATTAACAATATTTCAGAATGTTCTCTAATTTTGATCTCCACTGTATACGAGTAATCTCAAAGTGCCATTCAGAACAGTTTTGTGAACTGGTTCACTGTACTGATTTATTTTCACAGAAAACAGTTGCACTTTTGTGTACTTTTTGAAGCTTAAAAGCTTCAATGGATGAGCTATTCTTTCAAGCTCAGATGTGAAACTTAGCAAAGATAGTCCTAAAAACACAGTCTGGATCCAAGCTGTCTGCATTTCTCAGACTTTCTGCCACTGTGTCACCATTCTCGAGGACACAGTGGCCTATTTTTCATCACCTTCTTGACTATTGAAATTGTCCTTCGACATTTTCTTCCAACTTGCACCAAATGTATCATTTTTATGTTGAAAAATAGCATGACAGCTTGCATAACAGCTTGTGGTTAGAGGAGAGATAGATGTTTCATTTAAGTCAAAGTGGGGAACAGACCAAAGAGAGAACTATCACTATCAGGAACTGGAATGTCTTTACATGATAAAGAAGGGATTCTATGAAGAACAGCCTCTCATTGTGGGTCTTGAGCATGTGCCGCTGGCTATGAACACCCTATAAAGGTATACTTGGCCTGTGGCTGGGTAATCTGATGGACAGCTACCAGTGTGCGATTGCTCACAGCTGATGCCCCTTTTTGTGAATTGTCACTGCTGTCGTGTGAATTGCTATCGTGTCATTCTAAAGGCTGAACCTCATTTCATGTGAAGTGCATGCACAATATGCCAGTGCCTCTGAATGGACAGGTGCCTGGGTCTGTGCCCCTGGAGCCTCATTCATTGACCAGCATCAGCCATTAGAACACCTGACGCTATTTGTGTGATGGCCTTGTGGCAAAATATCAAACTTTCCTTCCCTGTAAAGAAGTAATCTGTGTGCTTCAGCAGTGAAAATGTCACGCCACTTATATCTTATTATGTATGTGCACGTATGTCGCATTTTAAAGGCTAAAGGCTTTGGTCTGTGTATTCATTTTCTTCTGTCGATTTCTTGAATCCTTATTCGTTAAATGTCAAAGCATAGGGTTTGACATTATGACAGGTATGATGATATATTTTGACAGCTATTCAGATTTTAAAGGGGACTTGGCGATTTTAAAGTGGACTTAATTGTGTCTTACTGGACACAACCACCCTACAATAATAAAAACACTTTTTTTTTATCCCCAAGAACCTAAACAATCTCAGTTATCAAGTTGTTTTGTTTTCTGAACAGTATGATGTCATACTTCTCAGGCCCCGCCCATGACCACTGATTGACTATCCCACATTAGCAGTTTTCCTCCCTCAGTCAGTTGTACGTCATTTTCTCTGCACTCGAGCAGCTGTAGCGACTCCTGACATCTTCTCCCAACATCACTGAGGATGCAGTGGATTTGTTTTGTTTTTGATGGTAACATGCCACCGAATACACACAAAAAAAGGAAGAGAGGGGTGGAGTAAGCAATAGCTCATTATCATTTAAAGAGACATGCACTGAAACAGGGTTGTTTTTGACATGGTAAAAAGGGTGTTGTTTTACACCATCACTGAGAATTTTTAACCAACGTATGTTGCAGACATTTCATGAAGACCTAAAGAATCACACCAACTTGTGGAAAATGGGCATTCAGTGTCCCCTTTAATAAAACTAGCACATTTAGATGCTATACCACATATTTTAGGTTGCATATGTAAACTGCACACATTTTACATGCAGTTGCTTAGATAAAAAGTAGTGTTGTGGTAAATCAGATGGTAATACCACAGTATGTTATACCATGTAACTTATTATACTTAACATTGTTATAACATTGTTACAAGTCCACGAAAACATTGCAAAACCACAGTATAGTACATTTCTGTGTGCAAAGAACATATTTATAGGTTGAATTTCTGGAATTTTCTTGCATGACTTTGTTATTTGGGCAGGGTTTAATGGTGCTCCATGTTGATGAAAAGGCCTGTCAACTTTTTATCATTCCAATGATCGTGGCTCTATCTGTTCATTACCAGAACCTTGAGGAAGAATGCTGACAGGCCCAAACAGCCTCTAGTCCAGATGCACAGCCTCAGCTCCATCAATCTTCCCGCTGTACTCGCCTACAGCTTCTTTCTCACAGATGCACACATTCACTCATCTCAGCTCCAGTCTCTTACACACATACCCCAAAAACACCACAGTCTCTAATAATCGTTGGCATAGATGCAACAACATATGATGAAATGTGTATATAATACTTGATTATACTGATTTATGCCCAGAGTGATGATTGCTTCAACTCAGCTTGAATTTCGATTGAATTTTTTAGTTGTTCCATGTTCTAACTCTGCTTGCCAAACACATCTTCATCAACAGCACAGGCGAAATTAGAGCTAGTTATCCTTACAGATCAGATGGGCCACTTGGAGCTGTCTGCTTGCTTCTTTTTAACTATAGCCTGGCTTTATTTCCTACAGTATTTACAATAACAGTGTGAGAGCTGCTGATGTTTGGTGGAGTTCCAAACCTTTTTAGTCCTCTCTGTTTTCTTTCTGGCCTTATGGTCCTTTCTAATATGCTGAAAAATCTAAGGCCACTTCTAATAAGCTGTGCAGGTGACAGTGCATAGAAATCTATTCATAGCTAAAAGGCTTTCTAAGAAGGGTACTGAGGTCTCGAAGGATAATACTATATTATAGATAGTGATAAAATCACCAAGGTTATCCCATTACATTATTATCATAATACTTGGCTTGTGATGCTTTTTATATTTAAAGTGATACAGTGCAATTTATTGACCATTTTATTTGATTGCAGTACACTTAAAATAGATGTTTGCTACATGCTCAGTTTACTTTGAGCAAATGCAACACAATTCTTCAAAATTTCAATTTTAATTTAAATTACCATTATTGTTTACCAAGAAATTGGCAAATAAGAAGTTAACTTAATTGATTGATGTTGAGACGGTTTTCATTTGTGTTAATGTAGCTTGCTACAACTGAATGCATTGGACTGGAAGACTAAAAGACCAAATGCTGAAACTTTTTGTTATTTTACATTTTTTATGTTTTTTTCTCCATTTCTTTTTTGAGTTTTGATTTCTTGCCGCTGTCGCCTTTGGCTTGCTAAGTTAGGCACACTTAATTTCTGGCAATATTGTCGACTTGATTGCACAGACACTATTGGAATAGAACCGAACTGGATAACGACATCACTGAATCAACAATGAACTGACTTTAACTGTGTTAGATCGCTGTCTCCATGCCTAGACAATTAAGATCCAGCCCCGGATGCCAGATCCCGTCAGAAAATATCAGTTTGTCCAGTATCAGAACAACTCGTCAGCAGAGAGGTCTAATACCCAAACCCTGTTAACAGGAGGTCTTGTCTGGTACCCAAAATACCCAAAACACTATTAACAGTCTTCTATCAGCCAAGAAGTTGACTGAGGAAAAAGCCAGTGAAAGTGAAGAGCAGAAGCAGGAGACAAAGTAATGATGATAAAAAGGAGCAGAGTTTATTGAATAGTCTTAGTTGCGTATGTCTCAATGCTCAGATCCTTCAACTGAAAAAATGTTTGTTATTGTCTTCTTGCATTACTGACAGACTGTTTTCCTGTTTGAACCTATAAAGCTGCTTTGACACAATCTGTATTGTATAAAGTGCTACTGTATATAAAATAAAGGTGACTTTACTTTTTTATTATTATTATTTCCTGCTTTTATTCATACAATCACAGTTAATAGCGATCATGTCTGTCAAGTTGCAAAAAGATACAAAATTCTTATAGAAGTAGCCATATAATTTATTATTATGATGTATTTTTAAGTATACATGTAATTTAATTCCATATGATACATTTCTACTATGAACAGACAAAAATGTAAGTTTTTATAATTATCACCTCCACTAAACTCTACAGTGGACTACAAAACTCAAAGACTACAAAAATGGCGGTGCCACTTTTGACATCTTAATGGCATATGCCTGGGCCTAGTGATATGAGAGCTGCAGTGGAGAGGAATGAATAACTAGAATCAATCTGTGTTTTTTTCCATGAAACTGTCGTTCACTGAATTCAGAAGATTGGAGTAAAGTGTTCAAGTTATATGGACTGGTGTTTTGATTTTAATGGAGCTTTTCAGACTTGAGTACTCTGAACTGTTGTGTGGGAAAGAGCAACAGGAAGATTCAAACATCATGAGGTAAGTAATGATCATTTTTGTTTGCGAGTGAGCTGGGGTTTTAAATGATGTGTTTTGTGGAAATAGAAGAGTTTATCTTGAGTGTTGGTGGTTGGCTTTATGGTGAAGAGTGCAGCTTGTGCTTAGGTTAAGAACAGTAGGATGTTTTTGATTTGCAACCTGATGCTTTATTTAAAAAAATACCTACTATGCAATAGGAAATTACCAGTTTTCCCTTTCTAGCACCTCTTGCCAACACCATACATTAGAAATGGTAACAATGGTTATATTTAGCATGCTAATGTGTGCTATTGCTACAGTAGCTAGTAGTTATCTGTATGGATTCTGTTGGGTTACTTTTGACCCATTTTGTTTTACACAATTCAGTTATCTTATATAGATTCGAGAAGGTATTAAAATAGAGATCACTGTTTAATATAATATTTAGAAAACCCAGTTCGAATCTGGAATCACTGCCAACAACTTAATTGAATTCAGCCAAAGAAATTTGATTGTAAGTGATACTTTATATTATTGTACAGTATGATGTTGCTTGCAAATCAAATGTTTCGTATTAGACTCATTACTGTATCTTTGAAAAAGTGATACATCAAGCAGTACATTTTACATTTGTATAACTGTCCTACATAATATCCAGATCTCAAAATATATCTGACAAACTAGATGCTATGATTATTAACATGTATAATGATAATTAAATGTAAATAATTGTGCTTTTCAGAGTTTTGCTCAGTATAACAAAAGCAGTTCATCACAATATTGTATTGCAGTACTTGTGTGTGTGTGCGTGGGTGTGTCTTGGTGTGTGCGCATTGTACTGCTTTCAATATTGTGGGCACTTACAGTATGACAAGAATTAGGAGCTAACATATTGACCTTGGCAGGCTTGTTTATCTTGTTGTTAATAACACTGGATATGCTAGGCGGCGCTGTTCAGCCTCATATTCAACACCTTTACAAAAACTGTATGCATTTATTCATCCAAGCAATTTTCTCCCTCTCCTACACACTTCCTTTTTTCGCCCTTCCCTCCATGCATGCCTGACTTTTGCATTATTCCTGCCTGCTCTCCAAAATTCCCTCTGCTATTCATGCACATGCACACATTTGTGAGTATAAAACAATCAGGATTGTTTTGCCTTCAACCAGCTCTACACTTTGTCATTAGTGAAATCAAACAAGTTAGATACGGGTCAAGAGATTTAACAGCACAGCAAAGTCATCTAAGTTGCAGAACTGCTTCCTGTTATGGTATCCCATAAGTACCATCCATTATTCCCATGAAGTTGTGCAAACAGTGTTGGTCAAGCTTCTCAAAAAGTCTAGCTAGCTAAGCAACTGGCTACTCTATAGAAAAAAATAGCTGAAAGCTACCCTCTAAAAAAAACTACTTGTGAAATGTTACAAATAGTCTGCTGTAATTTAATTGAATATATGTTTATTAGAAAATGGAATTGATCAGTGGTCTGAACAAGGGTTTGATTTCAGTTGATAGTGGGTAAATATTTACTTCTTTTGGTGGGATTTGTGTTCCAAAGTTTCCTTTTATCGCTTCACAGATTATTCAGTGCACAAATAAGCTGTTCAAAAGATTCAGATACCGGTTGACTGATATGGTAATTTTTTTTACATTTCTAACAGTAGATTTGTAGTTTGCGAGGGTCGTGGAATTAAATAAGTATTGGATATTCAAAGACTTCTGTAAGTCAAACAGAACAACTATTTGGCCAATGCAGATAATTAAAACCAGCAAATATTGGTCTTGGCCTGTTTTTCCACAAACCAAACAATGCTACAGTAGTTCTGATTCTAACCAGCTGATTATATTGCTGGGCCATTTTGTCCAAACTTGAAGGGATCATTCACCCAAAAATAAAAATTATCCTATAATTTACCCATCCTTAAGCCATCTTAGGTCTATGTGCCTTTCTTCTTTCTGACGAATACAATCAGAGTTATATTTAAAATTGTCCTGGCTCTTTCAAGCTTTATGATGGCAGTGAATGGGTGATATTGAATAGTCCAATAAACTGCATCCATCCATCATTGAAAAGCTTTCCACATGGCTTCCTTGAGCAAATTTATGCATTTTTTAAAGAAAAATTTCCATATTTAAAACTTTATAAACCATAAAATGAAACTAAAAATGGAATATTACGATATTCTGTGGCATACAAACTGAATCATGCCATACAAACTGAAATGCTAAGCAGTGCAAAAAAAATATAAAAAGTTGTGTTGTCTGCTAAAACGTTAGACAAGAATCCAGAATGCAAACCATGAATAAGATGTTATTTAAAGAAAGCACACAGAGAGAAAAGCACTCGTGTGTTTTACCAAAAACAGCTGTGCAGGTATTCAGTGTTTGGCAGCATGGAAATGGTTATTATAAAGCACGCCTCATGTTTTTCACAATCCTTGGGGAGACTGACGGCACCCTTGGGAGTCTGGCTAATGGGACTCTCAGGTACCAATACTCCCTTTCCCGAACCCATCTCAGAGCAGCAGTCGGGAAAAAGACAGTGGCGAATGTGAAGTATGTCCCCGCGGGAGAATGTACGAGATTGGAGGAAGGAAAAATGACTCGGTGCTGGGATGTGATTCATTCTGAAGTGTTTTGATAGCGAGTCGCAAGTCACAAATCTCACACGAGGACAAGGGTCCTGTAAATATTGTCTCCAGACCATCCACCCCACCCTACGGCTCCAGACTTGTACCTCAATGATTTAAAAGCACCTTATTCTATTTTCTCTGTTTTAAAGTGGTCATTTTAAACAGCTGAGGACAACTTGAGGATAGTTTAAATGAGTATATTAGGTAACTTGGTACATTCTAGTATTTTGCGGGGGCGAAACGTAATGGTACTTCTTGCTCTGTCATAGTGTGTTACAATTAGTGTAATGTTTGCTTTTTGTGGAAGGAGTGTGCTCTAAAAGCTCAGGGAGCTGGAGCACAGCACTCTAATGATTTAGTAAGGTGGGCACAGGATTTTAGATGCATTTTGTGAGCTTGGCAAACTGAAGTTGCTTTATTTGTGTCGATAGTATGGTACTACAACTTTAAGTTTGGATCTGTGTTTCTAAATGAAAATGGTGAAGTGGTCAGGGTTATACTTCATTCTATTGTTAATCTTTCTCCATTGATGGATGTTCAGAAGTAGCTTTTTATTATTAAAATTTATTGTTTTTCATATTAGAAGTTTTACTAATATATTATTTAGTGATTTAGTTTTAGATTTTTTGTTTATTGTAACGGGACTCCAGTGAAGCGTGTTAGATCCAGGTGCGAGCTTTATTAAACACAGCGTAGTCAAGACAGGCAGGGTCGATCTCCAAACAAACAGTAACACGAAGGCAAGACAAAAGCGTAATCCAAATAAGCAGGCAGAAGGTCAAAATCCAAGTAAGCAGTCTAAAGTAACCAAAATAAACAGGGCAATGAAACAAGGCAAAAACTATGGCAATGAACTAGACAAAACTATGGCAAAAAACAAGACAAAAACTATGACAAAGAAACAAAACAAGGCAATGAAATCAGGAAGAACGCTTGGTAGAGTCCGCACAGGCAAAACAATACTTTGCGATGGCGGTTTGGCATGGCCTTATATGGCTGCCAAACAGGAAGTAACTGTAGAAGCAGCAGAGGGAGCGGTAACAGACAGTCCATGGGTGAGGGCTCCCTCTGCTGGCGTGGTGTTACATTTATTTATGTTTGTGAATTATTTTGTATATATTTATATTCATTTATATGTAATTATTTACCAGTTGGTTCAGTCAGTTTTTGACATTTTGCATTTATTTTTAGTAGATTTAGTAAATTTCTCCATGGTTAAAGGCATTATTTCAGACAGCAGGTGCAGATGGAGAAAAAGAAATCAAGGTAAAGTGAAATCAAGAGAGTTATGCGAGACAGAGTTAGATGCATCAGTGCTAATTAGCTAATTAACCACTCCTACACTTAGGAGCTGACACGAGATGAGAGGGTGCTAGGTGAAATGTAACAAAGACAAAAATAAGTTGTGGATTTTTTTTTATGGATTTATGATCTCTGTAATGAGCTGTTTAAGCTGCGCACAGTCCATATGCCATCAGATGAACTATTACGAACTGCAGTCTGTACTTCAGTGCTGAAATCCAGCTGCTGTTTTTGTCCATTTGTGGTTATTTTAAATACTGAACACCAAACATTAATTACATTTCTAATCATGGCCTAATCAATTAAGATCTTAAGCTGTAGAAATATTTGTGCAAGCTAAATGCAATTAGTTAACCTTAAAGAGTGCTTTATTTGATCGCAACGGCAGAATTAGCACAGTTTCAGTAAAAAGCGATTACAAAGAATGGTTGAATACACTAAAATTAAAATTCTACTTTTAAATGTGACATTTTTTTTTGTCTAAAATGCGTGTTAAACAAGTTTAAATGTATGTAATATTATAAACTATGCTGTCTTCACCCAAATAAATACAATTTGTTTTGTATTTTGTCCATGTGATCTTGCTTAATAAATGTTCATCGTTTGATTATTGCTGTTGCTTCTAGTAATTCTGTGTGTTTTTATAAGTTCCAGTCCATTTTAAACCAGCAATATAATCATTTTTAAACAATAGTTGACTTAAATAAAATAACCCAGCATGCTTGGTAAAACATTTAACACAACCAGCTGGGTTGCCAAATAACCCAAGTTGGGTTGTTTTTAACCCAGCATTTTTTTGAGTGTTCTATTGTCTTTGAAATAGTGTTGTCAAAAATACTGACATCGAACATTTTAAAATTGTCAGTTGTGTCACAACATTACTGTTTTTACTGTATTTTTGAACAAATAAATGCAGGCTTGATGAGCATAAGAGACTTTAAAAAACTTTAAAAATCTTACTGATCCCAAACTTTTTAACAGTATACACTACCGTTCAAAAGTTACAACACTACAAGTGTGCATTCAATTAGGAAGTTAGGAACACTTCTTTTTCACAAGAGTGGAGTGCAAGACGCTTATGTAAAATGTTACTGAGCTTGAAAATCGGACCAGTTCATACAATTTTGCTTTCTAGACATCCTGATTGCAGCGAAAAGGTCTCTCCCTACCTGCTGAACCCATGATGAAAAGGAATCAATCATTAAGATATGCATTAATTTGGCAGTTGAAACAGAATTAAAATTAATGTATGTTAAAACAGCATTACTTATTCAAACCTTTCAAAACGCTCCTCGTTGAGTGAGCAAACGTTGCAGCTGTTTGAGGGATCTTTCTTCTTTACGGGGTTCCATGAAAAATGGATGATTTTGACCTATTTAATGCAAACGCATGGAGGAGGTTAAAGCAAATAAAGAGCCTTTCCGTGTTTGTTTGGCCTCCTCGCCGTGCCTCCAAACTCCTGTGAAGCTTTCGGAAGTAAATGTCATAAGTGCTCAGAAAAACAAGCAAAAAGAAAAGACCTTCACTTTATTCTCATAGTGGCTTGGGTGCATTAAAAGATTATGTGAAGGATTCAAAGTTAATAATTTTCTTTTCTACTTCAGAGGAGTCAACATATTTTAATCCTGGTTGATTGACTTACAGTACTTTTGTGATTTGTACTGTACCCAATTCATCTTAGTATGCGCTGCAGGGTCAGTGAGAGCATTTTTCTGCTTTATAAATATCTCAGGAGTAATAGACTAGCTGATGTTGTACATGTTCTACAAATGCAGTTCTTAAGTAAAGATAAACATTTTCTTTGTATTTAGCTATACTAAAGCCACAGTAAAGTCATAATTTTATCATTTATCATCAATCTCTCATCTGTTTTTTCTATTTTTCTATTCTCATATGTTAATATTGTCATGGTGACAATTGTTTTGGGGGTGTACTAGAACATGCTTTCATGCTTGGTGGTTCAAAAAACGCATTATTTTTAACATAATTTACATTATTACAATACATTTCCCCCAGCCTGGAACAAATGACTTGATTAGTTCCGGGTTCTACCTTGACATCATTGCATGTGGAAAACAAATGTTGTTGAGGAGCCATTTGTTGTAGTTCTTGAAAATGGATTTATCTCCCTTTGGAGTGGACTTTGAGATTTGTAACTTTGTAGATCTTTTTTATGCCCAAAGATACACACCGCACACTTACTAAAGTTCAAAAAATGAAAAAGCATAATAGGACCCCTTTAAGAAATGTCTTGTCAGTTTCTTTGCTTTTTTATTCTCATTTAAATTATTTCTTTTAAAACAACTGTTTTTTCTGCAATAGTGAGAATTGTAAAACTAAACATTTTGTTATTGTTGCTTTTTTTTTCTTTTTTCTTTTTTGAATAAATGCATTCCTGTAAAAATCTACTAGATTACATTTTAGAGTGAATTTGATTCAATGAAGTATGTGCAACAGTATTTGAAAGTATTTCATTTTATTTTTTATTTATTTATATTTATTTTTATATTTAACATAAGTGTTGAAATTAAGTATTAATTCATATGGTTTTAAGCATAATAAATAAAGATAAAAGCTCAATATTGTTTAATGTTGGGATTTAAAACCATTTCAGTTAAACTGGATCAGTATTGTAGAAAAGAAAGAAGCTGTCACTTAGACTTGAAGAGTATGTGAAGAGCACATATTCACTGCTGTACTCAATGACCATTTATTACTTTGCCTCTTCCATGGTAATATTATATGGCTATCTAGTTATTAGTTATTAGCTACCTTTAATTCAGTGATGTGTCACAAAAATCCATGAAATTGAATAAATTGTTCCTGTCAAGGAACCATATAAAATCACTTTGCGGCTTCTTAATTGGGTCGCTTAAAAATAACTTTCTATTCTGTGATGTTGCAGTTATTTGATTAAATGTTTATGTAACTTAATTGATTCATGTCGAACCGAAGTACATGAATAAATCACGTAATAAATAAAATGAATAACATGAATAAAACATTATTTTTTATAGTGTCATTTTGATCAGATATCATCATCTTTCTGTGAATTAATAGAATGATAAAATGTAAAGATTCTTACCAAGATGACAACCGTGCTGACATTAAAATAAAATAAAAAGTAATACACATTTTTTTTTTTTTTTTTAGATGCAGCAGTAACTGGGTTTCTACATCCTAAAATAAATTTAATTGAATTATTCTATGAAAAGAATCCTGCACAAAGGTTTAATATGGAGCTCTCTGGGACTTCAAAGTAAAAAATATTTAGACCTTGTAAACACAGTATATATCTTAACAATAGCAACATTCTTTATTGTTGCAAAACATCTTCAGTGATAACCTCAATGCTCTAAAAGAAAGAAAGAAAGGAAGAGAAAGAAAGAAAGGAAGAAAAGGATATTCAATATGAAAAAAAAAAAATAATGTAGGGTCAGACTTTTGTAGTATTTTTATAGCATGAGACTCATAAAATGTCATGTTGCCTTTGCATAACTCATACACTTAATCCTGGTTAACATTTCCTGCAATTACATCACATCCTCTTTTAATTAGAAACTTGAGCTTTGTGCCGCACAGTGGAAGAGCGCTGGAGCTCAAACTTCAAGGCTTTCCCCCAGTGTCTTACAATCTTCAAAATGTGTCAGCATGTGATCTGTGGTTGAAACTCAGAATGTTTGTCTGGACATGACGCTGTAATGTCTCTAAATAAAAGATCGTTTTTTGGGATTAAGTGTATTTATGCTCATAAATGACTTATGTCCTTGACAAGGTTTACAAAGTTTTTCATTTGCATTGCGGTCACACAGCTCCCACATTGTAAAAAAATTCCTAATTAATCCTTTTAAAGTTAGTTTAATTCCATGCGGTAAATGATGTATTTATAGAATATATTAGATAAGCGTGTCAGACTGCACATCCCATTGGAAATTCAATACATGCTAGAGTTTTAATAAGAAGTGCATATTGTATAAGCCTGTATAAGTCTGACGTGAGAATGTCATGAGGTATTTCATTGCTAATAATTAATGTGCTAAGGTAGACGTTGGTGTTGTCATGACAGCAGAGTTCTTTTATTTGTATTATTATGTGATTTAATTATTTTAATAAAAAGTATAATGGGTGATATTTAGATAAAGTATTCTACGCATGTATCTTATTTATACAGTATGTAATGAGGACATATTGAAAAGTGTTCCTTGTCCTTTGTCTAAGAAAAGTTTCTCTTGTTTCTTTACCCTTTAGAACATGTTAATATTTATTTCTCTGCATTCTGCAACTGTTGTGTCTCATAGACATCTGGCTGTATGAATAGATTTGCAGAGTCGCACCATCATGTGTTGTCACATTATCTCCGGATGGCTTAAAAGGCAAAAGGACAGGTCATACCTGCAACTTAAACCACCGTATTGGCAAAGGACCATCCAAAACAGAATTAGAAACTCTCGCCTACATGTCAATTAGGGATAGGTTTATCTGACGTGCACTGTAAAAATGATGAATTCTCAAAGTTGTAAATACACCATTTACGCCATACGTCTACAAGTATTACTGCACAGACTCATAGTTATAGTTATAGTTCTGTAGTATGAGTAGTCTAAAGGGATAGGTGTCTCGAGTTGTTAGGCCTGCTCTACGCAGGTCGAGGTTATGGAACAGTAATTTGCTCTGTAGGAGCTTAAATCTGGACTCTCTCACCTGTTTCCAGCTTTAATTATTGTGTGCTACACCTCTGGGGAATAGTGAAAGGACTCTATGCTGGTCTGCTCATTTTAATGGTATTTAAAGATGTCACGCTTATTTCCACATCAGTAGTACCTGCTAGCTCTCTGTACTCTTTTCCCCTCTCTTTCTGAATGCGAATAAGTATATTAATTTTAATAAAGAATAAGAAACCTGTTTCCAAATGTTATTAACCTCATTGCCGTGGCATGCTCTGTTTTGTTTTTTTTTTTCTTTGCCACATAATCAAATCTTCAAACTCTTGAAATGTACAAATGTACATGGCATATTGAAATTAAAACCACCAGGCTGCATTTTTATTTATAACTGCAAGGCGTTTAATCGCAAAAAAAAAAAAAAGAGTCATATTTAATTTCACACCATGCAATCAACTCCTTATGCACTTTTCAGGAGTCAAGAGGAGTGCAAATGGCGTCCAAAGTAAGGAGTGCATTCAACGTAAGCAGTAACGTACTGCATTTCCACTTATCTCTTCTGCAGCACTGCCCCAAGTTATCCAGAGCTGTTAGATAATGCATAGAGATGACTGTACTGTCTGCCTTCTGCTTTAATGAAGACACTTTTGGAAAAACAGCTGTGCACAATGTCTGATTGGTAAATGGAATGAATATGCATGGGCGTCCCCATCTGCGCTTCGTGATTGCTTTGTCTCGATAATAATCTATGGCTGTAACACTCCATGAACATGGTTTTAGCATCAGTCATTGTTACTCGGTCTGAGCGTATAACTTAATTTTCCTCCCTGTGAGGATATTCATATTATATTATATTATATTATATTATATTAAATGTAGTAATGTAATATATATGTAATAAAAATGTTGCTGCATAATATTGATTTAGCTATTAAAATTATATTATTCTTGTACAAGCCTGCTACAAGCTTGAAGTTTTGTATATTTGACTTTCTTTGTGAAGCACTCTTTGTAAGCTCTGCCGTCTCTGCTGTTCTCTTTTATCTGATCGAAGTTCTGTCTGGTAGAATCCTTCGCCGCTAGTAAATGGCTTGGTTTCCTAAAAGCATTACCAAATCAAAACAAGAAGCTGGAACTAACCCCCTTAAGAGAATTGTGGCTTAGTTTTTTTTTCCTTCTCCGCTTTAAGCTCCACGCATATAGAATAACAAGCCTTAGGAGCTGCGCACACCACCATGCACTGTGGGATTTTTCCTGCTATATCCACAAACCCCCGTCTGCAGCCACAGAGTAGAGGACTTAAGCAATCCTTTGCAAAAAGAAAAAAATAAAATAAGGGGAAAAAAAATAACCATCTCTCACTCTCTGTGTCATCTCATTAACCTTAGATATTTCCCCTGTGCTAACTAGATGGAGAGCATGTTCAAACTCAACTTTGACCTCGCTCATTACAATCGCTAATAAGCCAGTAAACTGGGCTTCTGTGAGAACGACCATCTACTCTGGTGACCTCCAAGCATTTCAGCTGTTGCCTGGAATTCTCTTGGCGTATAATGCATAATGTGTTTCTTTGCAGTGTCAAGACCAGCATTTAATCGACATGTGGCATCAGTTGTTTTATGTTCTTCTTATTATTATATTCTAAAAATGGCTGACACTGTATAGGCTTTAAAAGTCTTCTTTAGGTTGCCAAACAATAATATCTTCCTATATATGATATATATATATATATATATATATAACAAAATAAGAAAAATTTGTAAATCTTTATCCTGTTCAAAAGTTTTCACCCCTGACTCTTAATGCATCGTGTTTGAGAATGCATGTGAGCATCAGTGAATGTTTAAACCTTTTTAATAAGTCAACTGGCAGTTCTCTCCCAAGTGGTTTCATTGTTGACAGCATTAAGTCTGAGTATGTTTCAGTAGGCTATAAAACACTTTCAACTGTCAGGAAATTATTATTATTATTATTATTATTATTTTTTTTTTTTAGTAACTTTCAAGAGGGTGTACTCATTTTTGCAACACAACATTTTATCACGTTGAGAAGAAAATCTTATTTTGTTGAATTATTTTGACATTATTCTTTGGTAATTGATCAAGCAGGCTTGTTGGAACATTATATCTTCAAAGAACCTAACGTGTCTTCTAAGTGAAGAGTAATTGCTGAATTTGTTACGTTTTAGAGGGGGTGTACTCATTTATGCTGTGCACTATATATATAGTGCAAACGTAACTGTTGATTTTCAGTATTAAATCCATAGAGGACAGTAGAGAAATTCATGGGACTTATTGAACATTATGACATTATTAAGATATGTTTGAAACATCAATACTTTTTTCAATCTCTATTTTTTCCAATTATGAGAATAAAAAAAAAAGACCATAAGAATAGAGCAAAAGAAACCATAAAATGATCTTGAAGAACTGTCTCCTATTTGAGGTACTTTTAAATGAACCCTATTTTCTTTTTGATGCTATTGCATTATTTGTATAGTTAAATCAGCTGATACTTTTCTTTTGGGATTTCGTCCATTAATTGAGGGTTTTTGCTCAGAACTGGAAATATATTCTCAGCTAAGAAGAGGAAATTGTGTATTAAGAGGTGTCTGATGGCTCTAATCTGATACTTGGATTGGAACATAGTCTAATATGAAGGACAAAAAAAATCTAAATCAAGTAATCAAGTTTCTATAAAATCTCACAATGTAAGAGCAAATGACCATTTGATTTCTAGGCTGTGATTGCGGCTATTAGATGTCATATTTGATTTTTTTTTTTTTTCTTTCCCTAAAATGGAAACGTATTAAAATTGAGTGGTATGTAATGAGCCAAAAGGTGATTTCCATCAGTGACACACTTTGATTAAACTCGCCTGGGTGTCAGGCTGTAATATCGCCAATGGGTCTTGCCAACTGAACAAAGGTAGATAGCATAATAGTCCTTATGTCCTGAAATGAAACCTGAGGAAATATGTTTTTCATGTTCTTTAGTTGAACATACTTTAAGCAGACCTATAGTAACTGAACTTTTTTATTAGATATAATGGAAGTACATAATTTCAAATGTTACTTGTGAGTCACTGAAACCAGTGATTTTAATTCTCTTCTCAGATGTATTCGCATACCAAAGTTTGTTAATGCATAAGTGCAACATGTTTACAACATTTGTGTTGTTTTCTGATGATATTCTGGTAGCAAAAACCCTTTAGCTGAGACTGAACAGTGAAGCACAGTATGAATTGCTTTGCATGTTTCAGTATTTCATTTGGGTTCTTTTACATCTTGAAGGCAGAGAAAATTAGAGTGCTTGGAACCTGTTCAAAATATGGAATGAGGCTATTTCCCAGGTGCCGCCATAATGGGAGAGAATGTTCTTTGAGAGCCAACAGAACACACAGAAAGGATTGATGATCCATGCTTAATGTAATAGAATCACTAACCAGCACTGGTGAACACACACAGACCCAAACAGGTCTAATAGGAGGCTGTGATAGAAACGACTGACCTCAGGGGAGTAACATAACACCATTAATCCTCTATTAGGTTATTTTGTGTTGAGAAGAAGCTAGTAAAGTACTTTGATTTACCAGGTGACAGTGGCGATGGTGGTGAGCCATCTCGAGGATGCTAACTGGCTTTATGAAGTCATGCTTAAGGTAGAGTGGTTTGTAGGCCAGTAGGAGATGGAATGCCTTATGGATATTGTCGAACTATGCAAATGAACCTTGTCTCTCTTTTTCCCCTCTTGTGTTTTCAATGGACTTTATTGGAATGAGAGCAGAGGCTTCGCTAACCGTTTTGTGTTTCCTTTGTGAATGGTAAATTTTAATTCAGTGCCGTGAGGTATATTAACAATTATGCAAATATATGGGGACATGCGATATGGGAATGCTGATTGCTTGGCCACTGTTGGAAGAATAGAAGAGTTCTTTGGTGGTACATCAAGGTAGTAAAAGATAACACTGTCTAACTCATTTTCATAAACATTTGTTTTGCTTTTATTTTTGATGTTTCTTCGTGACGTTTGACATGCTGAATACATTTGAAAATCATATTACTTTTTGTGTATCATTAACAGTGCTCATGAAAAAATGTACTGTACTAAAATAAACAGAAACTTTATTTCCTCAAGTACTCGACTCTGATTTGTGGTTAAGTGTCTTGCTCAAGGCCATAACGGTTGCAAAGTCCAGGTCTTTTAACCACAAAACCACATCACTCCCATGGTCCCTTCAGCTTGACTTGTGTTCACATCAACATCAGGAAAAAGTCACTTTATTGAGAAGTTTGTATCAACTTTCTCTGGGTTCAGTGAGCCTTGGTTTACTCAATGTGAGAAGTTGAAAATCCCCTCATGTGCCTCTGAAATGAAATGAAGTGTTGTCAGGGGAGGATGTGTTTGCATGCCCTTTAAGACGTCCTCTTCCATTAATTTCCTGAGCCAACACCTTTCTAGTTCACTTAATGTAGAGCTAATTCCATGACCTTAACATTGATTTGCAGTTCTCCTCCTTATCAAGTTAATCAATTTGTACTGGAGGCTTCTGCAGATCAATATCGGCTTCAGATACAAAGTGGCATCTGCTAGTTATGGCGCACGCTCTGCATTTTGATGCTAAGTGATTCTGACAGTTTGACCAACTTCAAAAAGATATTAAGCCATCAAAAGAGAATCTGACACTCGCAGAGAGATGTGTGAGAACTTGCATGTGTGGGGAATAGCGTTTGAGTGTTTTGTGTGCTAAAAGGTTTTGTCTGTGTTTTGACACTGTGTGCGTTTGGTTGGAAAATATGATTAGCTGAGAATAAAAACAATTATGCCTGGAGAGTCTCAATAAACCATACATACAAGTTTGTGTGTGTTGTCAAAGATAATTAAATGTGAAATCACCCAGATTGTGGGGATCTGGAGTGTTTCAGTTTAATATGAATGATAGCAGCTCTTGAGCTTGCATGGGTTCTAAAATGTGGGTTCAAGGGTTAAGATAGCTAGCATGGGTTCTACATTTTTTTAAAGGGTAAAAAAAGTTAACAAATATGTGTAAACTACAACAACAACCACTACTATTATTGCTATTATAAAATTAAGCTAGGGATGCATCGATATTACAATTTTGGCCAATACTATAAACAATATTCATGTTATTTTCATTAATATTCTGTACTGTAAAAGTTACTAAAAAGTAAACTCTTTTTTTTAATAAATTCAGTCATTTTAAATGCTACAGTATCAAAAAAAGATTATTTATTTTGAGATTTGCTGAAGATTACATTTACATGTTATTGAATTAATACACTTGACACTTAACACCAATAATTTTTCATGCATCCCAAATTAGATTTTGTTGTTGTTATTAGTTTTGGCACAAATTTCATGATTCCATTCGATTAGATTCTGTCTCACAAGCTTGCAATTCAATTTAATTTCCATTCAGTTTGATATTGAATATGTGTATATGTATGTGTATATGAATATTGAATATGTACATATATATCAGGAACAGAACATGCCATTTCCTGAAGTGAAAAAAAAAAAAGAAATCTCTCAAGTGAACTTATTTGTATACAAATACTTAAATTATTTTTCATAAAAACATATTTATTCAAACATAAATTAAACATTGAAGAACAGTAAAAAATTATAATGAATGTTATATGGTGCATATATTTAGCATATATCTCCTTCTCTAGAGTTCATTTTTCTAGCTGACTAATGAGTCTATGGTCATCGAATATGCTTTTTCTGAGGTAAATGAGATGTTATGTGACAATGTTTACCAGCTGTTATATTGATGTATTTGCACTGAATGGATGAAACACTGATTTGAGTTATTGCATGAGACAGGATATGTATTTCGGTAAGTTGAACTCTTTCTTTTAACATACCTTCGGATGTTCACTCATGTTTATTTTGTGCTGTAACTTGTATTAAAGCAGAGGTGATGATCAGTTCATGCGCAGTTCACGCTGCCGCTTCTCTTTAACTGAGCTGTTACAGCGATCTGTCACTCCACGTTAAACAGTGCCAAAACAGCATTTGTTTGGATACTGTAATAAAATGGACAGAATATGAGATCTGAGACTTTGCTTCATATCAAAAGTAACAAAGCACAAAGCCTATTGCGGATTATTGAAAGGGAAGTGCAGTACAATGTTACGTTTGTTAACTGAAAACAGGCTAGACTAATCAATTCTTGTGATTTAAAAATCAATATTCTTTCTTTAAAATAAGAATCGAATAAAATGGTTAAATCAGTATTTTTTTTTTTTTTTTACCCAGTCCTAGATGCTGTCATTTATTTATTTTTTCAAATCATAAAACCTTGTAATTCCAGAAAGCAAGGCCTTACTTGTGCTCTTCTCTTTTCTAAAGATACTGTGTTGATCACAGCTCACTAGCATTTTATTAGCCTAGTGTCATGCAGAGAGTTTATACTTGATTATGTGTATAATTTCCTCATAACTGCCAGCATTGCCCTCGGCTACCATCCTCAAATTTGTCTTATTCCGCTATTGTGCATTTTGAATACAGAGCTCTAATAATCACTGTTTCTATCCTCTGACTCCGAGATATGCCATGAATTCTAATGATCTCTCAGCCCGGTTGGAGAGTGACCTGTAGGGCATTTGTTCAGGGTGAGAAAAACAGACTTGTTTTAATGCTGTCACCTGAACAGCAGGTGCACTACGAATTGGGCACGCTGGCAGAATCTCCTGCTCTCAGTTCTCAAGTGACGTCTCTGTACAACACAAGAACACAGAGCCTTGAAAGGTTTGATGCTGCGCAGCGAGGAGGAAACCGAGGTCTGTCTTTTTGTCTCACGCGATAGGTAGCGGAGCCTGGCGTTAGATCCGGTATGCGGTGACTGCTCTAAATAATTCTCTGAGTGTAGCGTGCTGCACATTGTCAGCTTTCTCGCCCTAGAAAACAATGTAGGTGAGCTGGCTTTGTGCGGTGAGCCAGCTTGTGCTTCTGAAGTAGTAAAAAATAGTAAGCAGGCTAGACTGCGATATACAGGATGTTTAAATAGTTTCTCTTGTGTTAAAGGAGCTTTCTGAAGAACTGTTTAAGAGCTTTCAGCTTTCAGCATAATCGCTTAAATAATACTCAAACATTGAATTGTGGAAATGATAAAACTGTATAAAAGTTTGTATAAATGGATTTTAAACTGTGCTTGAAACATTTTTTATTAGTAAAGGTTAAAGTAAAGGCTTCATTGGTTTGAATACCTGCAAATGACTATGGTATGACATAGTCATATACAAGGTTCCAAAAGTTTGGGTTCCAAAACCAAACCCAAGGGTTTTTGCAGCAATGCAAAGAAGGGCCATTTTTGGTCCTCCAATAATCCTTTCAGTGAACAGTTTTTAAAAAAAAAACATAGATGCCAATAAAGAACCTTATTTTTAAGAGTGTGTGGAACCGGTTAAGATCACACAGCAGAAAGTGTGATATTCAGTGTGCTACATCCGTCATTTGGTCTTGCATCAGGGGTGTTTCCTTCAAGGAGGCAAGGGAGGCAGTGTCTTCTCAAAATATTGGATGAGAAAAAATTCTAGTTCAAAAATAAAACAACACCAATGTTACAAAATATAACATTTAAAAGTATATAAATCACTCATTTTTCTAAAGAAACATTGACCAACAGCGACACCAGCAGGTAAAGTTACAGCGGGAGTCAGGGTTGCCAGATCTGCAAAACAAAACCAGCCTAACTGCAATTCAGAACTAGCCCAACAGTATTTTTTCCATAGTTTTCCCCTCTGCCTCAATCGAAATTGTGTTCTGTGGAATTTCTTTAACCTATGAATTCAAAAAACAACCCATGACAATTACAGCCAAATTCTATGGAAAAACAGCAGACTTGGCAACACTGGCAGGAGTTACAGCGTCTCTCTCGCCTCCTCTGAAGCCATTGAGATTTACGTGCGGTGGGTTTGGTAGGGGGTAATTGAAAATTGTGATTGGTTTATGCAACAAATCTCGCCTCTTGTGTTTGTGCACATTCTGCGTTGGCAAATCAGTCTGAATGAACAGTATTATGGCTTTATGGCGTTAATGGGAAGACAAATAAAAAAAAAAAAAGTAAAACAACTCGCACACTTAGGTATAACCACTTTGTCAAAATAAGACGATTTTTTAGTGAGTAATCAGCTTGGTAAAATTTAAGGTAAATCTCTGTCTGTGACCAATATCTACTGAGCTTTGATGACTGATGATCCGAAAAATTCAAAAATAGTTAAAAGTTGAAAAGAATAGCTGAACAAGTTAACAAATAAAATGTATTGTTTAAATTGTTATTGCCTTGAGTTATTATTTTGGAATAAATGTAAAATGCTTACAAACTGGTTGAGATTCATACTTGGCATTAATAAATAAAATATTAATTTCATTGTTAATGTAAACATATAATATATATATTTTTTTCTTCTTCATTTACTGCTAATGTAAGTAATGTCTAGCCAAGAAAATGTGATTGGGACATGAATTTTCATTTGATTTTTTTTTTTTTTTTCTTTGAGAACTTTGCCTCCTTATTTCAGAACAACACTGTCTTGCATATATGTTTAAAATTTTCATAAAATTTCAATCTTATAACTATTGGCAGAAGTAGGTGCTTTTTGGCGTGTTCACACTGCAGGAACTGGGAGTGATTTCAGTTATAAGAACGCCTTTTGTAGGACTAAATTAGTTGCTACTTCAGAAAAGTGTCTCACAACCCAGCACGTGTGTACGTCGATTGACCGAACACATGCTGTGAAAAACAATGGCATCTGCCATTTTGGAAAAGCCATGTACATATACTTACTCTGAACTCCAAGAACATAGAAAACAGCAATAAATGGACCACCACCAAAGTCCAGCCACTTTTCTGTCCTCCATCCTCCAGTTTTTGGCATTGATGAATGCCAAACATTACTTCAAACATCACATAGCTTCAAACATCACATAGCTTACATCACTTCATAGTTCTTACAGTACTACTGGTGCAAATGCAACCAGGAAAATAGCCATAGGGGGCAATGTATTTCTCAAGGGACCGCCCTGGTGGCTAGTTCCTGTAACTGAGTTCCTATAATTACCCAGTGTGCCCCTTTTTCTGAAAGACTTCATACAGTATGTCTGAGTGCATGAATGTGTGCATGCTCTTCTGTATTGAATATTTCATTATGGCATATCTTTTCTTATCTGTACCTTCTCAGTATGTTCCTCAGGGCCATTATGAAATGTGTGCACACCTACACTGGTCTTCATGAATGTGCATATGACAAAACCCATCGGGATGCATGCATAGCAGGTGGAATGCAACTGGCAGTGCTGGCATGCCCTCCAACTATCCCCACAGAGCAGGATCACATCACCCCATTCTCCAATGGGAATTCCTCCAGCAAGGTGATTTAACAAGCCTCTGATACAACACATATGCTGGTCAGAAGAATGGCTGTTATTTTCACAGTCAAAGATAACTTCAAGCTCCCTGTGGAGCAAAGCCTTGGGCAACAAGCCTAGCGGGAGAACAAACTGCCACACAATACCCAGTCGACAATCCATCATTCCATGGCTTCACCCAACTTTAGCTTCTGACTTGATATCAAAAATACCCACGTCACATTTTTAACCAGAGCTATGAGCTGCTGGGTTTTCATGTAGAACGTATTCTCATGTGATGCTTTTGACGCTTTGTTTTTTCTAAAGCAGACTCAGTGGCACTGAATAGCTGAAAAATGGCACTTGACATTTGCAATAGCTGCATGGTACCTGGAGGCCTAATGTCTTTAATATTGGTCCTAATCCAATTCGCCTCCATATGCAGAAAGTAGTATGTCTCTGTGGAGAGTTCACATGATGTATTGCTGAATTAATCTGCACTGCCACCATGTTATGTTAGGATCCAAATAAACTGGAGGAAAGAATCAAGAATATCTGTCTTGAGGTCTGAAGTGAGCTTGGATGCATGGGATACTTAAAGGAACAGTTCATCCAAAAATAAAAATTCTGTCATTATTAGCCATTTCTTCCATTACCTCCTTAAGTTGCACAAATTGAAATTTTGAATTGAAAATACGCCCAATGAAAACTTTCAGTCAATTAAATATTTTTTTATTTATTTTATTTTGGAGCTGTTTCTATTCAACAATCATAAGGCTTTATAAGACATGAGAGACAGCACAAAAGTCAAATTATATGTTTTTATTTACTTTTCTGGAGCTTATCAGCTTATAAATGGGTCAATTGAAATGGGCCAACAAGAAAAATACATATGGAAAAACATTTTCCTCTGTTTTGCGTAATGATGATGAACAACCTCATATTTGGGCTCAGAGGAATACAGGTATGATAGAGCTCTCTTAATACAGTCTGGTTCACTGATAACACAGCAAATTGTGCTCTTGAGATAATCTTAATTAGCATTGTTCATTCTGTAATGATAGAGCAGTTGTCCCCCAACCCCCAAACCAGCAGACATATCACTCTTTACGAAGTATAACTGGCAAAATGCAGGTGTGCAGTATATTGCTTTGTTGGACAGGCTGCATCTTTTGTTTGTTTTTTTTATTTTTTTTTCAGGCTGTGTTTTTTTTTTTTTTTTCTGTGATGTTTTCTGTCATTTTTATTTGATTTGGATTTTTTGGCTTATGATTGCACTTTGGTCATCTTTGTATTTTGCATTTGTGAAGCACAAACTGATATTCGGATGTGAATTGTTTTGTTTGTTTACATAGTCTAGGAGTAATTAGGTCCCTGAATGCTCAGGAAATGGAAGATTTTACCTATTCTGTGATAATGGATAGATGGAAATGTTTTATCTCTTCTTTCACTGCTTTGAAAGAGCCTTGCAAAGACATTTTTAAAAAATCAGTTATATAGCATATGACTACGAATTTAGCAGGGGTACTAGGGGGCAAAGTTGTTGACATGGGCATTGGCCCCACTCCTGGGCACTTAGAAGCACCCCTGGTCCCACAGAGAGCAGCTCGGTCATGATCACAGAGATTTAACTAGAAGGCTACGAAAACAAAGCCTGCCCTACTTCTCCAGCTAATGCTGGTAAAATTAATGATTAAATAGATGAGTAATTGGTTAGAAAAATATGTTGAATGTCCATGTAGCAGCCTTCTCAAGAGGCCCTTGCTTTTACCGACTCTTTATTAAAAGTTCACTTTTCTTTTCTCTGCGAACTCTTCAAACATATCCCCAATGTAAAAACCCATCTATTCAAACCCATCAACTTTTGTTTTTGCAAACTATCCAGCTAGTAGCCTAGTGGGGAGTATCTGTTTTTTCTTCATTAACTTTTGTACATCACCCTAATAAAAATCTAAGAATTAAATCGAATCTAAACAAGACATTGTAGAATAACCAGATGAGATACTGCTTAAAGTTGTTAATGCAGAAATTATATTTCAGATAGTAATGTGTTAAGAACTATTACAGAATTACAATAGAAGAATATGATGCATAAAAATGTGTATTTAGTATGCTTTTCTCATTGAAAGTGCAGTAGCACAATGCATTGTATTATTTCTGTTTCTATTGGAGTCTAGTTACATTCAACAAACCTGAAGACTGGCTTTTTTTGATTGCCTGAAGAGTGCATTGCAATTATCTTGGTGACAAGTTAACGCATGTGAGATCGCACCTGCTTTTCATAATATGCCAAATGTTAGTGTTTGCATTTCACTAACTGTTATATCACTTCCATTGTGATGCCACTTCTCTTTTTCTTCCCCTTGCACATCAATCTGCCAAATGCTCAGCAAGAAATTGCATACACGGTGGGCTTTTTGAGTGTTGCTCTTTTCTTATACATGGCAAAATGAATTCTCCCTACTTCAGATTGCATTTTGCTCAGGCTATGAATGACTTATCCCGGTTTTTGGGAAACCAGCCAAAGCAAAAGAGAGATATTTTTGCCACCATACACCAACATATGGTGGCCATGCAGGTTCTTCTATTTAGAGCTTTTGATTCGGAGGCTTTAATGAGTTGTGTGAATGTACTTTTTATTATTGGAACATGTATTTGTATTATTATTTAGAATGTACTCTGGTCAAATAAAATTTGCATTGTAATAAGAGGTAGTTTAATGGCTGGCATTTGAAATTTTGATGATGGATGGAACATTTAGTTAGCCCTTTTTGAGCTGCATCTTAAGCTGAAATCTAATTAGAATCTAAATAAATGAAAACGTTCTGGTCATCTGGTTTTGTACAGATATTTCTCCCCTTACTGAATCAGGCTTATTAAGAACCGGACTGAGGTCACCATGACTTCTCTCTCGCTTCAGGCCACATGTTCTTTCTAGCCTTCCTGCTTTGAAGCAAGAGGAGGAATGTGCAGGACACAGTTTGATCAAAGCGAGAGCAGAATAATTTGGCCTTCGGGACTCTGTGAGATATCTTAGCCACCTCATCTCCAGACAGCACAACAACAACAACAACAAAGACAGGCCTTCAAAATAGCCGCATTCTCCTATATCCAAACATTTCACAAGTCTTAAAGGAATAGTTCAGCCAAAAATAAAGCATCAGTTGTTGACCTTCATGTCATTTCAAATCCACGACTTTCTTCTGTGCAACACAAAAGGTAAATTTTTTGAAAGGTCTGAATAGACTCAACTCGCTTTTCAGATATAATGAATAGTGACTGGCACTTGCTTCCTTTAAGATGAAAAGCTACAGATGACTTTCATATACTATTTATCCTTTAATTATTTTTAAATTCACCTTTAGTGTTTTACAGATAGGTTTAGAAAAACTATTTATCTGTTGCAAAATGAAACAAAATATTGTTAATGATCATCTATAGAGGTTCCAGGCCATCATAGTCCAGCTCTTATGAAGCACTTTGAAAATGTTGTTGTTTTTGCAAACAAATACATTGTATGTCCATCATCTATGGCCGACAGATTTGTTTACCAGGGCCTCAGACACTAAATTTGACTCTGACTTCTCTGAAAGCTGACAGCTTTGTCATTGTAATGTCATATTTTATTCTTGAAATCTCATTTTAGCAACCTCAGTGCTTGACAGATATTGTCATTTAATATACAGTGTCTATAACAAGTTAGGTTGCTCCCAAAGGCATCTCATTTCCAGCTCTTGGATGCGTTCTTGACAACCACTAATTGAAGGCTATTGATTGAAAGTCAACAATAGACCCTCTGTGAGTGTGGGATGTAACTTCTCTTTCACATAAGCTGATAGTACTGTGCTTTATCTGACTGACGTGTTATAGTGACTCATCCAGAACGCTTGAATGAATTCATTAACCATTCATTAACCCCTCCAACTTACCACTAGGCAGCAGGTACTGTTTAAAACTTTTGTGGAATCTTTCTTTCTTTCTTTTTTTCTTTTTAAATAGAGCTTTAGGTTGTTTTAAGTAAATGGATTTTAGAACTCTTTATTGCCCCCTTGCTGCAGGTTCCATAACCTTCATGACAAAGTATATCATTTTATAATTTTATGAATTTAAATATCATAAATTGTTTTTAAATGCTACAAAAATGTAAGAAAAATCAGTACATTTAATTCAGCAATAGAAATGAAATATAAATACATTACAAATGTATGAGCATAAAAGACTTCTTTCAAAACATCAGCATGATGTACTTAAAAGTGACAGTATTGTATTTAAAACAAGTTTGCCCTCTGAGCACTTTCGATGATTACAAAAGTGTTTGTTGTGCTGTTCTGTACGTTTTACTTTTCCAGTGCTTGTTGATGCAACACAGTCCCTCAAATGGCCTAGCTCAGCAATTGATCCGTGCTCCATAATTTATGAGTAATTTATTTGTTAATTCATCAAATCCCATTTGAAATGTATTTATTTGTGACTGCGACCCGCCAGGAGAAATCACTTAAAGGCGAGCCGTAGAATGCCACTATCAGAATTTGAGTTTTTTTTGTTTTTTTCTCAGTCAGTACTCTCTGTCTCATCCTTGGTGTTTGTGCTTTATTTGGTGTTCAGTTTTGTTGGAAGACATGAAGATGAGTTGACAAGGCTTCAGAGGGAGTAAATGTTTCTTCATATGGAGCATCACATGAGGGGGTAAAGCCTGAGACTCCCTGTTGGTCAGTGGGTGAAAGGGCTTATGTGTTAGCAGATCAAAGCCCTGGCGGTGTTACCCCCTCCTGCGCCATCTCACTCCTCCACACCTTCTCATTCGTACACCTTCACAAAGAAAATACAGACCTGTGATCCCAGTCTGTTCTACCCAGGCTTTGATTCACCAGGCACACGATTCTTATTTTCTTTCCAGGCACGGCGAGGTGGCTTTGAACTCTGATGTCGTGGAGAGAAAACCATTCAGCTTCGCATGGAAGGAGCTAAAATCCAATAACTGCCTGTCTTCTCGTTCTCCCTGTGGTATCAAAGGCATCATAAATGCTTAAATGAACTTCTAGATTTAGCTAGTACATATGTACACAAGTTTGCTTTAGCCTGTAGGTGAATTATCTTTTGTTATATAAGAGCAAATGGCCACATGTGGCGGCTTTTTGGATGAACGTGGGCCTTTCCATCGTCGTGCTGTTCGGCAAAGCGTGTGCTTTGTTTACCTGGATGATTGATTTCAAGTCGAGTTATGTACAGAGCGCTGTGAGAACAGGACTGCACCTCTTGTATCTCTCGTACCCAGTGGTCCTGTTACAGTCATCGCTGGTGTTTATACTGTGCAGATGGTTGGCCCTTGTGAATATGTTCACCCCTCCTAGACCCTTTCTGTATGATTTACTTCGTAGTAGGGGTGGGTGATATGGCAAAAATATCATATCACGTTTTTTTTTTTTTTTTTTTCAGAAATATCACGATTCACGATTTTATCATGATTCTTTGTCATGTTAGTTTTACTATTTTGCAAATTGTCTGAGGAGTACAGCCAAACTAATTTCCCTATTTTTAAAAACAAAGACTTTCAAGGCAACAAAGTATAAAACAAAAAAGAATAGCAGATATTTAGGCTAAAAGATAAAAAGATAAAAACAAAGAATACAAACAGTGCTTTATTATTCAGGTACAGTAGGTGTATTTAGCAGTAGCGTTCAAGAAATTGAATTAACAAATATAAAAAGTGAAACACTATGTACTTACACACTGTATATACACATCAATTGTACACTGATTCTAATTAAAGCAACTGTATCTGGGAAGTTCTTCAGTCAAGAGCAGTGAGTGATTTTTGTCTTTGTGTTTTGTTTTAATAACAATTAAAAGAATAGTTCACCCAAAAATAAAAATTCTGTCATCTGTCTCTTAATTCTGTCATTGTGTTTTTTTTTTTTTCATCCATCATTTACACACACTGTTAATGCAAAAATATAAAATAAAATTAAATATTTTTTTCTCTCCCTCTCTTTTTCTGATAGTGTAACTAATGCATATTTAACCAAGAAAATGTGACTAAGTAGTTACATTTGAATGAAAAAAAGAAAAAGAAAAGAAAGAAATGTTTTAAATTAATTTGTTTCAATATTTCAAAATCAGTATTTTTAAATTATGTCTGGATGATCATGTGTCACTAAAGACTGGAGTAATGATGCTGACAATAAGTTACATTTTAAAATATATTCAAATTAAATAGATTTAGATGACAAGTATATAAAGCACTTGGAGGACTTGGAATATTAAATATGAGTCTTAGGCTGCATTTACACTGCAAGTCTTAATGCACAGATCCGATCTTTTGACCATAACCGATTTTTTTGTGATCTCTTTACTATGGACATGGTAGACCCTTGAGTTTTGAATGGCCTTGCTATTTAAATTATTTATATAGTTCACTTCGAGTGGCCATTATTATTTCCCAGTATATGGACAACAGTTGCATGGATATTATTTTTTAGTAGCGAAGCTATTGTATTTATTTTTTTTTTTAAATGTATTTATTTTTTTTTTTGTAATTCACAGGGCAGGGGTTGAAAACCAGCTCCTGAACATGAAATTTCTTACCTATATAAGTTTACGTCTCAATAATATGCGAGCTCATACAGCACGCCGGCATTAAAATGCTGTCTTTATGGGCAAACGTGTCGCCCTCGCATCGGGAGTTCTGAGGGGAATCGGATATGTGTGTTTAGACGTGGGTCGGATGTCCACATATCTGATATGGATCCGATATTCCACAATTGGAAGTTGCTCAAATCAGATGCGAAAAATGGATCTTGTGCAGTATTTTGTGTTTACACGTGTGCAACACATTCTGATCTGATTTTTATTTATTTATTTCTTTGTGCCAGTGTAAATGCAGCCTTACAGACTTTTGTGACGCTTATAAGACTTTTTTTTTTGAACATTTTGTATCTTTTCATTTACATATTCTTCAAAGTTTCACCTTGTGTGTCACACAGAAAGAGGAAAGTGAGAAATGATGGGTAACTTTGGGGTCATTTTGGGGTGAACTATCTCTTTAATGCATGGAATATTTAGGTATATTTATAAGTTTCAGGTATTCTATATGCAAGGCTTCAAAGGGAGAATCATTATTAAGTTGGCTGCCATGCCTGATCAGTCACATTTTCCCGGTAATATTTCTGTGAACTTTTCCTGTATATATCTGAAATGAGATTTTGGAAATGTAAAATAGGGTTATTGATATCCACATCTTTGTACTTACCTGCCATTTTACGGCCATCCTGTCTCCCCTGGCTAGTTCTACCCCGTGTGGTTATTTAAAGCCTGATTGGTTGCTAAAGTGACCCATTGCTCTGTTGCCTGCTCTCTGGCTTGTCTTGAGATTTACAGATGCATTTGTGCCAAAGCTCTCCTTCCTGTTTCACTACACACACACACACACACACACACACACAGTAGCAGAGTTTGGCAGGAGAAGAGATCCTGCATTACCTACATTGGTTTGTTATACATCAGACATCAGACACATTTGTGTGCTCATCATTTATCTCTCTCTAATATCCACACACACACATTGCATACACTGCGAATGCGTTCTTGGATACACACAGGATCTATTATGCACCTGTTTTCACCCCATCTCCTCTCACTATCTCTCCCTACCTCGCACACTGATTCGCTCTCTCTCACTTTCACAGCCAGAGTCACACATTAGGCTGTATTCACTGGCTAGTCTGACAGCTGAGCTCTTTGATGCAGAAAGAGATGAGTGTATCTCTAAGGTAATATTGCACTCTGCTGCCAAAAGGGGGGGAAAAAAAGAATGCTTTTGGACATCCAAACTTAATCGTTTTCACACCAGCTGAAGGGCAGCTTTGAGGACAGAGATGATAGGTATTTGGTGTGTAGCGTGAAAGTGTCAGTCGGTCATTTTGTGAATTTGAAACGCCGTGATCCTCAAACTGCAAAAAACGTCTTTTATTCCTCTCACGCCGATGTCTAGTTTGTACCATATGCATGGATTCAACTGGGGTGGGGGGCAAAAAATGAAGTGTCACACTGTAGGCCTGTACAAAATGAGCAAATCTCTGACAAAAAGTGAATTTTTGTAAGATATCTAGGACATGCTTTCAATATAATAAAAGTTTATGAGGAGAAGTCACAAAGAAATGTGTATATAATTGAATCTTATAACCCTTAACAGTTGTGACAGGGTCACTGAATCAGAGTTGAACTGTCCAATTTGTGATTCATCAAATGATTAATTTAAAAAAAAGACCATGCTCATATTAAGCATTTGTTTACATATCAGACATTGCCATGTTTCATAAACACCAAGGCGATCTGGGCGTTCAGTTGACTTAAAAATATACTTAAGGTCATGACATTCATAATCAGCCAATTACATACACTGCTTTTACAACAGTCACGTAATTTAGGTTGAGCACGGTCGTGACTAGTGAGTGCAAACTTTGCAAAGCTGATTTTGTGTAAAACATTTAATGTTTAGCTATAATAGATTTAAGGAAATGGTTCACTACCATGGCAAGCACTAGCACAGCCATGACAGAGAAGCTCCTGCCTTCAGGATGACAACACTTGCCCAGATGATTTGGGAGAGGATAGGCCTATGCAAGTCAAATTGAGTATGTATCCCACATGCCTATTTGGTACAAAAAAGGAGGTCATTTTTAGACTCTTGGTTTCAGAAAAGAGATTGGCTCAAGTATTCTGTTAAAGCAGATGCGGCCTTACACGATTTCTACCAAGACCCCCTCTAGAAACGCAAATGCCTCCAAGTTTGTATTGGCTGGCACTAACTCTGGCCAGGAATATGTCATGATTTTAGTGTATGATTATTTCAGTATTCCTCACACACAGCAGTTGTACAGAATGGGTTCAGAAGACATGGAATAAGACATGAGCTTTTTGCATTTCCTTTTATGCTGATTTTTTATTTTATTTTATTTTTTTTTTGGTGACATTTTGGATCTCCCATTATTCACATTTTATTCCTAATTTCATCTTTTGTGTTCCACTGAAGCAAGAACCCAGCTAACAAGGAATGTTCTCACAGCTTTTACCGATGTTAATTGAATGTTGTATGTGACCCTGGACCACAAAACCTGTCATAAGGGTACATTTTTCAAAATTGAGATTTTGCTGAAGAAATAAGCTTCCCATTGATGTATGGTTTGTTAGGACAATATTTGGCTGAGATACAACTATTTGAAAATCTGGAATCTGAGGGTGCAAAAAAATCTAAATACTAAGAAAATCACCTTTAAAGTTGTTCAAATGAAGTTCTTAGGAATGCATATTACTAATCAAAAATTAAGTTTTTATATATTTGCAGTAGGAAAAATACCTTAATGAAAGATGATCTTTACTTAATATCCTAATGTTTTTTGGCATTAAAAAGAAAAATCTATATTTTTTTGGCTATTGCTACAAATATACCTTTGCTACTTATGACTGGTTTTGTGGTCCAGGGTCACATATAATATAATGGGTCCCACTTTATTAAGTGGCCAAATGCATTTGCATTTAAATGAATCATATAATACTATGCACTTATTGTGTACATACATAGGGGCAGCCGTGGCATAATGGTTAGGGAGTCAGGCTTGTAACCGAAAGGTGTTTTGCAATACAATATGAACACAATATTTTTTGATGTAAGTACATAGTAGTTAAAGGCCACCTACTATAAAGTGGGACCATATAAGGTAACAAAACATTCTTAATGTTAATGAAATGTTCTTAAAACTTTATTTACATTTTCATAACATTGCGAGAAAATGTTCTGAGATCAGAATTCTCAGAACCTCCTTATGATGTTATTTGTACTTGATGAACATTCTCATACTGTTGAGAGAAAGTTCTTAGAACAACATTCTTAAAATGTCGTTATGATGTTGATTATATTGATTATATTGATTGATGAACATTCAAATTGTTTAAATAATGTTTTAATCACAATAAAACTGTACATTTAATCATTCTTAGACTTAAAAATAAATGTTCAAATAATGTTATATTTTAGGCAAAAATAAAATTCTCAATGTTTTCATAAGCTAAATTTGTTAGCTGGGAAATGAGGGCTGACTTTGAGGTCATTTTGGGGTGAACTATTCCTTTAATACGGGAAGTATTTTGGGTATATTTTTTAAACTTTGGGCATCCTGAGATAAACTTTGTGTAGTAAATTTAGCACTGAGATAAAATTTGTTAGATGTGCAAGTTCTGAAAGTCTTCAGGCACACAGACAGAATTTCCACATCAGGAAAGATCATAGAGAAACTGTATGCCTATGTAAACACTAACACTTCCATCAGTTTATGGAGTCACTTTAGTCTAGCATGCCTTTGATTCTGCTTTGCGCACATCACTTGTCAGATAAATGTCAGATAAGGGTTCAGCTTTCTGTCTTGCAGTTTAGTAAGCCAAATTTTACTCTCATTTGGTGCATGATAATTGTTGTTTTAAACTCTTTGTACATATCACAACAGGTGATTTTTGCCCAGACTTTTAATTCACAAATGCTTGGATTGTAATCGCAGTTGTTTAAAATGATGTGTTGCATATATATATCAGTATAGATGTGCAGTGATTGCCATGGCAGTGCACATGCAGAACGGGAGCACGAATAAACTGAGATACTATTCACCATTTATGCCGCAATAATCTGATTAATTAAACAAAAAATGAATTTGTTTGTCTTAATTACATGCTCACTCAATGATAAAACCATATCAGCTCCAGCCTGTGATTCACATTATCTAGCAAAATAATACATAACCTTTAGCTTGGAGAGCTTGAATGAGAGGGCTTCAAACAGGATATATGTTTGCCCATAAATAATTTTCAGCTAATGCTTCACCAAACAGATTCTCTCAACCTAGTCTAGCTCTCCGTACTCTGAGGACCAATTTCCCTCCGCATCGATCGATGGTCAATTCCAGCCGGCGTGAGAAGCATCTCTTATTCCCTATGGATTTTCACGTCATCCCGATGACGAACTGCAAATAGTGAGTCGCCAATCATGTCCCACTTTTCCGCTTACCTTAGCCTGTCGGGACGCCGCTGCTGCCCTGAGGTGGCAACATACTGATGGAATGAGGAAGTGGCCCTCGTGTGTTTTAGCACCACATGTGCTACCCACAACCCTAAAACCTTTGCTTGACATGTGGATGAGTAGTTAAAGGAATAGTTCACCCAAAAATCATGTTGCTTCAAATTTGCCTCAATATGGTACATCTCATTTTGGCTTTCTCTGAAGAACTGAAGTCAGTTGGGATAGGAATAGCATGAGGGTGAGTAACTGATGATGCAAATTTCATTTTTGAGTCAACTATTCCTTTAAGCTACTGGCTGTGAAGGAAAGACAGGAAGTGAGAGGAGTTGTGTGAAACCAAGGCCTGAGAAGACAGGAAGCATATGAGAGTAGTTATAAAATCCTTTTGAATATTCTAGGAGCAATGAGCGAAATTGTTCAGGATATTGGCTATGTTCCTGAAACATGATTGGCATGTTCCTCACAGAACTTCAGGTTCACTCCTCAATGAACTGAGCTGATTATGCTAATAAGACTTCATGAATAGAATGAAGCTTTGCTCTTCCTCCAGCGGCAGTCTGGCTTATGCAGTGCAGTGTGTTAGCACCTAATACCGCTATGTGACCTGTGCTTGAATTAGCTGATCTGGGATCTGACAGCTGCTGTATCTGACAGGCTATTCTCTGGCTGTCTGTTTCTTAAGCCTGATACTTGTATTTGCACCATGGTTACGCCGCTCTCGCTGTGAAGACCTGCCCATCATTCTGTTTTTTTTTTACTATTCTGCATCTAACTGAGCTGAACTGAGCTTAACGCATATGCCTTTTTCTACTTCTTCACACATAGGGTGTAAATTATAATTGAATACTTATTTATTGAATAAATAAATGTAATAACTGTGAAATTAGTCTCTAAAAAAAATGTTTTTTTTTTTTTTTTATTGGTTATAGGGTACATATTTAGACATATTAAGATACTAAAGGCAAAAAAATAAATAAAATTGGCATAAGCCATATTACTGCAATAACCTTTGCTTGTGCCTTTTTGATTATTGTCAATTAATGCCGACGATGCAGTGTTGCCAAATATTGCTATGAAAAAAGTAAAACCTCAAAATGAATAAAAAATAATCCAAAATTAGTTAAAATCTTTTGTAAATAAGATCAGATAAAGATTTCGCAACCCTAAAATAAATGTCAAGTTAAGTGGAAAAGAAAAAGTCCAAGACGCTTATAATAGCTGGATCTGGCAACATGGCAGAGCCTCTCAAGCCCGGTTCACTCTGCCAGTGTCTTGCACTTATCATTTTCACACCACAGACGCTGAACATTCTTGCAAACTGTCTAAACTGAATTATACATGCAGACACTCATATGAGGAGTTTTTGCTCATATGAGCAAATTAGTCATTCAGAGAACTAGTTGTTTATTACCATGCATATCATTAGCATATTGGCTGTTTATTAGTATTTATAAACCACATATTAATGCCTTATTCTGTATGACCATATTTTAGATTCCTTATACCTACCCCATACATAAACTTAACTACTACCTTACCAACTATTAATAAGCAGCAAATTAAGAGTTTATTAAGAGAAAAGTCATAGTTAATAGTGAATAGGTGTTCCCTATTCTAAAGTAACCATGAAAAATGTACAGAGGTTCAGAACTCACAGCTGATTAGATGGAAGCAGATCTAAAGGTAAGCTTGAAGTCAAGGGACTGAGTATAAGTGGAGTAATTGGTTTGAAAAGTCTGGCATATGTCAATAATAACTTTATTTTTATCCTGTGGAATTTTGTCTGTTTAGGAAATATATCTTTTTTTTTTTTTTGTTGTTGAGGATGTTAATGGTAACAAAGACAAAAATACTGATTTACTGTAGTGTTAATCTTTTCCTGATGATATCTTGTCATCACTGTACTAAAAAGGGGGCCTATCCACCTTATTCTTCCCGTAAGAGCAGCCGAGGCAATTTGTACATTTTATGGGTCAGGCTTCTGGTCTCATCTGCGTCCAGCTATTTTTAGCTGTACAAAACAGCTAGTTTTGCTGCTTGATATTGCAAATTGGTGTGTCTTACCATATTACTTTAATGCATTATCTTAATTATGAACACACCGGTTTGTAGTCCAAACCGTTTTACCGTTTACTGCATATTGTTATGCTTCTCGTTATTAATGAACGGAAAGTATCGCCATAGGCTTACTTATATTATGTTAAAAATCACTGTATGCTTTACATGTCTGCTTGTAACTTTTTGGACTATAAAATGACATGGGATATTTTAAAGTGTTGTATTTTCATAAAGTCTACATCAAGAGTGCCATTTAAGGACAGGACCTCACATTAAAAATTCTCAAAGTAATTTGAAATGGCTGATATGTTTTCTTAGTATACAATAGTAAAAGAAAAAGGATTTCACCATAAACAATGCAAAATAAATAAATAAGTAGAAAATATAACCATGCAACATGTAGGGAGGCTTCTACAGCTGTTGCACACTAGGTCGCTGTAAGTGACTCTCCAGTCACGAGAATGCAGGAGAACATCTGCTTCACTGAAAACAAATCATTATTAAATGAAGGCCTTGAAGTTAAAGCATCCGCTTCTCAACAGAATCATCTCAGCAATTTGTCCAATGTGCACCACAGTGTGGGCCCACATTAATTAACTGGAAAACAAAATTAAGCAACTAGCCAATCTGTGTCAACAGCATGCTCTTTTTCCCATTTGTAGGAGTGTTACTGTGTCTCAATGTTGGGTTTCGCAGTATCCTTGAAAAAGATCCTACAGCATGATATCAACCGAACAGTGATGCTAACATTAACTATTTAAAAAATGCTAATTGAAATCGAGCTGAAGTAAGATAAAATACTATAAATATTACATTAAAAACTTAAAATAAACCTTTCAAGGAAAGTCACTTGGCGGGCATATTTGCAAAGCCTTTGGACAGCTTTTTCTGGCATCCATGACCAAGTTCTGTGTAACTGAATGGGAAAATCCTGAAATCTCAAAAACTGCTTGCCACAGTCACATTTAAATAATACATTTCACATCAGCAACAAAATCTGACAGGGTCGGAACTCCCTGAATCCGTATACTTTGTTCTGAAAGGAAATTATGTGTACTACAGTACCCCTAAAGAAAATTAAATATGAGTTATTGGAAAATGATATTGTTGGGTAATTATTCTCTATATAATTTGCAGGCATCAGTGAGCTGCTATTAATATGCGGGGCACTGAATTTGCTTTTGAATGTGCAATTTTTACTTTCACTTTAGATATTCATGATCACGCACACTGTGTATACTATGGAGCGGCAGCATTTAGTACACATTTTACAAGATCAGATGTTTGTCAGTGGTGCTCAGGATCTGCAGATCATTCGCCATTCTGTCGGTCATCTCTCCCTAATCTGTTTATCTGGTACGTGAAATTTTACGTACTGTAATGTAACAGGCTGACGCCAGCAACCAGCTAACCATGTCCCTTTAACAGCTCCATAGAATATGTTGTTCGTTTTCTGTGCCTTTCTGAATACAGGTTTACTATTGGGGCAAACCCCTACCCATAAATGTTGTTTCTTATGCTCAAAGTGTTAAAAGAAGTTTAAATTTTAAGTTGGAAAAGCCAATGAAAATGTTTTGGTGACAGCTGGAGCTCCTAACTGCAGCTGCAATGATGTAATAACTTTCTCCAGTGGTGATTGGCTCTTTGATTTAGAAGGTGGGACTAATTCTTCCATATTGTGCATTGCACTTCTCACATTCATAAGTAGTGTGAGTGCACCATTTTTTGTATATCTAAAGTCGTTGACTAATTTACAAAGTACCACCTAAAACAAAACAAAACCTTAGCTGAATTACAACTGTTTAGAAATATGTATATTTTTAAGTAATAATGGCAATAGCACAAAATTACTAAGAAAATAACAATATATTTTTTAAAACACACTTCATTTTAGTCACTTAGTATTAAACATAAAACTATAACAACTGAATGGATACTAGCATTGCACTTAAACTAGGACATGGCCTACTTAGGGTATATAAGGTTTTTTTTTTTTTGTTTTTTTTCTGGGACAAACAGAAACTGTTCTACTCTTGACAGGATCTTTATGTTTGAGGGGGACAGTTTTGCACATGTGCAGTGAGGTTCTGCCCTCCAGTAAATGTGCTGTGAGAAACAATCCCCGGAGGTAAGAGGCAGTACTGCAAGTAAACCACAACCATGATGGCAAATGAATTATTATCTAAGATAGTATACGGGGACCCCTTGTAGAGAAACAAATGGAAATAGCATTTTTAATCCAAATTAGACCAAAAGTTAGCCTGCTGCATCATAAACCATCTTTATATGTTTCTATTTGTGATGACTTTCACATTGAGGTCAGAGTTTGATTTAGAACAGTGACGTTCTTGTTGTCATTTCCAACTGTGTCTCTGTAATGAGCGCACCCTCACTGATGATGTCAGCACTTGCGCCGGGAGCAATTTGCATTCAGTCCCTCGAGCTCTTGGTGGCGGTGACGGAGAAGATTTATGCCCAATAGTGGATACATCACTGTCGCCATGTAATCATAATAAACACAGCAGCCCATCCCAGCTGATACCTCGCTTTGAATTTAGAATACAGGAAAGGACTCATATTTATAGTCATCTTGGAAGTCATATATAAGCAGTCATCTCAACATTATACAGTCCAAATATGTAGGCACACTGTCACCTGATAGCCAACGTATTGATTTATGTGCAGAAAACTAACCTGGCACACTGACTATTTAAAAACCCAGTGAGTGGGGTTTGAATGGCAGCTGTGGGGGCTTTGTCAAAATCTTGAAATTAAACCAGCCTTAATTTCACTTGCCTCATATGTTGGGTTTTCCAGTTTTATATAATTTATGTCACAGTTATGATTACAGAAAGATAATTTCTGTTTCTGTTCTTGCGGGTGCACAGTGCTGTGCATGAACCCAATTACTGCCCTGCATTATTAAAGGAATAGTTTTCCATTATTTACTCACCCTTGTGGTGTTACCTGCATGTTAAATTTTTTGGTGTAAAACAAAACAATTTTTTAGAATGCTGTAACTTATAATGTAACCGCTGTATTCTAAGTTATAGATGTATTATCTGACGTTATATGAAAACTTATTTTTTGCACATTTCAGGTCCTTTGAGGGCTTGGTAACCCATACAGTTTTTTGTGTATATATATATATATATATATATATGAAGAGTTCAGATGCAAAACCAGGTAAATCCATCTGACGTCTTTCTTTAAAAAATGCATAAAATATCAGGCTCAGACCTATAGGTTTCTATGTAAGTACTGGTACTTCTGATTGGGCTGAGGCTTTGAAGAAGAAGTATTTGATGGACGTATAATATGTGTCGAGAGCATTTTGACCGAGATGGCTTTTAGCTGGTTTTGCATCTGAACTCTCTATATAATACTCTATATAATATAAATTTAAAATGTGCTTCATGGAGGGAAGAAAAAAAAAAAAAACAGCGTTTGGGTTCAAAAACCTGAGGATTAATAAATGATGTTTTCTGCAGTATCTTGACATACTTGAACATCTAAGTCTGGCATACAAAATTAACTCAGCCCACATTCTGTAAGCTTTTGTTTGGGAATTAGATCTTTCTAGAGATGTAACTGGATTTGAGGGTTTGAGTTGCTATTATAATGAAGCATATGTGTCTTAGGTGCCTCATTAAAGCTGTGTTGTGGTGAAAGGACAGTGTGCGGGTGTAAGGAGACTGTGCCGCATTACTGTAAAGCACATGGAGTTGTGTGTAAAACACAAGGGTAGTGCCTTGTGTTTCATGATGTTTAATGATGCATCTGTGTGAGGGGAGGGGGTGGGAAGCCTAATACATTCTTGAAAGACAAAAAAAAAGAAATAAAAGAAAACACTGAAGAAAAAAGTAAAAAAGAAAACAATGAACTGTTGCTTTGAGATCAAGTTATTCCTTATAATGCACATTAAACTGAGAGAATTTAGTGTGATCAGGACATTCAAGCAGTTCAGATTTCATCTGTGCAACACCAAGGACATTTTTAAATAAAATTTTTATCAATAGAGTCCAGTGTTGTTTTGGACCCAACTGGTTTTGATGCAGATGATGTGATCTTCATCAAATATGAGACACATTCAAATTCTGCTGTAAAGCAGCAGGACAACAGTGTCATTATTCAGTTCCAGCCAGTTCAGTGTAGGTTCAGTACAATAACTCTGTTCATCAATTATGAAACAAGTTAAATTCAACTATAAGCAGCTCTATAAGCGGCTCCTATTTAAATAAAGTTCTGGCATGAAACTCTAGATGGCGCAGTCCAATCTGACATAATCTGACATCATTATCACATGGCACAGCTGATTGGTTCTCTCCCGTATCGCTAGCCAATGAGCTCGCTGCTCAGCATTCAATTGTATGACTAGTGCTTGCTGTAGCAGTTGCATCGTGCTTCAGTAACCTTCCACCTTCCCCAGCTCCACCTGTATAGATCTGCTACAGGGTGATTCGTGTTTGCTATATGGGGGTTATTTCATGTATGTTATATGTGCAGCAGCAGTCTTTCGTGGTCACAGCAGCATGTTGTGGATGTATTGACAGAAACAAGTTTCGGTACTTGCTCTGCTGCAGCAGTGTAGCAGATCTATTCCGCCAAGACCAAACACATTAACATTATCATGTACATTGCCATGGCAATCCCTCTGAGAGTTGTCATGATTTATTTCATATGAGTTATTTCAATGTTGATTAAATTCAGTTCAATAACATTGGAAAATTTGTCAATTATGAAACTGATTGATTCAGCTATAAAGAAGCTCTACAGATAACAATAGTGTCATCAACTTTATTTCAGGTTTTGTTTTCATCCGATAATGCCAGTGCAATCAAGTCAATAATGCTGATAATTGAATACTTAGTGTCTTTTAAACCCCACCTGAACAATCCAATGATAGTTTGTATACAGTAGTTTGTAGTTTTTTGTGAAAGAACATCATACAGATTTGAAAGAATATGAGAGTGAGAAAACTACTAAACTTTTATATTTTGTTGAGCTATCTTTTTAAGTTTAATATTTAATGTCAGTTCAGCAGGACTGTTTGTTAAAGTTTAATATTTTAATGATTTTACTTGATACTCTACGTTGAAAAATATGCGATTTACTTAAGTTTAAATAAATTTTGTGTTGTGCATTAAGACAAAACTTTTTTTAAATATGTATTCTGTTCTTTTCTTTTCTTTTTTAAATACATTTTTAGCTACCAATCAGGCTGCAGGCTTTTACCTGTATTTGTACATCTTGCTCCTTAAGTAATGCTTGAAAGATACCCCTGTGAAAGTCCAGTTTCTCATTAAGGGGAGTTGTTAACAAGTGAGCTGCTAATGACAGGGAAATCTGAACATGCAGGGTGTGCTGTCACGGACTGATGGGCTAATAACGCTGTACTTACCTTTCCAAAAGATGTCAGAGGGGAAAAAAATCTATTTATACACCCACTGTTGCTATACTCATGAATTTTGTAGAATACAGCAAGATTTATAGAAAAGAATGAAATAATTTTACACCTTCTAAAGGGGCCTATACATTTTAGAGGATAATTCAATTTATTTTCAGCAATTTGTTGTTTCAGTATAAACAATGTATAAGGACTGCTATTATTATTATTATTATTATTATTATTATTATTTCTAGACTAGAAATTCTATTTTTTTCTGCAGTTGTGATACATGTTGAAAGGTGTTGTGTTATTACATTTAAAGACTGGTATCGATTTAAGGCGTTTTTATTACTGTATGTATGAGCAGTGAGAACATTGCTGTCTTTAGTTTCATGTCTTTTTCATTCTTTTAGGGCAGCTTAACCACTAAATCATTTGATTGAAACAGATAAATAGAAAGGTTAGCTTAAATCTATACTGGAAACCACTGTCGAGTATAGAGTTGTTTGATGAAACATCTCCGATTATCTCTGAGTGTTGCTAAGTGTTTTGCTTTTATAGACACTGACCTCTTGTGCAGTAAAGTGGTGCTCTGTGTTCTTAGTGAGCGCATGATGGCATTGATCTGAGTTATTGATTTTAGTAGAGCTATTGATCAGCTTAAGTGTCATCCTCCTGCGCTTCCCTGTTATTTCCCATGCAGACCTGAAGACCTTACTGAGCATGCAATATCATATCAGTAACATGCCTAGGTAAGCTTATTAATGAATCTGCTTCATTTGGCGTTACTTTTAATTTTGGGTTCGGTGACAGCATAGGCTTCAAACTAAGAAATTGGCAGTTAACTTTTCAGTTCAACTTTCATTCAAATACGTAAGCGGATAGACAAAAAATAGAAGCTTACAAAAGCTGACAGAATTTTGGACCCCACTGTATCGTCAGTCATTTTTGGAATATCTTGAAACAAGCCCATGCATGTTTAATAGCCAGCCATTATGCCAGAAATTGATCTTGATTTAAGTAGGACAGCGAATATGGCTGAAGCTGACATTACTGTTTTGCCGTCAGGCTAAAACTGTCCACTTCGGCAGAAACAATGAATTTGATGAGGTCTTTACCGCACTCAAAACATTGCTGCTTACCACAAAGCGTGCTGTGAGTCAAACAAGATTGTAAATGCATCAGGAGGGGCCAGCAGCAGTCCTGCTTTGCCCGTCTTAAAACCGTTCAGAATGGGCTGCATTTGTCATTTCCACAGTTCCACATGCAGTGCCAGCCTGTGAAAAGCATTTTCTCTCACTTCTAGCAGATAAGGGGCTTGTGTGAACCCTGCACTTTTCAGAATGAGATGCAGCTGAAGTACTTAGCTAGGCACATGCATTAGATAAATCAAAGCAGAAAAGATTGTGGCTAGGTAGAGAAAGAGAGAGGGACGTGAATTTAGTGTAACCTCACACTCGCCATTCAGTTTCATGCAAATGTGAAATAATAGCTCAAGGAGAGGCTCTAAGCAGTGGGCAACCTTTTGTTTTTATTTTTCAATTTTGATGATTTTTCTAAAATCCTGCATTAAATAGCACATTTTGGTCCTGTGGTTTATATAGCCCATATTTCAGCAAGGTTCAGTGAAGTGTGATGCGCCTAGTAGCGTAACAGTCTGTTTACGCCACGCATGCTTGAGCAAGTATATATTAAACAGGTGCATGTTTAATATCTGCACTGAACTAGTGAAAATAAAAGCAGCGTACAATATTGGAGGAAATTACTTGCAAGTTACATTCACAGTGACAGACTCACAAACTGTTTCTATGTAGTTAATCTGCCTAAATCAAGGTGATTTTAACAGCTTGTAGCCACAGTTTAGCATTTAAGTTCAGTTCCATTTAGATTCATTTCCATTTGGATGCAAATGTGGCCTTCCCTCCTAATGCAAAATATATTTCATGATGATCTGTCTGTAATAGTTATTAATGGCCAATTCATGAAAACAATTTTGACACTTATATTCATGTTATTACAAGAAATAATTAGTTTAGTGACCCGGAAATCACAGTTTTTGTGAGTGCTGTAGCTCTTACGCAGCAGAAATATTATTAGTGTGAAAACATTACGCAAGCCTTCTGCTGGAATTACGCTGCAGATTTACCTACATATGCCTGGCTTGTGTGTGTGAAACAGACAAAAATGACATCAGCATATCTTGGAGTGTTAAGTCTCGGTTGCAACATGAGGAAAACACCAACAATCATTATAAATTCAATAAATGTGGCACTTTGTTTCTTGTCTCGGTAACAGGCAGCAAATTATTTTATGGGCTCTGACATGATTACACTTTTTAAGATTGAATGTAATACATTTCATTGTGCTTTATCAAATAGTGGCACAGCTTATTATAGTTTATCATTTTATGTGCTGTTTATGAAAGCATGCAAGGAAATCAAAGTAAATGTCTTTTAAGAGAAACAATAGAGAACTGTAGCAAAGATGAGAGCAGTTTCTTCAAATGTGCTCCCTTGTCGTTCAAGCAACATCAAAGAGATGCAGATCTACCTGCTACAGTCAAATGCACTTGGTTGGTTAAGAGAACTTTCATCTGATATGTAAGTGCCCTTTTGACCTTACATTTTAAATCATTGCACTTCACTAAACATAAAGGTTTGTTTTAGCACCAATCTCAATCCCACAGGTTCTCAAAACTGAAGCAATCCATTTTTGTTTTTCTTAAAATATGGATGGTGTGTATAAACCACTGAATGCAAGCTGTTTTGTGTGAGTTTGTGAGTTGAAAAACCAGGTTGGATTCAGTGTAAAAACAGACCTACTGTATTCTATGCCAATCCGTTTCTTGCCGCTTCAACTCCATTTAATACAGTCAATATAGATTTCTTGCTGCTTCTTGCAGTATGTTTTTTTTTTTTCCTCAATGTCTCATTCTTACTCTTTTTCTTAAATCTCAGTCATTTGGTTCTCTCTGTGCCCTCTCTTTGACGGGGCTGCTATTTGCCGTGACCTTGCAGCTCTTGTTGCGCTGCTGCCAGTCGTCTGTCCAATTACAGCATCCTTTTAGGGTCCTCCTCAAAGCATATCAGCTTGGCAATCCTATTCTCTGTCCAGATCAAAGCAGACAGCAACTTCACAAAGCCTCAAAGTTTTTTCACACACACTCTTTTGTGTTCTTTGATGTTCTCCGCACAGGTATTGCGCTGGACAGCGAAAATGATGAAATCCAAAACTCCCCCCACAGCACACAAAACAGCTGTCAGCTATTGTTACCGTCTTAAATGAGTCCTCGTGCCAGGCTTTGACATTCAGCTATTTGTTTTTAATATTTTTTTCTTTTATCACTTCTAACCAATACACAACCCTGCCGTGCTTTAATGTCAGTCTGTTATGCTCGGTCTGAATACTTTGTGTGGTGTTTTTGTGCGCATTTATCTAAGCTTTACACTTGCTATGTGATTACTGGATCTGTTCCAAAACCTAGTGCGTTTTCTTACTGCATGCTACTCACATAGTTTCCTTCTGCAGCAACATCCTAACTGTCACAAGTGACTGAATCTAGACAACCCTACAAACACACGTCGTTCCAATAGATTAATATGAATATGTATGTATGTGCGTGTGGTCTGTGTTTATGTAGTAAATAAAATAAATTACACTAAACTATTTTTATTGATGCTTTTCGGTACTGAATGATATGGTTGTCCACCCTTAAATATATTAGGAGGATTGTAATTCTAATTGTAAAGAGGATTGACTTCCATAGGCAGCATAATGAAGATGGCTTTCATTTGGAACTATTATGTTCTCTTATGAAAAGCATGCTGCACTTATTGCATGTAGGTTTGATGACCTTACAGAAGAAGAGGTATATTATTGCTGAAAGAAAGTTCAAAGCCATTGCAACAGCAATTGAGCCTTGACCTTCACTTTATCATATCTATTTTGTAATAATTTAAAAAAAAAAAATGTAACATAACATTAAAGTCATCTCAGGAAATAAAATGTTTCAAAAGCACGAAGGTCACAGCATGCAGTTAATACTTGGAAAAAGAGTCATTTCCAGGAACACAGTGAAGAACACAATGAGAGGACTCAAATCAGTTGTGGTCATTTAATTAGTCAAATCCACTTAGACCTGTAATTGACCTTGCTTGTTACATTGTGCATGGAATCCCTTTCCACCGCACAGTTATGACATACGTGGAAATTATGAAATATTGTCATAATTATGATATAAAAGGTCAAAATTATGACACTGTAATTCAAAGAAATTAGGTAAAAATATATAAGTTTTTGATTAAAATATCTAGAACAGTGTTGTATATTTTGTTGACTTGTGTACTTGCATTAACCTAAATGTTTCCAAGAAGATTTGAATCCAGAGAAATAAGCAATTTTAACCAGTTAACCATCCCTTTTTATTGCGTTACTGCCAATGACATCATTCACCCTCAGTTTCCAGCTTTATTTTGTAGAAAATGTGGAAACACCAAAGACTCTTTCATATGTGTTTATTTATAACAGAACTTTTAACACACTCAAATGTATCTAGTATGATAAAACAGCACCGCTTAACCCCACATATGCATGACCGGAAGGAGCGGAAGCGCTCAGATGTGGCATAACAAAAGCTCTGCTGATTTCGAGCCGTCTCTCATTAGCAATCGCTCCAGAGGCTTCGTTTTGCTTTCATGGATTTCAGCCTCACCATGCTTCATAGTACAATATATCTTCAATATGTTAGTTAATTAATGAACATGATTTCTGCCCGAGTCCCGTCGGATTGCATCAGCTGTGACGACAACTCCCACGATTCCACACTCAATAATGGCGTCATCGGCATTGTTAAATTCACGTCAAAAGAATCAACAAATCGTTTCAGATGAACAGCAAGTAATTACATTTTGATTGATGATTAAAAAAACATTGTTTTTCTTTGAAGCAGCATGAATTGTTCACAGTAAGATGAAAGAATGTGCAGTAAATGCAGGTCTGTTTTGATTTCATCCCGACTTCAAAAGATCGCTTCTGCACGTATTGCACGAAAACGACAAATAAATCTACATGAGGTTGTAAGATGCACGTAGTGAAGTATCTACCAATTTACCACGTCAAAGTTGCATCCAGTCATGCTGATAAACGGAGCGTCTCTGCTGCTTCTCTCATTTGAATGTCGCAGGCATTTGTGCATAAACCCTCAGTATTTGCTTTATTGATCCGACACTCCATCAAAGATGGTAAACGTGCATCACCTTCACCTCCTGCTTTGAACCATAAGACTCGGAGTGGAATGAAAAGGTGAAGAGGCGTCTATCACTAGACATCGCTCACGGGCATTTCCCCTCGAGGCTGCTAGAATGACACTTCAACAAATTGAAATTGATGGCCATTTGACTAGTGGCAGAATGACATTTGCAGTATTTGGTGTAAATTTAGACTCTCAGGAAAATAAGATGCAGGATTTTAAACCTCACTTTCGGTTTAACGTTTCCTTAGTAGTTTTATTGCAAACTACCCTCCATTTAATATCCAATTTAATACAATTTACTTGCGTTACTTAAAAAATGTACGCATATGTGCAATATCACATGAGCAGCAGCCCTGGAGCTCACATCTCTGAAAACATCAAAGCTATCAAGTACATTCTCACCTTAAAAAAAACCCTTAAAACTACATTCTGCCACAAAACCGTATAATTTATACAATTATAGTGGATTTGGGCATCCGCCGTGACACTCGCTATGAGAAATACCGCAAGCCGAGTGATACAGTCAGATTTGAGGACCAGAAAGAACTGTTGTATAAACAAATATATTGTGCTACTATTGTATTCATATTGTTATTATACTATATTATTTTATATCCACACCTGGCCATAGGACCTGCATAATGCACTCACTGTTTTTCTCTGTTTACTGGCTGCCTCTACCAACCTGAGAGACTATTTGCTTTGTTTAAAGTGTGATTCTTTCACAATGAAACATCTCATAGAGTTCTTTACTTTCTATTGCAGCTGTCCTGGGCTGCTTGTAATTTCCTGAGCCAGTAATCAACAGGTAGTCCGGCGTGCTGTGCTTGGCTCTATCTGCCTCTCCACACAGTTGAACAGATTGGCATCACTTTATGAAAGAGAGAAAGAGAGAGTGCATTTGTCTGAATTTCAGTCGAAGCCCAGCTCTATATCATGACTCACCAACATCGGCAATATCACGGCTAACTACACTTAGGCTAAAAGCTGTTTCCTAAATGGAACCATGGAAAATAAGAAGCTTGCTGACTTTACATGCATACTAAAAAAAGAGTAATGGAACACCATATAATAACTTCTAATTATAGTGTAGTGCAGGGGTTATCAAAATGTGTGGCGTGATACCGTAAGAGAGATTTACATTATATATGAGAACTCATGCGCACATTAAGCAAATGTGCTGTGCTTAGACAAAGACTTTTTCAGTTGTATAGCTGAACACTGATGCCTTTTAGAGGTTTACTTTTAAAGTTGCCATCCGCTCATTCCTTTTCCTGTTTCACAGATGTAACAAAAAATATTCTTTTAATAGTAAATCTTTTTTCATTTTTTTTCATTAATTCCCACGTTTTTTTGTATTTTTGCAACACAGCAGCTTAACAGAACACTCATTTATCAATCTAACATAGAAATGAGCTCTTACAAATCAGTAAGTGAATCGGCCAGCGATTCATTGACTGAGCCGTATAACATCAACTCTGCAATGGATACTAATATCCAAATTATAGTGAAAACGCTATTTATTAGCAGTTCAGCTAAAATCTGGAGGTTGTACTTGCGTTGCCTTTGTGTTAAGGGATTCCCTTCGATGACGTCGTGGCAGAAAAGGGGTTTCCCAAGGTTGCTGATTGGCTGGAAGTTCGTGGTCGTTCGCAGTAATGTCTTGGGCATTGGCTGGAGGATGGAGTCGTGTACGCTGGTTGACGTTTTGAGGCAGGCACGAAGTCTGAGACACAGCTTAGCGGCAAAACTTAACTTAGAACATGAAACTCTCAACGGAAAGAAACGATTAAAGTAAAATTCATTATTTTCCTCAATTCTACAAACAATACCCCATAATGGCAAAGTGAAAAAAGTTTGTTTTTAAATCTTTGCAAATTTATTAAAAAAAAACACACACACACAAGTACATAAGTATTCACAGCCTTTGCTCAATACTTTGTTGATGCACTTTTGGCACCAATTACAGCCTCTAGTCTTTTTGAGTATGATGCTATGAGGTTGGCATGTCTATTTTTAGACAGTTTCTCCCATTATTCTTTGCAGTACCTCTCAAGCTCCATTAGGTTGGATGGGGAGCGTCGGTGCACATCCATTTTCAGATCTCTCCAGAGATATTCAATCGGGTTCAAGTCCGGGCTCTGGCTGGGCCACTCAAGGACATTCACAGTTGTCCCGTAGCCACTCCTTTGTTATCTTGGCTGTGTGCTTAGGGTCATTGTCCTGTTGGAAGATGAACAGTCACCCCAGTATGAGGTCCAGAGTGCTCTGGAGCAGGTTTTCCTCATAGATGTCTCTGTACGTTGCTGCATTCATCTTTCTCTCGATCCTGACTAGCCTCCTACACTGTAAAAAATAAAAAACACAATTTGTTGAGTCAGCTTAAAATAATTTGTTACCCTGCTGCCTTAATTTTAAGTTCAGTCAACTAAAATAAGTTTAGTTAACTTGAAATGTTAAGTTGTACTAAGTAACAACTTAGATATTTGTGTTTGCTAAACTTAACAGATGGGTAAGTAACCCAGCTGCCTTAAAATTTTAAGTTGATTCAACCCAAATATCTAAGTTGTCACTTAGTATAATTTAACATTTCAAGTTGAATAAACTTTTTTTGAGTTGACTGAACATAAAATTTTAAGGCAGCCAGGTTACAAATTATATTAAGTTGACTCAACAAATTGTTTTTTACAGTGTACTTCCTGTCGCTGAAAAACATCCCCACAGCATGATGTTGCCACCACCATGCTTCACTATAGGGATGGTATTGGCCAGGTGATGAGTGGTGCATGGTTTCCTCCAGACATGACACTTGGTGGTTCCAGACTTATTCCATTTAAGGATGATGGAGGCCATTGTGCTCATTGGGAACTTTTAATGCACTGTATGACTTCATATGTTCTGATTCCAGTCAAAATGCTCTCACAACAATGTTCTCTGAGGTCCACTTGGCTAATAGTTGTGTATGTTTGAGAGGCTGCAGCCCATCATAGTTGGACGCTTCTGTCCAAAAACGCATAACAAACACATCTGTAATAACAGACAAGCAATAGTGACCAAGTAATAAAAACAGTTACTCACATTTGTGTGTTGCAACTTCACTGTTGGATCCAATATATTCAGCACGGCATCATTTTTTCACTTTCTGAAAATCCAGCGTCAAATTGTGCTTTGTTTGTAAACAAATTTGTGATAAAATTAATTGAACAAAGGACCAAGTTCGGGAACTTCATTAAAAATAAATTTCATCCGGTCTTTCTTAACACTGGGATCAGAAGGTAGGTAATTCAAAGACTGTTTTTCCATAACTTGGCACTGCACAGCATTTTGTTGTATTCTGAGCCATCTTTATCACTTGGTTTCTATGAAACACTGGTACACTACATGCGTGAATCAGTGGGCGGAGCTAAACAGGCAGTGATGTGGAAGCAGGCGTTGATCTTCTGCGGAGGCAGGTTTTTAGACTAAAGAGATTAAACTTGCAGGATGTTTTATAGCAGTGGTTCTCAACTCTAGTCCTCAGCCCACTGCTCTGCAAATTTTATATGTCACCCTCATTTAACATACCTGATTCAGAAACATACAAAATGTGCAGAGCACTGGAGTTGAGAACCACTGTTGCATAGAACACGATTACCTCTTGCAGTATATGACAAAAGATCAAGAGAATTTTGATATCTCAGTTCATGACTCCTTTAATATGTTGGCTTTCCTCACGTCTAAGCATCTGCTAAACAAATAACTGTAAATTGTTGGTCTCTCCTCACTCCATTACTCAGTGTGTTGAGTACTTACATTTTGGCAACAACGTTGATGGACAATGAAATTATAGTGGAGGGAGGTGTGTTTTTATCCCATATTGAAAAGAGGGTGTGACAATAAGAACTGAAGGCCAGCTAAATGTACGCGCATCACTATTTATTTACCTATTTTTTTTATGTCTTTTAAAAGCAGATTGTCTCAGTCTATAGCTGATCGCACTCTTAACTGTACCTGTATATTAAACACTTAACTGGCTGAGTGCCTGGCTAGTGTTTCTGACAACCTGCCCTGAATTTTGGATTAAAGCTCTTGAGCCTAGCCTGTTTGTAGTGTACGAGCCAGTGTTTGCACATAATAGAACGCTTCTTTTAAAATTGATACACTGTGTTGGGATCTTTTTGAAATAACTTTTAATCAGTATTTACAGACAGACAGGCAGCCAATGTAAGTATAATATTATTGAAGATGTTTTTGAATAATTATCTCCCTTTTTCCAATAGCAGAACTTTTCTGTACAACAGTATTGACGCTGTAGTTTACTGTATTATTAAAAATGTAGTCCGTGTCACTACAACCACACAATATTTTGACCTGGCGTTCACTGAGATGGTCACAAGGGAATCGATGTGTGGCACAGGGTCAAATGGGCACATATTGCTCTAAGCATCCTGAATTCATAAGCATTCTTATGAACCCTCAGCAACAAACAAACAGATAACTCTCTGTGGCCACCTCGCTCCAAGTTTAACGGTAGCCATTAATTATTTGACTGCTTAATTTTGGAAGCTTATTTCATTATGCAAGGCTTTAACGGAGGGACCAAACCTCTGACCTGTGCTAAGAGAGTGTGTACCCAATGTTTAGCCAGTCATAAATAGCCACTTATCTCTGGTACAACCTTTTGCGGTGATGACTTGGAGCAGAGCAAGAGTTGGACAGTAATTGTGTTCTCATTAAGAGTTCGTCTGTGCAATGTAATTACGGACCTCACTCAGAAAATAATACCAAGTGTTAATAGGTCAATAGACATCAAGTTGTTACTTCAGGTGTGAAGATGAACATTTTTGGAGTTTAATAGCGACTGTTTTTGCAGTGAGCATTTAAAAAGTGCTATACGTGAGACATTACAGATTCATCTTGAGGTGGAGATTTACTTTATATCTATATCTTTTTTTCTTTCTTAAAATTTCTCCTCCATGTATCCACTGCTCATAAATAACTAGTGCTTTTCTCACTGTGTATATTACATAAACCATGTACCACATTTACAGCAACTGAACAAATTCAACTGAGAGAAATATATATAATTTTATATATGTTAAAAGTTTGGGGTCAGTAAGAATTTTTAACATTGAGTTTTGTGGTCTTATGCTGTACACACACACACACACAGACACACGCATAGTTATAAATCATATACATAAATCTTTTTATTGCTTTTTTAAAAATAAACTTACTTAAACACGGATTAAACATTGTCAGACTATCCACAGGTCTTCCCTAAATATTGTATTGTTTCTAAAACAACAGACTTTTTCTAACAAGGCTGTCACTGCAATTAGCACCTTTTGTTTGGAGTTACTGTGTGTTCTCTGCTCATTAAAGAAAATTCATTGATTATTATTCCCCCCCGTGGTTACAAATCATCACCCGCCTTTGTTCTGCATGCTGACATTTGCATCTTTGTAATCATGTAAATGTGTGTGTGGATCATGTCTGTGTCATGTTGGTCCTCGTTTCACCTCTCGTCTTTTTATTCAATCCATTTCACAACTCGTAGAGTTCTTCCGTCGCCCACAGTAACATTGATATTTACCACCTCAAATACTATACCATGAGTTTTATTTTAGTTAGATTAATATGCAATTATATATATTTCATATATTTCAGTTTTGCATTTGTTTTGTAACTTTTATGTTTTATTTTATTTTTTTTAATACTATATAGCTTTATTTTTTTATTTCAATTTTGTTTTTATTTCAGTTTTAGTTGTTTTAGCATTCTTAATCTTCTAAACTTTTACTTAAACCAAGGCAAGGCAACAGTTCTAATTTTCATTTACGTTTTCAGCTAATATTTTCATTTCATTTCATTTAAACATTTTTTTTTAATAGTTTACTTAATAACAACAAAGTAATTGCAACTGCTGAAAATTAAGCTTTGGCATCACAGGCATAAATAACTTTATAAAATATACAAAATATTCATATGCAAAATATTGTTATTTGTTATTCATTCTGAATTGATTTTATGTGGCTTTCCAATAAAATATTTGGCTTTGTTCACATCCCATTGAAAAGCTGTGTAAATTACTGCATTCTTTTCAGAGTCATATCCACTGACGTATGGATTATGAAAAAGTATCAATTACACATCACACTCATCAGAGCCATGGCTTAGCCGTAGTTGCATGTCTTCTGGCGGGTCGAGCCATGGTGCTAACCAAGACAGCGCGAGTTCACACTCAACTTTCTATTATCTATTTCCCGTTCTTTATCCTCTCCTACTCTCCTATCAGTAGAAGTGCCAAAAGACCAAAAAAAGAAATCACACCCTTGCCATTTAAGCAATGAATTGTGCCGTGATCCACACCTGGCTAGAAACAACTGATCTGCCCACTGTCCAATTACTTTTGGGTTGTGAATAAATGAGTAATTCCTACACGGTTCACAGTTTATGGATGTAAATGCAGTCAAATTAAAGCTGGCCGCAGGTGGACATTTTCAAATCAAGTGGATCGCTGTCGAATATCCAGAACAAGCACATTCACACTCTTTCGCCGTTTGCACAGTTATATATAACCGTGGCACAATCTCGTTCCGTTCTGCTAGCATGCGGTTGGTATGTTAGTTTGGCGCACTTCTCAACCTCACACCTGTAACAGTACAAGGTCTTTTCTTAGTCTTTATAGCTGTATTCTCGTTCTGTTGTATTTACATCATTTGTCTACCAAGGTAGTCTCACCTAGAATTAAATCTCACCTCATGAAAGCGAGCGAGCGTGTTGGGGAGGGTTTTACACTGGGCTGCGTGGCATGTTGTGAAAGCTCATAATAGATGTTCTTTAATATCCTTTCCTCAATTCTGTAGGAGATAGCGCTCGATTTAACAAGGCCCTGTCTCTGCGCCGCCTTATCTGCAGGCAGCAAACATTTAATTTGAATTTGGCTCTTTCTGACATCCATTGGATGTAACAAGTCCTCCACAGTCAAGTGGCAAATCATCTTTTTCATGGCCGATACACAACAGGGCCCCAGGCAATCTAGGTGGCTTCCTGATATTCAAATCATTTTTGGAGCTTGCACAAGTCACCCAATGTGTTTAATATCCTTAATTTAGAGAAGGTCAGCATGGCGGGCAGACACTGTGTATAGTCAAAGAAGTCTGGCGATTCTTGTTTCACTTGTGTTCTTCCACCGCAAAATTGTTACTTTAATGCAAAACGAATGAGGCTTTGATATAGTAATTGGTAGTGACCTTTATCTTTCCCCCGATAGGTTGTTTTACTAATGGATTTGAGAATGTAAAGCTCCCCTAAGAATAGGTTTCAATACGAGTGATAAGAAAGGATATAAATGACATGCTGATAAGGAACCTCGTATCTCATTTATGAGAATATATCATCTCCACAAATACAAGGGCGTAATCGAGAGGGGCTCCGCTCAGGAACTGAGAAGCTATTAGAGCTGTTTACAGACTGTATTTCTGTTCGTAATACAAAGACAGGCCTGAAAACCCTACTGATTTCAGTTGTCGCATATAGGTGCTAAGAAAGAACTTAGACTTTCTGCATTAGCAGATTTACTAATGACATTTTATAATGGAATGGTGTCCTACTTTGTTTATTTGAGCGGACAGGCTTGAATAAGTATGTAAACTTTTTATATGCAGGAGGTCATTGGATGCTACGACACCATTTTCAAGCATCTGTAATCACAGAAATGAGCAGCTCTAAGGCATGGTGTCCTTATGCTCTCTTTAATAGCCATTTTAAACCAATTCGAGTGTGATGTTAGACCCAGTACTCTGTGGGTTATTTGACTTGTAAGCATAATTTTGTACGACTGTCCTCTTTATATGTTGTTGTGTTCATTAATGGCAATGTAATTTTCAAAATGGCACACAAAAGTGGGTGATGCATCATGTAAAATCACAGGAATATGTGGTACTGATGGTAAAACTTTACAAAAAAGTTGTACAGACAATTTGACTGATGAAACAAAGATGAAAAAAAAAAATATATAATATGGTATGCCTAGTGCTGGGCGGTTTGACCAAAAGTCATCATGGTTTTTATTTCTAAAATTCTAGAGGTTTCACGGTTTATCACATTTTTTTTCTCCCTGACTGTGTTTTTATATGAATCAGAAGGCATGAAATAGTAGCAGGACCACTGCATTATATTCATGACCCAACAAATATGTCTTTACATGTAACATGAGCCTTTTTTGATGTAAATTAGATTGTACAGTTTCAAAATTTAAAGCAAAAACAAAATGGTCTGATCTTAGCTTTGTGAAATTATGCTACATAAAATATATCTGCACAAAAACTATGGAAGCCCGTTTCCGCCACCGAATAAAATAAGTTATAAAGTCCAATTTTGAGGGTAAAAAAAGACTGATATACTGTATTCTCAGAATTGCGAATTTGTATTTCACACTTTTCTTTCCGTTTATGTCTTGCAATTTTGACCTGCGAGTTAAGTCAGAATTGTGAGATATAAAAAAAGTCAGAATTTCAAGATAAAAACTAATAATTTTGACTTTTTTTTTATATGTCACAATTCTGACTTAACTCGCAAGTCAAAATTACAAGACATAAACGGAAAAAAATGTCGGAATTGTGAGATATAAACTTACAATTGTGTGTTTATCTCACAGTTGAGAAAAAAGTCAGAATTGCTAGTTTTTATCTAAGAATTCTGGCTGTTTTTTTATTGTGTGATAAACTCGCAATTGCAAGTTTTAAAGACAAAATTGTGAGACAAACTCACTATTCTGAGAAAAAAATTCTCAATTCTGACTTTTTTCTTAGAATTGCAAGTATATGTTTCCCACAATTGTGAGTTAAGTCAGAATTGTGAGATATAAACTCGCAATTCTGAGAACACATCAGTCTTCTTCCCCCTCAAAATTGGACTTTATAACTCGCAGTTACGAGTTTATATCTTGCTATTTGGAGAAAAAAGTCAGAATTGCTCCTTTTTATCTCACAATTCTGACTTTATGTCTTGCAATTCTGAGTTTAAATCACGCAGTTCAGAGAAAAAAGTCAGAATTGAGTTTGTATCTTGCAATTCTGACTTTATAAATAACAATTGTGAGTTTATATCTCACAATTTTAAGAGAAAAAAAGTCAGAATGCGATATGAATTGAATTGCGAGTTCATATCATGCAATTCTGAGAAAAATGTTTAGAAATGTGAGATAAAAAGTCGCAATAGCCTTTTTAAAAATTATTTTCATTTTAAATTTATCCCTCATTTCACAATGCTGTTTACGCTGCTTAGCCATTTGTACCGGTATGCCGTTTTAATTCAAGCCGGTTTACCTTTTGAACCGGTATATCACCCGGCGCTAGTGTGTAGAACTTTTCTTTAGTTAAACTTTGTGAGTCATTGTCTAGGTTATTTTAAAGGAAGGAAGCATTTTTGCTCTTGATTAGAAAAATGCATTTACTACCTTGTGTAAAAAGGGCACAGTGGAAACTCAGTCCACGTCATTGCTCTTAGTAAAAGCAGACCGGTCTATATAAGAAACCATCATTACAGAAACTCAAATAACATTTCCTGGAATGTTATCGAGCACATGCATTAACAGACCTACACATTTTCTCATTTAGGAACTGCAGAGTTCTGCTGAGAACAGAAATATGTTTAAACCAGACGTTTGAGGATGTGCTCGAAATCGGCTCTCTCACTGTACTGTACTGGCCAAGAACATTTGGACCAAGAAGAAGACATGGATTAAACAAAGGAAGGCTATGACATACTTCTCATTTGGCTCTGGAGTCCGCAGCGGGAGAAGAATGGTGCTTCTATGGTTGTCTCAAGGACTTGCCAGGAAGGCTAGTGGTTAAGTGAACTTCCTGAGCCTGCGAGAACTGGATGTTCCACTTCTTTTGTGCGTTTAGTGGCATTAGTACTCTGTCGTTTTCAGGTTTAAATAGAGGACGTCATGCTGTGGCCAATCACTGATCTGTAAATGTCAGGTCCGCGCAACTCAGGTTGTGGTATAGTGTAACAGCCTTTCATCCTGATTTTCCCTCCAATCATTTATGGTAATGATAATTTAGGTAAGCGCTCCCCACAGCTGCCGCGCTTATTATCTGCAGTTTGACCAAGGCTTTAGAACATTTTTCTTTGTTTTTCTGGCAGCCCGGGTATTTTTAAAAGCCGCCCTTAAAATGTTCACATGGTGATTCTGTAAAGAAGTGCTCTGTGGCTTGTATACAAATTGACTTTGTGCAGGAAATGCAGTAGACTCTGAGCAGCCTTGAGCAGCTTGGCCTCTATTTTAGATGTTGGACCGAGATATTAAAGCAGTCCCCAGTGTTATGTATCCTTTAAAAATATGTGTGTAGATGTCTTAAGACATGTCTACATTTGTGCTGGGCTCTAGTAGGTACAGCGCATTTCATTTGAACATCAAAGCTTGGCTACGAGCTGCATATTGTATTATAAAAACAAAAGATGTGAGTGATTTGATGAAATAGTAATTGAATCACTCTTATGAGGTACCAATGTCTGGAGAAACATCTGTGAAACAAGTTGGCCATTAAATATGCAACGGCATATTCAAAAATTCCTTTTGCATAAGATGGCAGAGCTTTAAAGAGAATTATCATGGCCTGAAGCTCATTCAAGTACTGACATTTAGCATGTGTGAATCTGATTGAAATGATCTGCATAATGCTTTTGTTTATATCCATTGTTGAGGTAAACTAAAGCCGAATAATATCTGCTCTGGAACCACTCTCTGACCTTCATGTATATTCATATTTCAATTTTAAAGTTAAATGTCCTTTTTTTATGTTAAAATAATTCTTTAATCCCAGGTTGACATGTAAGTCTTTATTTTTTTTATTTTTTATTTTTAAATATTTTAACCAACCAAGGGGTCTGGTTCTAAAAATCATATTTCGTTTATGACTGGCATTCAAAAATATCAAGGTTCGGACTGTGAGCCAGAGGTTTTTTTCTCTCATTCTGATCAGTAAAATGTAACCTTGAGATAATTACATAAAAGGAACACAGTGGACCTTCTCAGACACTCACTCCAAACTGTCAGACCTAATCACTCATGTTTTGTATGAACTGTTTCCTCAAACTATTTATGTATTTATTTTTAAAGAGCTTGTGATAAACACACAAATGTAATAGATTATTAAAAAGATAAAATTGTAGGGCGAGTCTTGGTTCTGTGCATCTTGTAAGTGAACTAAGTGTTTGGAGAAGTCATATGTCACCAGAGAGAAGTACAGTATGTAGTTTTCCCTGGAAGGTCCAGTTATGTTACACTGTTGACGTGGGTTGTTTTTCATGAGGGGGACCCCACCAAAAACACCATGTACCATGTATTTTACCCCCAGAACATGATTTTTACCGGTGAAATGCAATTGGGCTACTTGTAACAATAGGGTGGGTTTTGTCGTGAAAACCTGGCAACCCTGGTCTGGTTCTAAAAAGCATATTTCTCCTGTGACTGCCATTATACCAAAAATATCTGTCAGTTTAGACAAAATAGAGCTGGTGTGGCTGCGGCTCCTCCCACTGAGTGGCAAAAAGACTGAGTGGCTGCATTGGTTTCAGCGTGAACGTTGTACACAACGAACGACAGTACACACAAAACACCTCTAAAATGAGAAAGAGCTTTGCAATTGACTGTACAAAGAGATTTGACAGGAAATCTGAGGTATATTTTTTACAGACTGCCAAAAGCTACAGAAAAGAGAAGCAAATTGATCTCTGCAGTTCAGTGAAACAAATGGACATGCAGCGAAACAAATCTGCAGTTACCATTTCATGTTACTATGTTGAATATTGCAGTAAAATAATACCCTGTATATTGTAATGTTATATATGGTATAGACAACTCAATTAAATATTTACCATCTTATAGTTTGCATAACTGGATGCTTTTAAATAAACACTGATTAAAAACTGTACGTTTTGGGCTGGATGATACAAAAACATTGGTATAAATGATCACCTGGATTAGTTACAAAATGCATTCACAAGCAAATTTGCTTTATTTATTTCCCCAGCGTTGAAATCAGGCAGATATAAATGTCAGAAAACATGATTCCTGGCTTCATAGCAATATCCATGGACACTGGATTTTTGGTAAGTTGTAAGGAACATTATATAGAGTCTAGCAAACTTTAATTTAAACTGATTATCGTTTGTTTTAATCACGTTTTTGCATCTTCCCTATCAAATCCATTCATGCTGCAGGCTCTTTTTCCACCTAGTCTGGCTGAGGGGGCGTGTTTAGCTGTGAAAGTGACGTCAGTGCATGTTCTCTAATAAATGTGTTTGGTATTGTTATTTTAGTATTATTATTTATTATACGGCTACATGGAATACTAGATTCTGATTAGTAAATCACCTCACTCCGAGGTATGTTATTCCCCGATAACAAATTAACTAATAACACAGGCTCATCCGGGTAACTGCGGTCGGTGCTCGCTAAGAATTTTTTTTCTTCCTGGAAGCTCTTTGTTTCGTTGGGTAATAAAATTTTAAAACTCAAATCAATTTTCTGTGTACAATTATTTAATGATGTCATTTTCGTATCGTGGACTTGCTCTCTCTTGTTTCATACTAACTAAAACAAAGATATACGGAATAAACGCAGATATATGAAACGTAAACAAAGCAGCGTTTGCTTACCATTTTGAACATCAGTTATGTTGATGTTGTTATGATAATATTCACATATTGGAATGCTTGGGTAAGATCCAGTAACATTAGAGCAGTCTTCTGTTTGTGCCCCCTTCATATACTTGCTCCTTTTTAGCACTTTCGCTTTAATTCCCCTGCACTGACTCTAGGCATCCAATCAGAGTTCTCATTTCCCCCTATGTACTACGTCCCCAACTGTCCCGACGCCGATTCAACATGTTAAATCGGGCACACGCCCGTCGACGTGAGCCCTAAAAGAGCCGACGTGTGGAACACACCAAACAGACTAGCCTGACGAGAGCGGACAGCCGATAAGCTGATAAGTCTGTGGGGCTTTATTCTGTAATAACAACCGGCTGGATTCATTATCCCTTACTAATAGTATATTTTTGTATTTTCAACTTTCATAATTCAGATGAAGTAATTCCATCACACTTGTTGCAGTGTGCAATACACAAGTAAGTAGTGAGAAATATTAATCAATAACGTACATAATATAGGCTTAGTATTACTTGTACTTACGCATAATTTAACGTTACTACTAAAGACATGTAACACGTAATTTATTAGTTTTTAAACATTAAATTGATGTTTCTGTCTGCTGCTTTTGAAGTCTCTCTGTAGCCACTGGTGAAGAATTTGGAACTGTTTGTTCTTGCAGTGCCATCAGCAGTCAGCATTATGATGGCATTGTTGACACTAGAGCTACTCTAAACATGATAGGTGGCAACATAACACAGCTATTTTTCTTGTGGTGCTGCAAGAGGGCCAAATATGACACCCTTTACCTTTTAGATTTATGCAGTGGATATTGTTTCTGTTGCATGTTAAGTTCCAAAATCCTGCTTATCTATCAAACACAAAACAGCGTCTCAAAGTCTTCATGCTGTATGTTGTGACACAAGTCATGGCTAAAGGAGATTTTAATTAAGGTAAATGGCAGATATTGGCACAGCAGTCTTGCAGCTAATCCTTTGGCAATGAGTTTCATTAGGCGCAGGTCACTGTATTAATCCCAGAGAAATGGCTGGAAACTCTTAAGCACACATGAAGTCAGGAGGGGATCGCAGTGTGGCATTGATGGACTTACCTTCTTGTCAGTTAAAAAAAAAAAAAAAAGAAAGTCCTGTTAACAAGGCTTGGACTGTGAGCCGGAGGGTTGTTTCTCTCATCCTGGTCAGGAAATGGTAGCCCTGAGATAATTACATTACATGCGGACCTTTTGAGACACACCAAATTGTTATTACTGATCAGTTTTTGCAGACTTTTTTGCAATTTTTAGTTTTATTTAATTATTAAATGCATGCATTTTTAAAGAGCTTTTTTTTGCTCCCGCTGTTATGATGAAACAGAGGTAGCAACAGTTCTTGCGTATTCTAAAGCACTTTTGAGTGTTGTGGATTGATAGATGATCGCCATTCACTGCCATTATAAAGCTTGGAAGAGCCAGGACATTTTTAATACTTAATATTTAATATTTAATAACTCCAGTTGTATTTATCTGAAAGAAGAAAGTCATATAAAAAAAAAAGTATGCACAAGTGCATTGTTCACAATAAAATCTATAAAATGCATTCAGAAAATAGTTAGGATGAATTTTCACTTCATGCTGACTTTCGATTCTAAGTATATTCACTCAGACTGAATTATTAAAACTGGTGCTTATGTTTCATCTCAAAGTTACTTACCAACAACAAACTTTTTATTTGTGATTACCTCGTTTACCAGAAATGTTTACGTACACTGATAAGCAATTTCAGAACACGGCGTGTGGCAAACACAAAACTTGTTTGGTGACGGATATGAGCTTGATAGAAGATCTTGCTTGTCAAATACACTAAGTACCATTCATTAATTAGAAAATGTGTTTGCTCCATCAAATATAGTACATCAGGTGCAGCAGTCACTTGTTGTCCATCCTAAGGCTGAATGCAACAGATAACAGCAAATAACTCGACTCGACACGCACAGTTGCAAGGTTTATTAGAGAATCAGGACTATAAAGGTATGCAGGATTCTACTAGTCTCTGAGCAAACCACACAACTAGTCCTTTTCTAAATGTAATACTATAGCCAACCTGGCTGCCATGGTTAGTGATACAGTAATATAATTAAAGAAATGGATTTTTAAATGCAAAAACTAGTGCATCAGGTCACCATATGGATAACTGGGAAGAAGGAAGAAAATAGTTTCAACATAAGTTATTCCTATTACTATGGGTCATATTCATTTTAAATAATAATAATAATAATAATAATAATAATAAAAAAAATTATTAGGAAGGAAAGCAGCACCTCTGCCTCGGTTAGGGCTGACACTACTATACCATAGATTATATTCTTTAATATCTCTGTGTATATATGGCCAGTCAGCGAGAATGAACACCACACGAATTGTACCGCAGCCTGCACTGTAAACGTTTCCTTCACGAGTTGTTTGTTTCTCATTTACAGCGAAATTTGGTTCGAAGAGGATGGGCGGCCAAACCCTCCAACTCACAGACATTTACTGGGCACATACACACACGTCGCTGCATGGAACAAGATACAGCTCCAAGAAAATAAGCCGTAACAAGGAGAGGAGAAGAAATCAAGAGAGAAGGAGGAGGAGTTTTGGATTTCTGTGGTGCGGAGTTAAAAGGAGTCCATGGCCTTGAATTCGCTGAGGGCTTGGACGGGGGAGATGTGTTTCTTCTGCGAGCCTCGTCTGACACGGGTCTGGCACTCCTCTGGTTTCTCTCTCTTCACAAGGGGTTTCTTCTCCGGGGCCTTCATGCGCCAGGACACCACTGGGGAATTGACCGCCGCCGTGCCGTACACCTTCTGGTACTTAGTGGACGCCACGTAAGAGGCCTTGACTGTGAGGACCACGGCATTCATCAAGTTCTTGGCTGCTTGGATGAGGGATGTAGCGCTGTCCAGCTAAAGCAATGGGGAGGGGAACATTCAAGTAAGTGTCTTTTGATGATTACTATGACTATGTATGGAATAAAATAATAATGCATTGGTCCTAATGCACGGAATTTAAATAAATTGTGTTGCTGTTTTCCCATATTTACATATGTATGAATCAGGGGCATTTCAGCGACACCAACAGGTAAAGTTACAGCGTGAGTCCATGGCTCTCTCGCATCCCCTGAGCCCATTGACTTTTAACAGACACCCTAATGCATGCCACAGGTTTTTGGGGGGGTACTTGAGAATGAATAAGGGAAAGTCACGTGAGAGGAGGCAATGCCTCCATCACAATATGATTGGATAGGACTGGTTATGATCAGCTGTGACTAGTTCATGTGACAAATCCCGCCTCTTGCATTTGTGCGTTCGCGAATCATTCTGAATAAACAATATGAAGGCGTTAATGCAAAGACTAAATTAAAGTAGTAAGTAAACAACTCATACACTTAGATATAACCACTTTATTGTCAAAATGAGACTTGAAATTGACTGAAAACATGATCTGTGGGAGTTTTTAGTGAGTAATGAGCTTGAAATTTAAAGTAAATGTTTGTCTGTGATGAATATTTTCAGAGCTTTGTTGACTGATGTTGACAAAAATGCTGCTTTAAAGCATTTGCATGACATTGTAAAAAGACAACATTATTGTTTTAGCCAGTTTGTAATCAAACTTTTCACTTGCATAAAACAAACATAGTTGCTGATTAAATTGCAAATATGCATGGCCTTACCCCTGAAACAATGAGTTCTCCTCCCAAGTTCTGAACCTCAGCCTTGACCTTGCTGCAGATGTTGAGCTGGTGGCAGTAGAGGGCGATTCTCTGGAGGTATGCCAACAAGTCCTGCTTACAGGCTGAGTCTGGGCACTAAAAGAGATGGGAATACATAGCAGAGACTTGACCTTTACATACTCACTGTGTAGAGCAAATATGAGGTGAGGAGGGTGAGGCGATGATGGCTGAAGATGAAATTAGCTCCATCTTGAAGATGACTCAGGGATTTGTCATCATCACATATTGGCTAAAGTAGACTCATTCGTAAATCTCCTGCTATCATCACGATTGTTTATTTTGTTAATAGGAACACTATACACATAAATATAAAGCACAACAGTAAGCAAGCAAAAATGAAATGGAAAGCACTTCTAATCCCTGAGGGTTGGAGGAAACATTTTATAATGGACACCAGCCCATATTACGCCCTTAGTTTCCTTTAAACGTTTTGAAGCTGGTGGGGAGAGATCCATGGACTGTTTCTGAGGTCATGACACAGCGATTGCTTATCTCATGAGTATTAATTTGGCCATGATTATGTTGCTGTGTAACGTTGCTGCAGTCACAAACTACTTAATATTCATAAGCCATGACTTCGGGATAATAGAACTGGTAATGTGTACAGAAGTTGCAATCGAGATCAGGCCAATTTTACATTATTTGTCTTTATTTCTATCATGACTGACTGACACCGTTTTGAATTTGTCACACAAATTCTACATTTGTTAGCATATGCCATCTAGAAATTAGATCTGGATTGGATTTTTTCTTCAACACATCACAACTGTAATGTGAAGAATGTAAAATCAAATTAATTTGTCAATAAGAAAATGTTTATTTTTCTACATTCTGTATAGTGCATTTGCATGTCAGAACGACCCCTGTGCCGTTTCTGGTTCCTATTATAAGCCATAGATGAGCTCTTTCCATTTAACATTAAGACTTTTTGGAAAAATAATAATTTTGGACGTACAGCACCTTGCATGCCAAGACAAGATTACCATTTTGACACAGTTCTAACACAGCGGTTAACTCAGTGACTTTGCATAAAGTAATAAGTCCTGTCAGAAGTTGTTAAATAGTTGGCTCCAATTTTTTCTCCCTTAGCGTCACATGAACTTTGAGTGAAAAAGACTGATGAGACACATTTAATAACTGTTGAAGCTGCTTTATCTTTGACACGGCTGAGCAGCTGTAACGTCCTTAGCGTTTAGCGATCGAGTGTCTCTCTTTAGGAGGCAACCTCTCGCTGTGCCGGAGGATGGCAAGGGGGAAATGGAGAACCCTCTTTTCTCATCTCCAGGGCCCAGCAGCTTTAGGTCTGCCATGTCAAGTGCAGCAGTTACAGGAGTTGTAAGAGTGTGTTTCTAAGCTGTCATGACCACACACACCACTGCGACCCAGCCTGGCAGTCCTCTATGACAGTGGCTTTGCAACCCAATGAAATTGCTTTAAAACAAAAATCTTTAAAACATTAAAACGGCAGTAGAAGTAGTTGCATCCATGTTAGTTTATCTGTTGTTTTGTGGAACATAATCAAATTTGGTAGATATTCTAAATCTATTTTAACTGTGAAATGATTAGTTGTAATTAGCATTGTTTTTGACTACCACAGCTGAACAATATTCTGCCATTTAAATTATTGTGCACCAAAACATTCAAAGCTTTATATACAGTAAGTGAACCATATCCTATGATGGCTTTGTTTCTGAATTGAAACTGAGGAGCAGCTTGATTATTAAGCACCCAGTTCTGTTTTACACCGCCTACTCAGAGATTTTTTCTAAAATGAATACAGTCCCTTGATGAGTCCTGAGAACCCCAGATGGCCATTAGATGTAAATACTGTGTTAGTGGGAAAAAGGTTTGATAAGGGACAAGTCAAGCCACCTGTTCAGACTACCCAACAAACACAGCGTGTGGCAGTAGAGAGGATGGATTGCTGCTATGGGCGGAGCACAATGGTCTGAACGGAGGGGTGTTTTGTTTTGGAAAGCAGGAACTGTCTGGCCGTCTCTGATGTGCTTGCATACTTGGATTACACTCTGATCAGCAGTGTGATCAGGTTCCCCCTCACTCTTTTCCCTTTATCTAAGGGAAAAGAAATACGGCAAGAAAACAACAAAAACAACATGAGGCCTGGCCAGTGGTGACACAGCAGGTTTCAGGCTTCTTGTATCTTTTTGATAAGTCTCCCAGTGTTGATGATAACTACTACGTTCAAGGCTCAGAAAGGTAGTAAGGACATTGTTAAAACTGTGCACAAAGAAAACAAAAATAACGACTTCATTCAACAATTTCTTAATTTTTGTTCCAAAAGTGTTACGGGTTTGGAATGCCATGACGTTGAGTAATTAATGACATTTTTATTTTTGAGTGAACTTTAAGGAAAAACTAGCAGTTAGATTGGTAAGATTGGCTAGTTAGTTAGTACTGTAGTATAGAGCAGTCTTATAGAGTGACACAGTAATGAAGTTTTATTTTGTAGTTTTGTTTTTCCAGCTTGGAAGTTAGCATCACTCTGGTTCCCAGTAGGATTTTTTCAATCTCTGCAGTCTTATTTAGCCACTTGTTAAAACTTGGTAAAAATAAAATGAATAAATAAATTAATAATAATAATTTGCATTACTGCTGTATTTTCTGTAATAGAATAAATAAAACATGAACCTTTTTTGCGCTTATGTTAACCCCAGAATTCAGGTATTTGGTATAGGTATTTGACCTAAAGTCCATAAAAAAATAAAAAAAAGACTTCAGCAGGATGGACCCAGAAGTGGTAACGCGTATCTGGGTTTTGGCCTACAAAAATACGTCATCCATGTAGCATTCTGATACTACTGCAGTATCAATTAATTAAAGATGTGGAGACAGGTGATTTATGGAGCGTTCAGCACTGTAGCGCTGCTTTAAAGATCTGCAACTTTACCTGCATGACTCCACCAAGCAGTGACAACATGTAGCATGCTAGTCTGAAGTGAAAGCAATCAAGTCAAGTTTATATAAATTAGTAAACTGATTTCCACTTTAATTAAAAATATATAACAAACACTAATGTAACCATTTTAAAGAAAAAATAATGATGTCACACGGGGTTGGTTCGCTCCACTAGCCAGATAAGAACTAAGTACGTCTGTTTTGAAATGGAGGAGGACGAACTTGAAGGGACTGTTGAATCTATAATTCTCATTAACCGTAGTAGGTGGAGGAGTCGTGAATCTGCTGGTTTGGGGTGAAGAACTGGTCAGAAACAATACGTGTTTACATGGATATTTGTCAAGAGAGTCATTCTGACATAATTTTGTGAGCATCTGCTCAAGAACATGCGAAAGAGAACTCAATTTCGTACTCTCATGCTATACAAGCTGAGGCTTTTTGTATGCGCGCTCACAGAAACAATCTATCATGGTGTGCGAGTACCACCTTGAAATCTACTGTGCACCGTCTTGTGCTTGAATAGCTTAAAACACTTTAATATTTAAACTGATAAGGCACATGAAAATGATCAGCTTTCTTGAGGAAGCAGCACTAGCCTGATCATTTAGAGATTAGATTTAGACCTGCTAACAGTGGTAAGCTAACAGTGTAACAGTGGTATTCGCAGGTGAAAATAAAATATCTTACATACCACAACTGGTGAATGAGTCAGTGTAATGCAAAAATGTCTGAAAGGTCTAAGATGCAACAGTATTGTATGAAGTGTTGTTTGTTTACATCATGTTGTAATGATGTAAACAAACACCTTGCATTATGAAAACAAATGTTTGGGATACCATGAAAAGTTTGTGACGTAAACAGTTTAATGTATTCATAGTGTTCAAAAAGTAAAGAAATGCTAATATGACTTCACTGGCCAATGGAGCAAACCAACTCTGTGTTGTCACACACGCATTATTGTAAGATGGTGGCGCCTTGGCTCTAAAAGCCATAACAAAACATCCTTTTTTTTAAAATAGCTACATTATATATGTTTAATTAATTTTTTTTTTTTTTTAATTGAAGTGGGAGTCAGTTTACTAAATAATGTAAACCTGACTGACTGCTTCACTTCCACTTCAATACTCTCTTGTTTCCTGTCATGTTCCCTCACTACATCCCTGTTGTAGAAAAGCAGAAGTCTGAACATGTCCGCACACAAAACAGTTGCACCCCTGGTAACCTGTGATCTCTTGGTAGTCCCTCACCATGGCTTGTCAGTTGTACAGCAACAAAGCTGACTTCATAGTTGCTTTGACCAGTCAGTCAGAACTCACATATTACCTTTGACTAAAACCACCCTGCAACCCTGCAACTCCTTCAGCCCTCACTATCAACTCTTTCTTCTCAACAACTCTTTGCTCATTTAAAACAATTTAAAGTTACTTTCATTTTTAACAATCTGAAAATTTACAACCAAGCCTCTGCAGATGATATGGAACAAATGAATGGATACTTAATTATGTGCAAATAAAACTATGACTAATGAAGATGGTGCATAGTAGCTGCCATCAACACATGCACACTGACGCACTCATAGTCATAGGCACATTCTTAGCCTTTCTTTTCTTTTCAAGGAGTACAGTTGATTAACCGTTCAAAAGTGTCAGTCAGCAGGATCTGAAGATGGTGCTCATCTAATAATAAATTTAACACCTCATAGGAGCTCATTATATTAAACACAACCCAGGGCTTTGATCTCACATCCTCACAGAGATGGATAGAGGAGGACAAATGGGGGAAAAAAATTTTCTGTATTCAGTATTCTGACCTGGTCAGCCACGGCACGGGCGAGCTTGTCCATTCTGGATCCGGCCTCTGCGATTTTCTTTGCGGCATTGATCACATCAGAGGAATTCTTCAGAGGGCCTTTGCCTCTGCAGTAACACAAAAAACCAGATTGTTACTCTATTAGCTGATTCCTCAAAACGGGCAGAACGCAAGCTGCACAGAAAGCAAGCAAACCCCTAACATATGCTAGTAAATCCCCAATCAGAGGAAACTAGAGAAACAAAAACAGCCACTCTCAAAAAGAGAGCATATTAGAACTATAAAGATACATATTAGTACACACATATTAATACCTTTTAAAAAAAGGAAAGAGATCATTTTCAGAATACAGAAGAATATTTACAAGGCTTTTATGAATGCTGATTGGTCAATTACAGCATTCTTGTCAAATATTTTTATATAATAATCTTAAAGTCATATATTTGATCTTTAATATGTCAATGTCCCTGTCAATCCCTAATTTGTTGGTTAATGTATGTTATTGCAAAAAAGACCTCTTCAGGTTGACACTAGGCCCCTCTGCTTCATATTATCATGTTATCTGTCTAAATCAGGGGTGCTCAACCCTGGTCCTGGAGGTCGACTTTCCTGCAGAGTTCAGCTCTAACCCTGACCAAACACACCTGAACCAGCTAATTAGGATTTCAAGGAGCACTTGATAATTACAGACAGGTGTGTTTGATTGGGTTGGAACTAAACTCTGCAGGAAAGTCGATCTCCAGGAACGGGGTTGGGCACCCCTGGTCTAAATGTTTCTAGCCTTCTTATTGTTGACATGTGGATGGATGTACCTGGTGAAGTCAGTCATTTCCATCATGATCATACACATCTGCTTGGCCAGCACGATGATGTCGTTTCCGTTGTCGTCCCACTTGGCGACCTCTGCGTCCAGCTTGCTCTTTTCCTGCCTGAAACTCTCCACCTGTTCGGCAATCTTGGCCTTCTCTTCCTGAGGCAGCTGAGCCATGATGGCCTATGGGGGGTGATGATATGACACAAGAAAAAGATCAATTAAACACATCACAATATTTTTTTTACAGCACATGCCCTTATTTCTGGTTAAAAGTTTAAAAAGAAAGTACCCTCCATTTAGGTTGACTTTGTTTAACCCCACTGAAATGCCTTCGTATAAGGTTTCGAAACTTAACACTTAATCATAAGACCTTCTGGAACCCCATGACATCTCATGCTCATAAAGAGAAAATCCATCCTCTTTCTTTCCCCCTCTCCTTGTCAAGGAATAAATTCTCACTCCGTTGCGATTCTGAGCCAGTCCGAAAGGGCATTAATCTCTTTGCAAGGTCACAGGCACCGTTAAGGCGCAGTATTATTTGTGAGATAAATGTATAATTACCTCACTTCTTACACCAGTCAATGAATTATGCATTTGTTCAACGTTCTGTCCGAGCGGGTGGACAGACCGGACCGAAGCAAGCGACTCTGGATGCCATTAAGTGCATGATTACTGAGGAAGATGGGTTTTGCAAAAGTCTGTGCCGTGTTAGTCGGAATCCATAGTTTGACAAGCAGAGATGATCTTTTCCACAGTTTTGTCTGAATTTAGTGGAGATACGCCATCATAGCCAAAGGATGTCATAACATAAGAGCTAATTAAGAACCAGCTGCTCATTTAAGATTTGTAGCTTTTTGCTTGTTTATTTAACAAGCAATTACACACTAAAAAGAAAAGAAGTCCTCAGAGAAAATGTGATTAAAAGATGAAAATGATTTCTTTTCAGATAGCATGCACTCCTGGGCACTGCAAATGGAGGGCTGATGCAACGGTGGATGTGTCCGAAAAAATATAAGGATAAGCATTTTTTGGCTGCATAAATGTATCCTTCATTGCCTTTGATATTCCACACAACTGTGCGATGGCAAATGCTTGCTTGGTTATGACTGAGGTTCACCTTTAAATTTTAAGTTGTCTCTTTTTTGCTTGGAAGTGATTACCACATTGTTTTACCACCTGTGCATGCAATCAGAAACCTACACATCCCAAGAGCCAATCAGCTCTTTGCACAGCTTTAAAGCAGCCAATCAGCATTAATGAGTTGAATTAATCCCAACTCCTCTGATCCTAAAAGTGGATGTGATATATGGAAAGAAGGAAAAAAAAAAAGGGAGGAAGCCTATTTCTACCTCTTGCCTTGCTCAGAATTCACTTATCCCAAATCTCTCTGGCTCCTAACCGATAACAAGAGAGGGTGCAGGCAGCTTAATGCTTCAACAAATCCTTCCCCATACGCACCGGTGCCGATTCATTCAACACACTCATATTGTGTGTTGAATGTCTGCGTGTGTACGTGTGTGCACCTCTGGATTAGAAATCCCTCAGAAAAGCTTTTTAATTTTTCTCATTTGAAATAAAGTGGCCTAGATACCGAAGTTCAATTTTATGGCTGACCTATCAGCACTGTTATCCTATCATGGAGCTAAGAGATAGAGCAGTGTCTCTATGTGTCTGTCTGAAAGTGTGAGTCACTGAACAAATGGCTGCTCTTATTTCTCTCTTATGTCTTAGAAATCAAAATCCATAAAACTTGAAGTCACAGACTATATCAGTATAACAGTAATGACACGCATATTTGATTTGCAAAAACACATTCACTCAATGCAACATTCGGCATCTACGCGTAAGACGCCACTTGAACTCCACTGAACTGAGTTCACTACTGAGCAAAATGTTTTTCCATGGTCATTTTTTTTGTCAATTTGTTGCTGTTCTCAAGAAATGACCCTGTTTTTCTTCTCCACAGCAGCATTTCTTTTAGCCCGGTCTTATATTTCTATACAAATGATCATTTCCTCTCATTCATGGAAGATAATTTCTTCTCAAGAGTAATTGGTATCAAACAGGGTTATAGTGTGTATTTGCGTGTGAAAGTCAGCGGTACACCACGGCGACATACTGATATCCTTGTAATGTCTCATAAGCAGCCCACTGTGCACTATTCACACATACACTAATGTGGATTAAGCTTCCAACCCCAGTGAGCTCTGCCGTCATACGCCGGCTGACACAGGCACGCTAAGCGGGTGACATTGCCAGAAGTCTCATTTGCAATCATATTTTAACTACTTTACAGTCTCTGCAGAGAGAGTTTACGAAACTAGGACCAAATAGACTCTTGTATGAAAAATTTTCTGCTGGAAATGGGAGCATGCTCCCCTGCTATGTTAAATATTGAAGCTTATCTAGGCTTTGTTTCAAAACCTACATTCCAAAATGGAACCTTAGAAGTGACTGAATATTCTCCATAGGCAGCAACTCGACTGTGAGCAATTTGATGTGCAATATAGACTTGACTTCCAATTCTATTATACAGAATTTGCCGTCAGCATGTTGCTAAACTAAATGGTCAGGTTAAAAATGTCTTTTTTTTAATAGACATCTTTTCTACCTTGCTGTATTGAAGCAGTACAAATAACATTTCTCTTAGTTTGTTCACCATCATGCATGGTTATTACAGGATTGCCACCTTCTTATTCACCATGCTGGTCTCTTAAAGGTACATATTAGTACTTAAAAGGTACCACCCTGTGAGTGTAAGATGCCTTAAAATGCTCTTACGTAGGAAGTTTAATAGGTTTCAATAAAGCCTTATTTTCACAGTTATAGTCTATGTAGTGTTTTTATTAAGCTGGGACAAAAGTGTTCATATATGGACATCTTGAACACAGAAGCTCCCCTGCTATGTTTGAAAAAATAAAAATAGAGCTGTTAGATGCCATGCGACAACCCATGTAAAGTGTAATCATCACAGGATGTATATTTTATACTTCATAACTGCTCTGTTGAGCACTGAGGCAAGAAAATCTAAAAAAAAAAACAAAACATTCACACCATCATTTGCAGCAGAGACTAAATAATGTTTTGTTGTTGAAAAGGTTGTTGTGTGCATGCACTTGAGTGACTGGCCCTCTTGTTATTCTGAGACTAAATGTAATTTTACAGCAGACATGCTCAGTGGAGTGATAAGTGTTTTGTATTGTGAGAGTAAACCTGCTGGAAATGACAGCAGGAACAGGAGATGTTGTTCATGTGTCACGTAGGAGTCACTCACCCTTGCGCTCTGTCCAGCAATAAGTTGGTCATCTTCTGTCTGGACGCTGGTGCGGCTACGGGCATCATAGTCTTCTTGCTCAAAGTCAGAGTCATCTTCCAACTCTTCTGGAGTCTGACCCAAAAAAAAGAGCATTCTTGTCACCACACCATACCTTTGTGGTAAATACTTTATTTATTGGAAAAGAGCAATCAGTGTGTTATTTCAAATTCACATTTTGAACATACAGGGTTTGGGATGACAGTGGCTATGGTAAATGATTCATTTTTGAGTGAGCTATTCCTTTGAAATTTCATTGTCACCTTCACTTCCAAAACTGGTCTGGAGAGACATTAACTCATGGGCTTCTGTCGTCAAAAACTTTTTCACCTTGCTTAAACTTTACATTCATATTTTAAACATACTCTACTAGAGTGCCCATGTCCTTTGTCCTAAAGCTCCAGCTTGGTGACAATTTGGGACACAACATTTGACAGACGTATACCAAGCAGTTGTGCGCCGCCACACAATCAGGGGCGAAGGACCTCTGATCCAACATAAAGACATGTCAACCATTAAACCAGTCAAATCTCAATAAATAATTCATTCGTCCCACAGTTTGAGTTACAAGTGACTTGCATCATTGTTCTTCAATTCCCTTTTGGCTTTCTTGTGAGTAATATAAAAAGAAGTTCCCTCTTAAAGTGGGATCAAACAATATGTGAAGGGGGAAAGGCCTCTAGGTTTTTCAGAGTTTAGATGTGATCTGTTTGTGATTCTGCCTACCAGTAGTTTCAAAATCAGTCCCACTAGCTGACTAATGAGCAAATTGGAGACAAAGAAAAACAGTGTATCTTGACAGCGGCCACTGTTTCAGCCATTCTGAGGGTCACTGGCACTAACTATTGATTGAGATACACTATTGATTGAATCAGCTAAGTAACTTATCACAAATGAAGATCGGGCGGATACAGATTTCACGCAGGCATAAAAGTAGAGAGAGTACATTTGTGCGCAAACCCATTTTGGTTTCATTAGCGGGATACAATCCTTGACAAATGTGTGTGTGTGTGTGTGTGTTGGTACTTTCATTTCACTACTCTACACTTAAAAGCTGCCACAGCACATGGCGACTGCAATGGCTTTTCTAGGCAGCAGAAAGCATACACGCTCTGTATGATCTATCTTTGGGGCGGGGGGTGGTTCGGAGAATCAATATATAAGTAAAAATAAGTAGGATCTCTATTTACAATTATCACTCTGTTCCAAACCATCTCCAAGCTCAGCTTGACGTTATTTACTGATAACACACTGTTCAATATTGCTTGATGTTTCCACGGAGGAAGAGTGCATCTTAGAAAATGTCTTTTTGCAACAAAAAGACCAAGTGTTTGTTAGTGTTTATATTGAAACTTGGTAAACAGAATATACACACCAGGCAAAGCAATAAACAAAAGAACGCTCTAACATATTCTTATTGTATACCAAGGACTTAACTTGTAGCATCAAAGCATTTTTTATTATTTTATACTGTTCTCTGAGGTTCATTTATAATGTTAGTGTGCTTTTACATAAAAAAAAAAAAACATCATAATTTAGAGTAATAGGCTATTTTCTAATCTGTTTTTGAGCCTCTCTGCAGAATGGTCTGTTTTTTATAGGTGGGGCTCATTCGACTCGCAAGTAAACGCCCCAGTGGGCGTATGATTGGCTAACAGTTTAGCTTATTAAAATTACAGATGGACACTGCTGTGACGTACTCTGAAAACAACATGGGTCATTTAGGTTAAAGACATATAAATACTCAGTATATATCAAACGGTCTGGAACAGACAATGTAATAGTGGTAAAAACACCTTTACTCAAACTTGTGATATTACTAATATAGTCAGATTTAGGACTACATCATCTTTTACTTTCAGTCTCTCTAAACATCCTGCATCATACTTGTCTTGTTTAAAAATGAATCTGTAGTAAAGTAAAGCAAACAAACGATCTGAAGCTCTTTTCTAAGTTTACCCCGTGTTTACACAGGAAGAGAAATATTGAACCTGAAGAGAATTATTTACAACAGTGACATACGTTTTCTTTGTAAAATCACTCTCATGAATGGTTCTTTATATTGGATCATCATATTGGTCCTTGGCATCAAAAGCCCTGCATTACAGTCCATTTCTTAATGTTCACCCAAACAATAATAATAATTTCTCTAGAAATGTTTTATATATCATATATCCACATATCAGATCCAGATATGATTGTTTTATAACCCACAACATTATTTTCATGTGAAATGTGTTCATTGTGTTGTTTTTGTTATTTATCACACAAACCGCTGGAAAAGCCCTGATTATGAACAGCAAAGACCTCGTGCAGTTTTCTAACTTGTACAGTACTCACTCTTATCATAAGGACTGCTTTCCTGATGTCGCGTACTCCGTCGTAAACGAGGCGAGATGCGTCGATGAACTCGTTCTCTTCGAATGGCTGCGGGGGGCTGGTGCTAAGAGCCTCAATGGCGACCTCAACCTGCTCGGCAAAGCGGGGCATCACTGGTGAAAAAGCAAGATGTAGAGAGTTAAGTTGAGCGAGAGGCTGAGAGAAAGCGAAAACAGGAAGACAGAAAAACATTTTCAAAAAAAGGATTACATACATCCCTCAAAAGCCAGCCTTCCCCTCAGGTGCCAAACATATCAGAGAAAAGACATGGTGAGAGGTGAGAAAAATGGAGAATATGTGATCTTAAGAAGCTAAGTGTCGAAATTCCGGCAGGCGCATCTATTTCTGCCGTCTCCTCCCTGTCAGTCAGGCCCGAGGACATGGACAGCAGCGGGAGAGGAAGACGAGAAAATGTCACCCTGAAAATATGTGTAAGGGGTGCCCTATGTTTGCCAATTAACCACTTCACCTCACTGGGAACACATGACCATCTGTGAGCCGAGGCATCGCGACTCTATAAAAGGCCACAGTGACACCACATCACCCCAGCAGTGGGCAGACAAAAAATAAAAAAATAAAATAAATAAAAAACGACATCGTCTTGCTCCCTCCTTGCAATTCACCCTCCTTCTTGTTCCTCAGTAAATGGGCACTAAATGCTGGCTGCAATAAGGGATTGTTTGACGAAGACAAGAGCCGAGTACGAACAATGTTGACAGACATTGATTGAGTGCAGCTGCAGGGTTGCTAAAGGTCTACTAATGTGACATTAGTTTGATCTGTTTTTATGATAAGCCGTATTTCAGCGTTTACACTGAACAAATGTGTTTGGACCACTTACCCTTGGTGTAACCGTTCTGACAAAATACTTACGGCTAATGCTGCATCGTGACAGTGACAGAGACTTTTAAGTAAATTTAATTTCTGTGAAATGTCAATATGAAATGTTAATAGCATTTTAGAGGGCTCCAACTACCTTATTATGAATCCTAAGCTTTATACCTCGGCGACTCCAGAGTAAATAATAGGGTTGATGATTTAATGTCTCCAGTTCGATTGTACTAAACAAGTACGATGCTTTGTGCTACACAGCCCACCGATTCACGCTCAACCTCCGGACCTGACGCCGGGGCTAATATCCAAAGTGAAGAAAAAGTGGTACGTTTCCATGGCACTGTCACTTGTGAAGGGAGAGCGTATTGTGATATAACCCTGACACGTTCATATCAACGCCCGGGACCACTTGGTGGATGATGAAAAAAAGATGGGCACAGTAAAAAGCATCGTATTAAACCCTTGAGCAAGCTCCAAAGTGATGCTCTTAAAATATTCAACAAATGTATCAAGAAGGGGAAGGTCTCTAGATTTTTAAAAGCCAGGAACTAGGATATTATGACCCAAGATACACTTCTCTGTGGGGAAGGTGGGTCTTGTGAGGACACCTCTGTGACAGGAAAATTCTAGAGTGTTGTCTATAGCCATCTTACTGAATCAAAGCCCAGAGAGCCATTCAACATAATAGCGGATGCAGATCTCCAGGAAAAGACCGGTCTTGTGATTTTTTTCATGATGGTTTTGATTACAGGCGTTCGGCTTTAAAAGGCGAGCGCTATAGGATCCTCTCTGACAGCCATTTTGCCTATTTGCCTTCTTAAATGGACAAGTTCAGATCTGAATTTCAAATGCACATAAGGAATACAAAATTATGCAAAACATTCAAAAAGGTGCGGTAAAGGCTCTTTATTTGATTTCCTTTCTTCTTTCGAACCCCATCTTGCTTTAACACATATTTAATTCATTTTAATCCACTTATTGGAGAGGCGTAAAATGAGCTTTGGGGAATTTTGCTGTGACTTTTAAATAGAAATATTTAAATGTTCTTCAAGCCATTAATGAGTAAAGTTGCTGCTAGTGAGGAGCAAATTTAACTCAGACCAGTGAGAAATGATGAAAGGAGCTAATAAAAACCATGTTGGAAGGGATTATTTTCTTAAAGTGTTTAACTCCAGATAAAGCAAGCAGTCAGATCTGTTCTATGAGCCTTCAAATGGTGTTTTCGCAAAAGCGTTGAGGTGAATTATATAAAACATGCTCAAACCGGCCTTTTCTGTTTGAGAGGCTGAGGTCAGACCAGCCTAATGGGCTCAAAATGAAATACTTGAAAACGCAATGAGACATTCCTAATGCTAATAGGTCTTACAAAACACTGAGAGTAATTCCAAATGGAGGACAAATTCCTTCCACAACAATGAGGTCACTTGTACTTTGGTTTCATTTACATTTTGCTCCTTAGGCTGTAGAATTAGTTAGCACTGCCCTTTCTTCAGGATCCACATTTTCTCTTTTCGAAAAAACAAATGACTGGACTCGTCGTAGCAGGCAGGCATCGCCTAATTCTATTATCCTTGTTGTTTTTGCATGCGATGCTGCCTCCTGTGTCTCACCGTGCAGACTCCTGGGTCGTGACATGCTGAGGAAAAAGATTTTGTGGGGTCATTTGGCTGTATGAAATCATTGCTGTTTTTGGTACCTGAGCAAACACGGCCTTCAACCTGTCAGTGAAACACTATATTTGCCATAAAAATCATGTGTGAGTCTGTGAGTGTGTGTTAGACGGAGGGCAGTGATTAGGTGGCCATATTTCATCTCTGCATGGTCACCCTTTGGCATGAGCCCTACTCACTCTGCCATACTCCATGACAGTATTGCTACTGCTGCCTTCTACTTGGCACTATTACATCAGCCATATTTCTCATTTTTAATCTACTGGGGGCTTGAGCATAACCTTAATGATGGGGTAATTTTTCCCGCATGAAGATTAGTTTGGATCGGGAAGAGGATGGAAAGGATAAAGAGAGAGGGGAAAGTCATCTCAGCTTTGCTATTAGACTATTGATTTTCAAGCTCAAGGACACGATTGGAGATTCGTGAGCGCAATGTGCTGAAGGTCCTTTAGCGGCGTAACTTTTATAGGGCTTCGGACCAGCTCCACTTTTGTAATATTTACACTGCCTTGGGAGGAAAAAAAAAAAACAGGATAAAGTTTGGAATGTTCTAATTAGGCTAAACTTAACCAAAAAGTTGAAGAAATTGATAGGAAACTGTCAGACACTTTTGGGGAAATGGAACAGCTAGTTTTTACTTCTTGTTGTGAGTGATTGAAATTACATCTGTCGTGACATAAAAGTCCAGTCCAGTACCTGCTGTTTTACTCCAATTGCCCACTGGAACACTATGCCTGTACATTTTCTTCATTATTCAGTTGATGAAGCCATTTAGCTGAGTGGCAAACATCTTAATGAAATGGAAATGCGTTCAGATGCTATTCACTTCTAATATGCTAATTCGCTAAGCCCCCACCCCAACGCTACATCTGGCCTAAATCTGCAAACTTTCAAAAATTCATTGACATTTTGCGTGCCAACTCTTGTGCAATAATGGAAGGTCTAAAAGAATCAATGCTGCAATGCTTTATGGTTCAATTCCATTTATGCGGTGGCACCATGGCTGTCACTTAAATTCACGGGGCATGGGACTACATTTTTATGGGTGGCCCTCCCTCCCCTGGGCCTAATGAGTAGGCTATATGACAGAGGAACTCAGTGGGTCCCTCTCATCAAAAGGCCTGAACCAAGTTCCCTATTCTCTAACGACAGCCGTGGGTGGCACCAACATCTCAAAACAAAGAGAGAAACAGAGAAAAAGTGAAATGAAATGAAAAGTACTACCTCATCAAAGTGAATACAGACAAGATGAGAGCCAGTCTGGGCGTCCAGCCCTTTCACAATTCAATTATCACTCTCAATCGAGCATGCAGATATTCCTCTTGGTTTTGCTGAAGCAACTAGCAGAACAGTTTCTCATTCAAGCTGAGCGAGCATTAACTGTTCAACTTGTGATTTCCGGAAAAGAGTGTGCTATCTGTGTACAAAAAAGGACAAAGGTAGGCGGTTTGTTTTCAATTGACTGAAGGCGGTAATGAAATGCTAGTGTTTGGTTCTCATTAAGTCTCTAATAGGCCCTGGATCAAGAGGCAGATGAAACGCAGGGTGAATGAAATATAATGTTTCATACTTTTCAGCGGATAATTGACATGAAGTACATGTGACTCACAGTGTAACACAGATGGTAGTATCATCTCTTCAGCTCTCCATGCCCTCCAACGTGAGTGAAGTTCAATTTAAAGTTTGAATGATGCAATACGCAAAATGAGAAAATTCACTAAGATTGAACTGCGCCAACTGACAGTGCAAAAAGAATTATGCAAATCAGGATTCAATGCAAACACACCAACACAATCTGATCTGAATGCGACTCAATTTCTGACCTTACGAATTGGATATAAGAGCAAGGTGATTACTGGATAAGGTCTAACCACCAGACCTCTCAATATCACATCACTTTGTGATTTAATCGAATGCTATTTTTCACAAGAAAATCTAAAGGCTTCATTTAAATTTTCTAGTGATGTGAAGGAACTTTAAAGAAAAAACTTTAAATAGAAGATGATGAGGGTTATTTTGGACACATTATGAATCCATTTATACCTTCAGTTGGTCAGACGTCACAAATATTCATTGTTTTTTTGCCCTTACCTGTCAAACTAGACAGAATAATATGATTAAAGCGGTAATTTTATAATAACAAAAATATTGCAGTATCATCCATGAAAGCAGGACTGTTATTTTCTTCCTCTTATATTCCGCTCGCTCTTCTAAACAAAGCCGGCTGTCAAAATAGTCTAATGTAATGTTTTAGACACAACAAGGGAGGCAGGACAAAGCGCCGCCGCCGGAATAATATTTTGAGTGCTCATTTTCCAGCCACCCTCCATTTGTTGATTCCGAGCAATCGTAGAAGTGCATTTAGACGGAACAACTACATCAAAAAAGTGTCAGGCGAGATGTTTCTCCCACATTAACACCTAAGATAGCAGCTTTTTTTGCTTCCTGTCAGATATTGTGTCTTGAAAGCACAGGGAATGCTATGCACAAATCTCTGCTTTACTTGGTATGATTTTGGCCCTCGGCCTCGTCTGTCAGAGTCTAAATTGCCACCTCCTGAAAACTGGCACTAGACTGTCAAAGGTGGAGGGGTTGGGGGAAAACAGATGAAAAATGAATGAGCAACGGATGAGTGCCAGAGGAGGGAACAGGTGGTATCTCCGGCCTCACCATCTTTTCTCGTCTGCCCACCACTCTTTCCTCTAACTTCCTTCTTCCAAGAGCTTCCTGGTCTCCTCTGTCCATCTGTCCCCATCTCTACCATAAGTTCATGCCTTAGTGAGCATGAGACAAGATCAGGACCCAGGTGTGTGTGTGATCTTTGTTCTCACCGGTCTCAGAGAGGAGCTTGATGGACTCAAGAACGCGCTCGGTGTAGACGCCAGGTTCATAGTTCTCCATCTCAGCATTGATAATGTGTACCACACGAGCGGCTCGGCCCCGGATCGCGCCTGCTGTCCTGTCCAGCGTGTCCACATCCCCTTCCTGCAGGGCGATCACACACTTATTCACGTCCTCCAGAATGTGGTTCTCTGTGGAGAGATGAGATAAAACAGTGAGGTACCACAGTATTGTTGATGTACAGTAGTCAGTAGTCATTTTTTAATGCATCGAAGATAAATGCTATCAAAAAATGAAGTTGGTATAACAAGTAGCAAATTTAAAGCGCATTGCATACAGCCCTCTTTTTATTTTTATGCATTTATTTATTTTTAAAGTATCCAACTGTTAAAAAAAAAAGAAAATTAAATTCGAAAACGAAATAAAAACACAACATAAACTAATTAGTTTAACGCTCAGCATTTTCTGAACACCTTTTACTTATCATTTGGTGGGGGGGGGAAATGAATATTTTACAGCATGTGTTTTTCACTAACATTGTTCTAGAACAACAGACCAGCAGCTTTCAAAATGCATCTGGGTGGATCTAAACAAACACTGGCTTCTTAATGAGGCGTTGTCTCCTTTTCTGATAAGATCCTCCTTTAAGTAGCTAAAAAATGGTTTATCTTCTCATTTCTTTCTGGCAACAGGTCAAAAGAGCACTACCTTAACTGATCTATAAGCTGATCTGTTTAGATTTGGATAAAGCAGTGTAGCTGAAGATCAAGAAATTGTTTTGTATGAAGGCTTTTAAATTAAGCTTTGCTAAGCCAACTAACTAACCAACTAAACACATAAATAAATAAATAAACAAATAAATAAATAAGAAATGTATTAAATTATCATTGCAGCATATTTTTTAAGAGACTCAAGAAAAACCTTGACTATTCAGATATCTGCACTATTACTAGAAATATGTTCAGCTTTTATACTTTAATTTCCCTTTCCATGTAAAAGTATTGTCGATTCCCCTGCTTTCTCAAAACACTCAGTTTACAAGTTTACTGTGAAAAAAATGACATATAATTGATTTTTTTTTTTTTTTTTTGCCAGCAGAAAAAAAATCAATTTTATCTGAATTTTACAAAAGCACATACAGGGCTCAACAATAAGGATGGCCCAAGGCCAGTGTGAAAGCATTTCAGGCAAGCTGACAGATCGGTCACATGCTTCAGTCCAGTGCTTCATTGTAAATACGTTCTGCATTGACTGTCATATATATATATATATATATATATATGAATGCAGTGAACTCGTTTATTGCATGTACTATGAGTTTAGCGTGCGTTTGGGAATGCAATGGCCACTAGTTATGCTTTATTTTCACGACAGGTGATTAGAGCATTTCACTAGATTTGTAGTGAGATGCGTTTTTGTAAGCCTGTTTTCACTGAAGCTGGAGTTTTCCTTCAAAGATAAAACCTCTACTACCATTCCCATCAAAATAAAAGCTTAAAAGTGCAGTAAGAATTGCTGACAGCTAGCGGTTTAGATGGGTAACGTTACTGCAGTCCAAATTCAAAATTTCTCTTTCAAGTGTAGAAATTAGGAAAGAAGTATTGTAATTCCCCTACTGTAACGTAAAGCAAAAATAATATACCTATGAAATTTTCATTTTCAATTTCCAGCTCTAGTTCTAAATGTAAGGTGGGCCATAAAACTATCAAGGTGCACTAGACATTCAAATTAACTGTAAAATGTAAAATATTTTGTTGATTTTTTTTTTCGTTCTGAGGCATACAATAATATGTTGATCAATTTTTATATTTCTTTTGTGTCCAGTGAAAATGCTGGCAGGGCAAGTGCTAATCTCAAATACTGGCCCGACCAGGCCAACATTCTGAGAATAACAATAATAAAAAAATCCTTATTGTTGAGTCCTGACATGTTTTATTCACAGGTTTACGGGAGAATATTTCCAAACTGGAATGCACTACACCAGTTTCTGGACAACAGGCAGTGGGCTGCATACCAATATTCCCTCCTGCTTTATTTCATACAGCCCACATAGACCAGTCAGATATACAAAAGATCTGGTCCACAACATCCAGGATTCCATTCATTAATTTGTTGTGTATTTAGTATTGACTTATAATAATCCCTGCCTTGAAATCTCTGGCTATAGTTTAAGTATACAGTATTAATTCTAATAGTTTTTGTGCAGGATCCAGGCAGGATATACTACACTTCAGCCAACAAAATACGGCAAAAAAATAAAGTTGAGGGAGAGGACAGCCAGTTTCTGCGGAGGTGGGAGGTGAGACTGAGAAGTTGGCGTGTCTCGTTTGCAAATAATTCAATTTATACAGTAATTACAAGATGAAACACCTAAATCAGAGAAAACCTCTCCATACGTGTACATTATATAAAACTGTATGTAAATAGCAGGCAACATGTTTATCTATAAAGTCCAATGCTCAAGTGAAACTACACAGAAACAATAACTGGCACTAAGTGTGTGTCTATTGTAAATACAATAATCTTTTTTATTAAAGCTAAACAAGAAGACTTAGAGGCGTGGACAAAATAGCAATACAGTGTGAACACTGTTTCAAAGCAAGGCTACACATGCACAAGGGTCATAAATGTTCGTATTTATGCTGAATTATATGGCCATTTACATTCAGATTGGATGGACATTCCCATTCAAGATAATGGGATTTTGATGGTGGAGGCAGCTGACATTTTAGAGTGTCCATTATAAAGAGGAATAAACAGACATGGCGATATTGTACTGCTATACTCAGGGTGGAGTGTTTAGACGTCAAGAGGAGGGTGATGGATGTCCACATTCAAAAGAATCTATGCTTAGAAAGCTCTTAAAGCCTTACAGTGTTTTAACAGTATGGATACAGAATAGCTGCTTGATTTTCTGTTCACCAACCGGCAGTAAATACTCAATAGTGGTCTCACAAAAACATAACGTGTTTGTGTGTATGTATATATATATACATGATTATCGGGCCATTGACAAGCAGTCAACAAATTGGACCTCTGAACTGAGCAATCTGTTTTCATTTTACCTGAAACAGACAGGAAGTCATCAACAGAAGTGATGTCATCAACGGCCTCGGTCAGGATGCGTACTTGCTTCTCCCACTGGTCCTTGAAAACATCCATGTTGTCCTGAGCAACCTTGCTTTGAGGCCGTGCGGCCAAGGTCAGGGCTGCATTGATTACCTGTGAGAAAGAAAAGGGTATGATTCCAGACACTGCCTAAATCTATAAAAACACTATAAAACTAATTGCAGAGTCATGCTGCTGACAAATGGTATAAACACAGGAGTGAATCCAAGTCTTTATTTTAATTTACCAAACATTTTATCAAATCATGTGCATGTTTTCAAATCAAAATGATGTAGATTTGCATACAAAGTATTTGCATACTTTTGCATTCCTTATAACCTCAGAATACCTGCTGCTTTTACAACTTTGAGTCATATCAGGTCCCTTGTGGATAAAGGTTATTAGAGTCAAATTTGCATTTGCCAGATTCTCTTTGCAGTCCTTTACACTGCTGAGAGGAAACAACCTTGAACAACTCACAATTATTCCAGAGTTTTCTAGGGTAGCTTCACTTGCAGGGGGTCACTTTATTACAGGCAAATTGTGAGGTCTGTCAGAAGAAATTACTGTGAAAATATTTTTTGAATCTTAATACCTCAATTCCACTAGAACCTTTAATTCTAGTCCACACAGCCAATTTAATCCATGGTCAGTCTAAAGAGATTTCAGAATGCCTCAACTTTGTTGACGTCACCAAGCTTTTATTTTTTTATTTTTCTGATTGGACTCTTCATTTTGGAGACAGCTTCTCTTCTCACAATTCAATCAATTCTCAATTGATAAAATCAAATTGCTTTACGTTTCTCATAATTATACCACAAAAAATCCATTTTACGTTGGCGTTGAATAGACCATATTTTTTTAAACCCCTTCTGATGCACATTCTCCCAAATGATTATGACTGTGCATGTTATCTCTTAAAGGATGGTGTAACGTAACCAAGCCTTTTTTATGTTTCCAGTGGATTTTTCCTGATTCCTCACATTTCTTTTTCTGAATGGGTTACGAACAGCTTTTCATGTTGACTTTGAATAGCTAAAATGTAATGTGAGTCATATTTTAATAAATATGATGTGTCTGGATATGTGCCTGGCTATGCTCTTCTCCATCATTTGAGTAATAACTGCTGCCGTCATCAATAAAAAAATGTACACCAGCATCCCTTCTAAAGGAAATTCTGTGCGTTCCGTGGCAATAGCGCGATGGTAGTTGGGACAGGCAAACAGTGCTATATGGAATAAATAGTTAGGTGCATTATAGTGAATAAGCAGCACAATGTGTTTAGTGAATTACTATTCGTCATCATCATATAAAACTGCTGGAAGAGGTTATAGAAAATAGCATAGGTTCAGGCCGTTTACCTGAGGACACAGGCTATCGATCTGTGTAGCGGCCATGCGCACTAACTTCACACCCTCCTCGTTGTTGGAGATGGAACAGGCGAGGTTGGCCACCTGAAAAAGAGGGAGAGAGCGATATTAGAGGGCCATCTGTACATGGAGGTTCAAGTATAAAGTGACCTTGTGGTTCTGGTTGCCAGATTTCTGTAAATCAAGCAGGTTAGACTAGCATTTGGACAGGGGCAAATAAAGCTCCCGAGCAGAGTGCACACATATACAAACGCAGTCCTTTTTGCTGTTCATGTTTGAAGCTATCAGTGCTGTGTGCAATGGATAAGGATTTAATGCTTGGCTTGAGAAGGCAATGTCAGGGCAAAATATGTACAGAGAGTTAGGGCTCATTCAAGTGTTAGATTGGTATTTGTTATTTCCCAGCGTGAAGAACATGATTTGTGGGTCCCTCATCCCCTCTGCTCCCCCGGACCCAAATCATCTCGCCTTGCACTCTTTTACTATTTTAAAAATAGCTTCTATTTAAATAATTGACATCACACACACTGTAATTTGAATTTTTACCAGCCAATCTCCTGGATGTATTAGAGGCTGGCTCTTCATGTTCTCCTCTGAATCGACAGAAGGACAGAGGTTTGTTTGCGCGCTATAGAGGCTTCCATCGCGAAAACACAGTTACCCCTAAAATGTCAGTGAACACGGAGAGGGGTCCTAATTGGAGGTTGCCACGTTTTTGTTATTCACTCATAAAGTAATGTTGATTTTTCCATCTTAAAAATTTTCACCACAAGCACTTTGGTGGCATAACCAGTGTTCATTATCGAACTTCATGTGCACATGTAAATCATCAGGCCAGTTTACTAAAGGAAAAGGGAGAGAAAAAAAAAGACAGAAAAAGTGTAATTAAACTAGCAGATGGCTCCACTATGCGCAATACCTCCTTGTCTAATTTCTGCCTGCCTGCAGACCTCAGGTTACCCATCATGCAGTGCATCTGGCAACGCCGGATCGGTGCATACATGTGAATACACGTGTGCGATGAGAAAAGGTCTCTCTCTTGTGTTTGCTCGCTTCCATCATCAGAAAAGCATCTGCGGAGGGAGCGTTGGCCAGATTGGATGCTAAAAACCTGGCTGCCTCCCCCTCCCCTCCTGCCAAAAATGTCAGATCCGACAGAAAACACCGGCATATTGCTCAGAAAGTTTATAATTCGGTGACACGTCAGACCTCGATGAAAGGCGCTAATAGGCGTGTCAGTCCCGTTTTGATAACAATCCAGAATTGGTGTTCCAAGCATCTCGTCCTCTGCTAGTAAATCAGATTACACAGCAGCCACAAGTAAGGATTTTGACGGCGCTAAAGTGACATATGCCTGCTGGCAAATGCAATACGACTGAAGCCATATCAGCGGGCTTCTCTTCTTTTTTTTTTTAAGGTAAATCGAGGCAAATCAAATCTGTGTTAGAAGATTCTTGCTTACAGCCCTTTTCTCCTGTTTACCCCTGACAGCTCTGAATGCTTTGATGGATCGCTCTTGCGTTTAAGTGTGTGCTTGCATGTGTGTGTGTGTGTTTACCTTCTGCTAAAAGTGTAAAGACTGAAATGCTTGAGGGTTGCAAATGATGATGTGTGCATAAGAGTACCAGTGGGGGGAAAAAAAAGATTCATTGATGCATTGAGATTCCTTCTGAAATGATTCTCGACTGATTCATTCTTTGTAATGAAGCATAGAACCAACAAGTTTACAGGCCGTATTCGAAAGACATATCATACTGTATGCTTGGACGTTATGTTTTTAATTGCATTGTGATTCTCATGGTGCGTAAAATTCACACCCTTATATAAGAAAAGAGAGACCCTTTTAACGTGATCCCTCCTTAATGTGTTGTTCTCTCAGAAGAAAGAAAGGAAAGAAAAGCTGTCACTGGGATGGTACCCATTCAAAAAGTATACGTTTGCACAATATGTACTCCAAAAGGGAGTATATTAGGGCTGGCGCTGCAAGCCTTGTTGGTGGAGTGCAGATATATAGTGTCTTCGTGCTACGGGCATTCCAAGTTCGATCCAGGCTCGAGGACCTTGCCCATTCCCGTCCCCCTCTCTCTTCCCTACTTTGCTTCTTGTCATCTCTGCACTATCCTGTAATAATAAAATCTAAAAAATTAAAATCTAAAAAAAGGGACTATATGATTGCCCTGAAGGCAAATTTTGGTACCCAAAGGCCCGGTTTCATAGACAGCGCTTAGCCTAAGCCAGGATTGGGCCTTAGTTCATTTAAGACATTTAAATAATTTTTATAAACGTGCCTTAGAAAAAAAAATCCAAAACAAAACAAACAAAAAACAATACTGGTGTGCATCTTGAGAAAAAACAAAGGCACTGATGTATTTTAAGATCAGTCTCTTTCAGTTGAAACAGCTCACACTTACATTTTAGTCTAGGACTAGGCTTACGCTATGTCCGTGAAACCGGGGGAAAATGTACACATTAGTCCAAAACTATACATATTTGTACCTTTTGAAAAGATACCTTCCCTGGATCAGCTTTTGTACATTTCTTTATTTCCGTATCCATATCCAGACCAGATGCTGGATCAGCACAGAGACGACCTCTACACTCCTAAATGTCAGCGTAGACCATGTTAACTAGATGAGCCCTAGAGACAGATCCCCTGTGAAGACCTTGTCGGCCATCGACACAATTCCTCAGCAAAGGCTACATCACCAGACGAGTCCTCTACTCTGACTTGTGTTTCAGCCTGGAATTAAATCACACCATGCTGGTTTTGTCTGGACAGAGGTGAAATGGCCTCCCGACTGATCCTGTTTTTTTCCCTCCAGTTTTGTCACCGTTGGAGTCTTGGTTCCTAGCCACTGTCACTTTTGGCTTGCTTAGTTGGGGACACTTAATTTCTGGCAATATTGTCAGCTTGATTGAACTGACACTATTTGATGAGAACTGAACTGGACAATGACATCACTGAATCAAAGACGAACTGACTTTAACTGAAAAATGTACCTCTTATCGTCCTCTTGAATTATTGACACCGTATTTTTCTGCTTAACACTGTAGCCGCTTTGTCACAATTTGTATTGTATAGAGTGCTATATAAATAAAGGTGACTTAACTGTTTTTTTTCTTTTCTTTTTTCTTTTTTTTTCCTTTCTGAGAGTGTGGCAACCACTTCCGTACCTATCATTCCCAATTGTCAGGCCCAACTTGCATTTTAGACGTGGAGTCGGGCCTAAATGGAAGTGGCATCAGTTCCAACACCTTGTCGGTGAAAAAAAAGGGGCAAGAGACAGCAGCATAAAGGACCGGATGGGAAGGTAGGGGGTTGTTTTATGCACCAGGCTGGCAGTGTAAAACTCACAGCGTTTGCAGGAAATAATATCCTGTCATCTAGTTGGACTGTTGCTTCCCTTGGTCCTCACTAGTCCTTCATGGTCTGAACACACAGTCAAACCAGCAGTAGCTCCTGGATGGCAGCCAGAACTGGCCGATGCTCCAGCACTCAATTCTCAGAGCTGGATCCTAGCCAAGACACAGTGTCCGGCCAAAAATACTAATTGCAATTATCTAAAGAACCACTCCTCCTTTGTGAGTCCTTTTTATTTTCTCAAAGAGAAGACCCCTGTTAGGTGGCCAAGGATGTCAAAATAATATTCATGAGTTTCATGCAAGGCTGAGACAAGCGTGTGTGTATGCTCTTGCATGTTAGATTATTTCAGAGAAAGAGACAGGATCGTAACCGTGTTGTCTCTCTGACCGACCATTATGTGTTGTCTAGTTAGACCTTTATGAAAGAACTATTGATTTCAGAGCGTTTCATTTGGACATCCACATCCAGCATATCAGCCTTACCCTTGAATAGTTTTTAAAAAAGGCTCAGTGAAATGAAGGAAAAACATCATATTAGCTACATAAAATAATAATGATGATGATGATAAATATTCCAAAATCTTCCTTTCAAACTATTTTACTCCAATTTTGTTGGGTGCAGTGTGTTTTTAATGCTTATGACAGTTGCATTATATTAGCGCAAACTGACAGAATCAACTTCAGGTCAAGTCTTCTGTGCACTTCACATAAGGAGCATTTGTATGGCAGATATGTAGAGCATTCCAAATCAGTCATTATGTGGTTCCATTCATGTTTCAACATCGAGTACGAAGGTAGATGACTAGCTCATGGAAAAGAGTCTCTGCCTCCTCTTTTTGTGGATATTAAATCAGTATTTCAGACAACTCAGCACTTCTTGCTGGAACCATTCCTGTCAAAATATAGGTGTTGTTTATTGTATTTTCGTCTGGAAGGGAAAAATTGAACGAGTCCATCTCATCTGCGGGCTGCAACGCTCACGGACAGAATCTAAGAGAGAGGGGAAGTTGATGTCAGAAGAGAGTCCGTTAAGAGTGGGGTACAAGAAGGTGTTAGCCTGAGTGCTTCCCCCTATTCCCCAACCGTACCCCGGTCAGAGTGCAAATAAATCAGCCTGTCAGCATGGATGAAGCAGAACGGCCTACTGGGGGGAAACAAACACAGGTCGCTAAGCGTGACCATGCGAGAGCTAACAACAAACCTCAACAGCAAAGTCCCAGATGTTTGAAACCTGACGACCCCTGACGTGTGTACAGGGAGTGTTGGAAAGGCCCAGACAAGTTTACATACAGATTTAAATGCAAGGTTACAACACAAGCACAAAAAGTGCTGGAGCTGTCAGAGTCGTGACCCTGAGGGTAGCATACATGCTACGTCGCACATATTTGGCAGTGGTGTTCTTGCAGATGATATGAGTTTGAATTGGTTCTACATAAACTTATTTCCATTCGTCCTCCGATTCCCATCATTCCTATGTTCTCGATGCTTGGTTACATTTACTATTTTTTGTGGTCTAAGATTCAATAGGATTCTACATGATTGGGAATTTCGCATAAGGGTGAAAGACTTCCAAATGCAGAATTCACTTTGTGTTCAGCTGGTCATGCATATTCGCCACACAGACCAACAGAAATCTGCTTGGTTTCAAAGAGAGTTGTGCTTCATACAGTACATTACATTGTTTACAATAGACCTTATTTGCCTGCAAAATTTCATAAATTTCCCCAAAAGAGCCTTTCAGTAAACAAGAAGAACCCCGTTTTTTCTTAGTGTGAAGAACATTTTAATAATAGAATATTTAATAATAGAGTTAAATGTTCTTCATAGAACCACAAATAAAAACAAAACAAACAAAAAAAAACATTATTTTGGCGTGTACCATGGTTTTACCTTCTGATGCAATGGCAGTATCATGGTGCTACTTCATGGATCAGAGCTCTAAACAGATATTCCTAATTTTGATCACCTTTGTTTTCCCATAGTCATTAAAAAAAGGGTCAACAATAAGCATATAGCTACTGGACTGTGCTTTAAAATGTAACAGATGGAATGTAGCTGAGAAATGTCCTAATAACACAGCACATCTTCTCATTTGACATCTCACGGAAGTGAATTAGCCTTTCTGGCTTTTTACACTGACACTTCTGCCCAACATGGAAGAGTGTAATAGAGTCAAAGCTGGTGGGCCTGTCACAACTGTGGAAGCCTGAATCCCTCAATGGAGCTATATTATTAGAATCTACCTGTCCTTAGCCAGTATGCTACACTAAACGCCTCCAGCTAGCACGCTCAACTGGGTCACAGGTCTGGAGCAGGTCGGCCATCAGCCAAGAGGCCTTTTTTCCCCCTCAGGTTCTTTTCTTCTTCCACTCTTCTCTTTGTCAGGTTTTCTTTCTGAAAACCTGAAAAGTCCCCATTAGAGCTCGAAGGCTCCAAACTACCTCAGTAAAATGTTAACTGTCACCAAAGTTGCGCTAAGAGGCCCGAATTTGATGTATGGGCTTGTCATAAATAGACATCATGTGGAGATAATGAGATCTGGCATGAAGGTCAATATGAAAAACTGTCCTAGCCCCTTCAGAGGTTTAGCCTTGGTGAAAATGAAGGGTTCAGTGTATGCATGGGTACATTTCAGTAAAGTGCAAGTTAATGGCTTTTGAGGAGCCATTTAAAGCAAGTCTACGATCTAAAAAGAGATTAATGGAAAATCACCAGTACAAGTCTAGGACAAACCTTGATCTCTCTCCATAAATACAACATTAAATAAATGTTATGCTCTTAAATGCTGCTCCTGGTCTATTTCAGCTGATATTAGTAGAAATACCGCTGGTGTTGTCGTCATTATTATGAATGATGTTGTTGATGTTGTTAGCACTGCTTTTAGCATTTATTAATCGTAATAAACAGGGACTTCCCTGTTGAAAATACAGTTTCTAGGGATGTTATTATGTACAATTTAATATCATCACTATATGGGTATCATGGGTAAAAGTTTTGTAAAAAGTTTTTTATGATTTTTTTTTTTTTGAATGGTTCTTATTTTTATATGTTCCATTTTAGGTTTTAAACTGAAAATGTGTTATGTGTTATTTTAGTCGTAATATGTTGGAAAATAGCTAGGTACTTTTACATTCCTGCCCATTAACAGAATAACTTTTGGCTGTTCTTTCAGCACTCTGCTGATGTTAGCTGGAAATGCTAAAAACCCAACTTCACAAGGAAATGCAGGAGTTAGTGATAAGCTTCTTCAATTTAAACCTTGGGCACTTTAACAACTATCAAAAATGCCTTCAACCACCTAGAAGTACATGGAGGAGCGCACACACACGTCGTCCCAGGTTGAGTCTTATTTGTCTCCGGAGTCTGTAATCTTAATCATGCGAGTCACAGGCCTTGCTTAAGAAGTCAGTGAGCGTCCACACCACTTTCCTCGACTAAGTCACTGTGCCAAGGAGCTTATTGCCTGGGAAACCTGCAGTTTGGAGTGTGGCATAATTAAGTGCCTCACAATCAGCCAGTTGATAAACAAAGCCTGAATTGAGGCAAATAAAGGAGAGCCAACCAAATGAAAAGAGAAAGCCTGTCGAAAGCCATGTTGATTACTTTTCTTCTTCTTTCAGGAAAGAAGCAGTGCCTGCCATCGTTGGCTTGTAGTGCTTACAAAGTGAATGACATTTGCCACGAGTGAGACCAACCGCTGACATCAACTAAAATCATATTAAACTCATTTAAACATAAAGGCATAAATAATCCAAATAAATAATCAGAAAATTCTGTCATCCCTTACTCACTCTAATGTTGTTACAAATCTATTTAAGTTTCTTTCTTTGGAACATAAGCTGTTTTTGCCTATACACTTAAAGTCAAAGGGGTACAAAACAACTTTTTTGGTTGAACTGTTCCTTTAACAGGCTACATTTCTTGTTATGATTAAATATCATACAGCATGCAAACTCGGCAAAATCTTTCTTCTTGCAGGAACATCTATTGACTGCAATAAAATAAACCCCTCGTGTCTTTTTCATTTGTCTCTTACTGCATTTGCATTTAGTTCTGTTGCGTCAGGACTGATTTGGGCTAGATTAGATATTGATTGCTATTCTTGTGATTGCAGCCAGTGTGTTTTTAAATCAGACCCTTCCTCTCTTAGTTTCTTCTTTCTTTCTTTCCTTTCTTCTTTCTTTTCGTTTAAGAAAACCTATACATTTAAATGTGTTAAATTTTATGACAATACGTACAGTAAATAATTACATACTTCAAAACTGTACAAAGTACTCATTTACATCAAACAAATAAGTCTGGTGTAAGTGCATACCATGAATATTAAAATATTAATGTAATATCATATCATATTTTTACAAATGTATATCCACGTGTTTGAGTACATTTCTTCTGATCAAATATTTGACATAGCTATATTTAGCCTCTTTCATACATGAGATCAAGAGAAAATATCATAAGTGTGCAGCAACCCAAGAAAACATCAAACAATTTCAGTAGACTATTTTAAGAGTTCACACGAGCCACATTTCACCGAGAAGAACCAGCGCTGTGAAATTTAATTTAGTTGCAATGCTGTGTGATTTTTAGCTTTATTAATGAGTTTAACAAGTGACAAGCGACCGCTAGGAATAAGAAGTCGAGGCCCAAAGCACTGCTCGGATTGGCATATAAACTCTAATAAACTCTAAATTATTTTGATGAATTCTAAATATGATTTATTTGCCGGGGCATGGAGAGCTTCTGTCTGGGTACTGGCAGTTATGGTGGAGATGGGTGCCTGGAGAGTAATTTCCAGCATATAAAAATTTACTGACTTCAGTGTGGGACATGGGAAGGTAATTGAAAGCAATATAAACAATCCATAAAGCTGAGTGGACATGCTTGACTTTGTACAAGTGGAGAGGCAAGGGGAAGGGTGGCGACTTTAATCACCGAGGGCAACGTCGCAGACGCCGTCCAATCGGACGCCGCCGATGTATTCAGGGGTGGAGAACTGAGAAGGACGGATGCCCGAGAGGGTGACAGAGCGGTATGGGCCAGGTGGTTCATTGCCACCCAGCTGCGGTGGCACTCAGAGATGCCCTACTGAAGTCCTAGCTAAATCATTACCAAAAGATCTCTGCTCAGTGTGAAAAGTGACTTCCTGTTTCAGCTCAAGGCTGTGTGGGCTGCTCCGCTTCAAATCAGGGGTCAGCTCTCACGGACTTATGCGCCCACAGAGAACATTTGGATTGATTGATGTTACTCTCACATCTTGCACTCGGATCCCGACATGCCTTTAAATCGGAGTAGATAATAGGTCTTCAACATAAAAAGCTTGAGAAACTTGGAAGCCACTGTGTGACTCCCCAACTTCCCAAAGTATAAGCGGGCAGCTTTCAGCTTTCACTGAACTATCGATCTCTCCTCATGAGGGTGCAAGCCAAGCAGTCGTGCTTGGCAGCGAAGCCCAATTATGAAAATGGAGCCAAGCTTGTTCTTTGTAATTTCTCTGTATATTTAAGGATACTCCAGGGCCGCCATTTAAAACTGTTTGGAGATAAACAATGCATTTAAAAGTGTTTGGATGGAGAGAATGCTTGCTGAGTGCAAAACAGAGCAGAGATAGAGGGAGACAGACAGAGAGAGAGACCCCCTTTGCATTCAACATTAACATGCAATTTCAGTAATCAGATCACTACTGGATAGCACTTGACCATAATAAAATTCAGAAGTAAATGCACCCAAGATGCACTGTGATTGGATTACAGAATTACTTACATTTAATTTCAAGTTCTGACCACAGAATCACACTACAAATAATCACTATCGTTCACTTTGATGGACTGGTTTCAGGAATCTTTATGGATTTACACACACACACACACACACACACACACACGTTTGTTTTTGTGAATTGTGGGGATTTTCTATAGACTTCTATAGTTTTTATACTGACTAAACGATATTGTCTATCCCCTAACCCAACCCTAACCCTAAACCTACCCCTTACAGGAAACATGTTTGCATCGTTACATTTTCAGATAAACACCATTTACTATTTTTAATAATTTTTTAGCATTGTGGGAACCACAGGCCGGTCCCCACAATGTCAAAAATTTCAGCTTTTACTATCCTTGTGGGGGCATTTGGTCCCCACAATGTAGCAAAAACAAGTACACACACACACAAGGGAACAATGAATATATCAATATTTGTGTGTTTCACATTGTGAGAGCAGAATATACAGAAAGAGCCCATAGTCTTGAGATGTCATTTTCAAAAATGTACATTAAAAAAATATTTAACATGCATATCTGACAAATTTGATTGTTTATTTATTTAATTTGTTTAACACTGACATTGCAAGAACCTCTGTGGCTAAAGCTCTTTTATGCCTGTGGGTTCTTGGATTTTTCTTTATATTCTTCTCTCGTACTCTGAAAAACACGGCAGGCACATCTTGTGATCTAGTCACCCCGTGTAATGAACAACATCCCATGAATTATTACCCTGAAAACCGCTTGGAATCCTTTGTTTTTCTTCCCAAATCCTCACTAATGTTTCCTACCTGGTCTATTTTCACAGGAGCATTTTAAAATGTCATTTTCAAACCTAATCTTCTGGCAAACTCTAGCTGCCAAACTAGCAAAAAACACTTCAGACTGTCCACTAATATTTTTTTTAAAAATTCTGTAAATGAAGAAAGTCTATACATGATGTAATAAAACTGTCATTTTTGGTCACATCAGAGATGCCTCAGAATTCAAAGTGTAAAAATAAGCCAGCCAAAAATATCCAGACACTATCCAGATACGAAATGCATGTTAATGCCAGAAGTAAAGGGGCCAGAGATAACCTTCTGATAAACTGCATTTCAGACCCAGGCAAGTGAAAGCTCTCGGATGAGGATTTGAGGGGTAGGCGTACTGAAGCAGAAAGAGAAAGATATCTTGCTGGGTATTTTTTTTTTCTTGGTTAAACTGTGGCAGTTGCAGGTTTTGGATAGCTCCTCTTTTCTACCTGAGTGTGAAAAACGAGCAAAGCTTGAGACTGAGACGGTGCCAATCAACTGCTGGCTGTCTCTCAACAGCTCTGTCTGGATGAGCTGCAAAGAGGCCTGTGTGAGTGTGTGTTTGTGTGTTGCCAATGTGAAGAAAGGCAATTACTGATCTCCTCACCTGCAGCAGACTTGGGAGGCTCATGCTATTCACATACTGTTCCAGCATTTTCAGTAAAGCACCACCTCCTTTAGCTGTGCTACGATACTCCATATTCAAGAGCTAACATCACTGAAATATTAAACTCATTTCTATAATAACTAGAATATCATTGTGAGAATAATCAGACAGACCAGGACCAAGGTCACATTTATATTATGTGAACTTCGCTTCTGGTATAATAGCATGTATGTAATTATTTGTATATTTGTATATCTATATACAGCTGGCCCAGTATTTACTTTGTAGGGAGCTGCAGATCGAAGTGTTGAAATTGAACAGATGAACAGATATAAAATGAGCAAATATAGTCTCATAAAGGTTAAGGAAAGGTATACATAATATTTATAATGAAATCTAGTCCAATCTATTTCACCAAGATCCACCCACTTAGAGATTTCTGGTGTCGCCAGTGAGATTGACTGATCATTTTCATATGTTATCAATGCACAACACCCCAGTCAATAACAAGGTAAACATCGTCTGAATATTTATTTCCATTGACAAATAACATGACAAGATGTTATCCATCTTCACAGCTAATGGTCAGCGTCCTTTCTCAATCTTTGCTTGTGTGCGCAGCGGGCCTTCCTTGAGTTTGGAGCAAAAGCCATCGCTGATAACCCTAATGTATTGATCATTTCAAGACTCCCACAGCCAATTTGAGTCCGCTACTCCTCTGAGTCTGCTTTGTTCATGTCTTTTGATCTACAGCTGCACACTCCGTCACGCTAGACGCCGTGTCTTTTCTTGATTAATTGACGTGGACAATCATTTGTACCAGGGGAGCAGGTTACTTTATTTCCTCAATGCTTTCTGGAAAGCTAATTCATAACATAGCTGCATGGCTCCCCAATGAGTTTGCCGTTTTGATTTAAAATCAACATCAAGATCTCAATCAAAAGGGTTTATGGAGGAGACAAGTTACTTGTTACAGTAACAAGAAAGGTCTCTTTTTTCCATCACTAACTTCCAATACAGCACAAACAAGGTATCGGTGTATTAAGGTACATATAATGTGTCTGAATTGTTTTATTGAGCTCACAATGCTTTTGTGTCTTTTCCTGGTTATTTAAATTCTTTGAAAAGGGTCCACGCTTTTAGATTGTAAGGGTAGGTTTCTAAAAAGCACATTAAGGCAAAGTGTTTTAAATCAGAGCAGATTGTCCAGATTGTGTTCGGAAATTGCTAATGTTACACGTCAACGGATGTACTTTACATTCACACGTTGTCCATTAGGAGGTGGTGTGAACTAGGGGGTGGGTGTGAGAAAATGAAAGGCCAGGGAGTGAGCGAAAGAGAAAGAGACTGAAAGCACAGAATTACATGCTGGGCAGTTACCATGGATCTAAATGTTCTTAAAAGCTAATTCTTTTTGGAATGGTATCAAAATATAATGACCTTAATTAAGAAGTTCTGACATTTTTGCATAGCCTTTTTTTCTTCTTCTAGGGCCATGTCCACAATAATACGTTTCCGTTTGAAAACGCATCTTTTTCTCTCTGTTTTGGCCTTCCGTCCACACTGAGACGGCGTTTTTGGTCAAGGAAAACTGAGCTTTTTGAAAACGCTCTCCAAAGTGGATAAATCTGAAAACGCCGTTTTCGCGTTGCAGTGTGGACTGTGAAAACGGAGGCTTCTGAAAACGATGGACGCATGTTTAGTCATGTGACGCACATTGTACCAATAGATATCCATGTTTATACCGGTAATTGTGGCTTTTATGTGCTATTCACTTTTTTACACTGCTGTTAAAGATATATTTGTACACTCTTCATATTACAGTCCTAAAAAGATGACAGGAACTGTACTCACAGTTGCTATCCTGCAGCTAAACAGAAGGGCAGCTGCTTTTTAGATCAAACATGAGAGCGCGCGACATGGACGCGTTAGTGAATGATGAGATATTTCTGTAAATAAAATGATCCTGCCAAGAATTGCGTGAAAATGTATTATGTCTCTTCCGTCTGTATCATCTCAGTGAGTTTTTACGCATGCGCAGTATATCGAATTTAACGTCTTCCTACGTTTCAGTGTGGATGAAAAACTTTTGGAAAACATTTGAAAACGCTAGTGTGGACGGAGAGCGTTTTAAAACGAAAACTCCGTTTTCAAATGTATCCGGATTAATGTAGACATAGCCTAGGTGTTAGCTCTGTTCCAAAACCTGCTTTGCTGCCTACATATGCAGCGTCCTAAACGCTAAGTGACCGATTTGAAACCCAAAAGTGTTCTGCATGGGAGATTCAGCTCACAGTTGATTTCAAAAGAGTTAGCATGTTGCAAAGCTAAGTGTGGTGCTCTAATAAGCATACAAGTACAGCACACAGAGATATTAGGTAAGATAATCAATTTTTAATTACACTGAAGTACTTTCATTGACATTTTCTCTCATCTTATCCACCATCTCCCCTACTGAGGAGTCAGTGTCATTTTAGGACTGCTTTCTCAATGAAGGATACATGCAATGCTAGTTCCAAGAATTTTGCTAAAACAATGCATATTAGGCTTCTTTAAAATAAACTCCCTTCGTATAGGCAGCTAGATTTCGGAACCAAGCATTTGCTTACCCTGCTGAAAAAAAAGAACACCATCACAAAATTTGTTATGGTTTTACTGGTTATAATTAGTCTTGTACTTGTTTTAATGGAAACTGTAATGGACCCTGTGGGTTTCTACTAGTAATTTGTCGCCTTCTATTGGTGGATTGTTAAAAACCACTAAAACCTAATGGAATATGTCCCAAACCACACTACAGAAAACCATTTTTTAAATAGTTTTAATGGTTAAAGGTTGATGGTTTGTAATGTTTTTTGTAATAAATTTCTGTGATGGTTTATATTGTTTTTTTGTTTTTTTTCAGCAGGGTAGTTATACATAACAATCCCAAAGGAGCTTAGAGATCTTATAAGAGCTAACACAGCAATACATCAACACTGTTTTATCTAATTAGGCAATTAAGTGCACATCAAGTTACCATTTGCCCTGGGTCACCAAAGCCCCCAAGCTAAATATTTGAAAGGTACTTTTCTTTTACAGTCAAATAACGTCATTGATTGTGCATCCAATAAATTTTCATTGCGATTTCATTAGCTGTTAGATGAAGACAGCCTGAGTCAGAATAATAATAAAAAAAAAAATCCCACTTTCTTTTCTCCATATCAGAACATTTTGGTATTTGCAGTGCCTGCCACCTTTC